>PYSS01000013.1:0-123553 GCA_003049465.1 Magnaporthiopsis rhizophila
GGGTTCGGCATGAATGATCGGTAGGTACATAGATCGATCAGGGGGGCCTGTCTGGGTGCGCCGACTCGGACGGCTGTGAAGTCGCATCGTCAAGCTCCCCAAAGAACCTGAGACTCAAAAAAAGAAACAGCGATTCTTCTGACTAACCCCTGTTATTACGGTTATGCGCATTCGCACAACTTGCCGGATTTGGGGTCAATTGTTGTCTCTGCGAATAACAGCCGGGTTTATAGGGGGAAAAAAAAACTGTGTTTAATCGTGTCTCCTTTTGTATTGTTTTAATTTTATGGCCAAATGTCGAATGCAACTGCAACTGCAACCCAACCGCACGCTAAGAAACTCTCCGGTCTCAACCTTGTTTTTGTCTTTTTCTTCTCTTCGCCGACCCGCCTCGCTGGAATGGAATCCACAGGGCCTTGCCTGCCGCGTCTCGGGCTCCAAACTCTCTTTGGACAGCCGATGACCTACTGTACCTAATGCACTCGCTCGCGCCACCCCCTGGTGACGGACAGGGGATAGGTAGCATGGGGGAGTCGTGCCCGCGGTAGCCCATGTCACCCGTAACACTGCGCACGCCTCTGATTCAGCCTCCCCCTCGCGGTGTAGGCCGAGTCGTGATGTGATGTCCGGATCCGGAGAACTTTTGAGGTTTCTGGTCCAACGGGGGATATAAAAGTCTCGACCCTCGGCCTGATCATGCATCAAGAAATCTTCTCTCTCTTCACCCTCATCTCCTTCTTCCTCATCTCCTTCTTCACCCACCTTTTTCCCCATTCGCGTTTTTTCTCCTTGTGTCTTGGCTTCGTCTCCTTTCTGTCAGTCTTTATCTGATAGATCCAAACCGCTCTTTTTTTTTCCCCCTCCAACTCCTTCTCCTTCCAACAACCCCAACCACCAAAATGCAACTCATCAAGTTCGCCACCCTCCTGGCTCTCGCCCTGCCCGTCCTGGCCGAGAGCAGCCAGCTCAACGCCGTCTCTCTCGAACGCCGCTACATCGGCAGCCCGGCCGGCGTCGCCGCCCTGCAGACGCGCAGGGTCAGGGACGCCCTCAAGCAGGCGGGCTCGGACATGAAGGATGGTTTCAAGAAGGTCGGCAGCGACATCGGACACGTCGGGGGCGAAATGGTCGACAACGTCAAGGACGCCGGCAAGGCGGTCGGCCACGGCGTTGTGGACGCCGGCAAGGCGGTCGGCCAGGCCGGCAAGACGGTCGGCGAGACCACCAAGAACGCCGCAGTGGCCGTCAAGGACGGTTTCAAGGACGCCGGCGATGCCATCAAGGACGGCGCCGACAAGCTCGTGCACCCGCAGCACGTGCCGCGCTCGGTGAGGGAAGCCCTCAAGAAGACGGGCTCGGACCTCAAGGGCAGCAGCAAGGACCTCGGCCGCAACCTCAAGGACGTCGGCTCGGGCATGGCCGACAATGTCAAGGACGCCAGCAAGACCGTCGGCCACGGCGTTGTGAGCGCCGGCAAGGCGGTCGGCAAGGCCGGCCAGACGGCCGGCGAGACCACCAAGAACGCCGCCGACTCCGTCGGCGATGGTTTCAAGGGCGCCGGCAAGGCCCTCAAGGACGGCGGCAGCAAGCTCGTGCACCCGCAGTAGTGGGCACGGCTCGGCTCAGCTTGGTTCGATAGGTCTTTCTTGGCCACGATGGGAAACGGTGACGTGGCTTGGGTGTTTTGCTTTTAGGTGGCTTGCGGTATAGAGGAGCGTTGGTTCTCTGGGCGTACCTTTACAAAAGATAATACCCAATTACACTCGTTGGAAATAAATAAATAAAAAAAAAAAAAAAATAGGCAGTTTGAATTTATCGATAAGATCTCCCACGTTCTCCAAATCAAGGAGATGCCTTCGCCGGGTTTGGGGTAGTTGACGTCCTCCATATTGGCTGCATCGACAACAAGCTCGCCAGAAAGGCAGTTCCAGAGTGTCCTCGTTAGAAGACCGGCCTCCATTAGCGCAGCCACGATCTCCAGACCGGCTGGCCACTGCGCCTCTCATTCACGTAAGGACGGGTCCCCACTCCTAGTTGCGGAGCAAACCTCCCTGCTTCCTATCCTTCGTGGCTTTTTATTGCAAAGCAGAGGTGCCTGCAGTAGACCTAATAGATTGGTCTATCTCTCTGTCTCGTAGTAGAGGAAAGGGGTGAGAGTAGGAGACTCTCTGGCTCTATATATACAGGTGCGCTGCAAGGATACCGAGCACTCGCCGACCTCGGCCGGGCTAGGCTCTAGGCTCTGTAACACGGCCCGGGAATCTTGATACTGTAGATCCTCCGCGTGGGTCCCGTTCCTTTGCGACACTTTTAATATGTAGCCAAGTCCCTACGAGCGTGCCCTACGTTGTAAGACCTTATAATCTTTGCTGGAAAGGTAGACGTTTCGCTACCCCAAAAGAGGTTGAAGCATCTACCTGGACTCCGAGAGGATACAGTAATCCTCCAGTGAGCCAAAGTCCGAGTCGTTCCTCATAAGTATGTGCATTCGGATTAATCTATCGCAGCGTCTGCATATTACCGGCGCCAACCACCCAGCCCACCTCACAAATACTCCAGCTTAAACGGCCCCAGCTCCAGCACCTGCCAGTCCTCCCTCCTCCGGCGGTCGCCAAACAGCCGCAGCGCCGTGGCGAGGAGCTTGTACCGGCCCCCGGGCACGACGGTGCCGTCGCTCAGCAGGCCCAGGAACGAGAGGCGGTACTGGCCGCGCGGCAGCCGCAGCGCCGGGTTATCGTAGGCCGTACCCAGCGTGGCATGACCGAACCAGTCCGTGGTGGTGTTTGTGGTGCTATTATTGTTGTCCAGCAGCGGCACAACGCGGAGCGCAAACTCGGCCGTGCCCAGCGTCATGGTGGCGCGGGCCTGGGGCCACGAGCCCTTTTGGCGGCGGTCGGGCGGGTTCGTGGGGCGCGGCACGCGGAAGACTTGGTCGTCCTTGACGGGGATGGGCCAGCTCGAGTCGCTGGCCGCCAGGTACGTGGTCGGCAGGCCCGTGGGCCCCAGGGCGGTGCGGATCACGGGCTGCTCGACCAGGGACGCGGCCACCCCTTGGTACTGCAGCGTCAGCGCGTCGCCGTTGGTGCCGTTGAGCGTGATGAAGCCGCTGTAGAAGGGCAGGCGGGTCGCGTTGAGGCCCGTGGGTGGAGTACATCTGACCGTGATGTCGACGGAGCCTCCGGCTGGGACGGTGACGAGATCGCCGCCGCCGCCGCCGCTCGCGGGGAACGAAATCTGAGCCGTGGACCCGGCGGCCTCGTGGACCGGGCGCACAGGGTACGCGTAGTTGACGCCGTCGGCATCATAGGCGTACACGGTGGCGGCGGGCCGGTGGCCGAGCTCGTACGTGGCCTCGGTCGAGCCCGTGTTCCTGAGCGAGAAGGTCACGTTGCGGTTGTGGGCCGTGTCGTTGAACGAGATGCCGGCCGTGCTGAGGATCCCCTTGGCCTCGCTTGCGTCCCAGGCCTGTATCAGGCCGGGCCCGCCGTGCAGGACGCTGGCCAGGCGGCCGGCCGGGTCGGGCTGCTTGCCGTCGTGCGACACGACCTTCTTGGAGGTGCTAGCAAGGAGGGCGCGCATGGTCTCGGCGTCGCGGAGGCTGCGCTTCTGCATCAGAAGCGCGACGACGCCGGCAGCATAGGGCGTGGCCATGGACGTGCCCGACATGACGGCGTACGTGCCGACGGCCTGCGGGAACGTGGAGAGGATCTCGCCTCCGGGAGCGGCCAGGTTCGGGTTGACGTCCATCCGCCAGGAAGGGCCCCAGGTGGACCAGTCCGAAACGTAGCCACCCAACACGGTGGCGGGGGTGTGCGTCACAAGGTTGGGAGACTTGTCCGTGTCGCGGGTGGTCACCGTGATGTTGTGGCCGGCGGCGAAGGTGGCAGCCCATTTCTTACCCTGTGACGCAGTGGTCGTGGCGACGCCGAGCATGCCGAAATCCTCAGGGAACCAGAAAGGCGGCGGACTGAAAGGGAGAGCGAGGGCGGTCAGCAAACCCCGGACTATACCTATGGTTGGCAAATCAGGACTCACCTGTCGTCAGAATACGCCTGGATCATGTGCTTGCCACCCTTGGCCACGACGTTCACCGACGCCTCCGCGATGGTGCACGACCCCGCGCCGATCAGCGTGATGACACCAGCCAGGCTGGGCACGCTGTCGGGGAGCGCATCGCACGCATCCAGCATGGCACCGGACTGGTCCTTGACAATGACCAGAGGGAGCGTCAGGTTGCCCATCGGCACATATGTGGCGGTTTGGTAGGGGAACTGTTCGGTTCCGTCGCCGCCATCGACCCGGTAGGAGCCGGCGGGGAAGACACGCGGGATGTCGGTATTGTCAACCGACGCAACCGACGCCACGCCGCGCCCGGCAGCCGGGTTGCTCGACTGGGCCATTCCGTTCTCGCCGTCGTTCCCGGCGGCGATCAGGATGGGGACTCCCGCCGCGGCGATGCGCGTCGCCGTCAGCGACCACGGGTCGTCCTCCCAGCCGCCGAGGATGCCGGTGGACGACGTGATGATGTCGGAGCCGGCGTCGAAGGCCATGTTGAAGGCGGCCATGAGGATCTCGTTGCTGCTGCCGCCGAGGCAGGTGAGGGCGCGGAACATGCCGAGCTCGGCGTCGGGTGCGACGCCCTGGAAACCCAGATAGTTTGGGTTGGCGCCGATGATGCCGGAAACGTGCGTCCCGTGGCCGAAGCACGCCTCCATCGGGTCCGGGTCCGGCTTGGGAAAGTTGGCCAGATCATCCCCGATCAGGTCGTAGCCGTACGAGACCTTGCAGCCGGGGCCGAAGCAGCCGCCGAGGTCGGGGTGCGTGTAGTCGACGCCGCTGTCGATGATGCCGATGCGGATCCCCTTGCCGGTGAAACCCTCGGCGTGCAGCTTCTGCACCTGGCCCATGACGTGCGTCGAGTAGCTGCTGTTGTAGTACGCCATGTTGCCGCGCCTGGCCATCATCTCGGCTTGCGCGCGGGCAGCGCCGCCGCCGACGGACCGGATCCGGTCCATGGGCATGCTGACCTTGCGGACGGGCCATACCCTCTTGACCTTCTGGTGACCGGCGAGCTTGTCCGCCGTCTCCGCCGCGTCACCGGTGGCGTTGACGTTGACCGAGGCGCCGTTGAAGAGCTTGTACTTGAGGTTCAGGCGCTTCTCGGCGTCGAGCTTCTCGCCGCGCAGGTCGTTGACGAGCGCGTCAGCGTCATAGTCGCCCTCGAACTCGACTATAAACGCACCGGGCACGTCCTCGAACTGCGAAGTCTTCTTGGTCGACGACTCGGCAGGGGCGTCCTGGGCAGCAGAGACGCCGGCAACAGCCGAGAGCGTCAAGCCCACGAGGGGCGCGAGCGACGACCAGGCAACCATGGTAACGGGCGAGCCAGGCCGCTTCTCGGGACCAAAGCGACGGTGGGGGTGAAGGGGAAGCCATAGTAGCTACCAGCCGTCGTCCTGCAGCTCCGCCCGACTTTTATACGCAAACAAGGGGGCGCCGGACCCCGTCCATCTCCAGCCAGCTATGGGCACAGAAAGCCCTGGGCACATTGAGCTGGGAGATGAGGACGGGCAGCCGGGACGTGTCAGTGACGGATCCGCGTCCGCCGGGGGGGCGTTTGCCCGTGAGAGTGGAACCGGACGATCCAAAGGCGGCAGGTGGTTGCGCTTCTAACCCCCGTCACCATGGGCCGAGGTGCGGGGAGGGAGCCATCGGGGTCCTCACTGCCATCAGGGATGTTTTTTTCGTTGATTGCCGCTGTCAGTTTTTGTGACGTTGCAGTAGAGATGCGATGCGATGCGATGGCTTCTTGCTGGGCTGCCGACACCAATTGAGGATACCCCAACCCCGACCGGTGTTTTGGGGAGGAGCGTGAAGAATGTGGCCCCCGAAATCGCTGTGCATAAGAAAAGCACATCCAATGCCAAAGGCTCAAAGTGATCTTCGCGGTTCATCTCTTCCGGCTGGTTATCGCGTCTGGAAGCCGCCGTCTTTTACAGCCAAGAGGTCGAACACGAGGTGGTATTTTGCTTGGCGCCAATATGTACTGTAGCACGCTTGCCCCACGCTTGCCCGCGCTTGCATGATCCATGGCCTGGAATATCGTGGGGCTCGTGGAGATTTCTTCACCAGGCCGGGAGATCTGTGGTGCGCAGTATACAGTCAAGAAAGGGAGAGGGAGTAAAATCATGTGACTGGATGAAGTGCTGTGCGGGTTGCGCATGTATTGAAGAACCGGAGAACGCCGCAGTGTATCAACCAGACCCTATCGTCAACGGCGTGGGAGACACGCCTGTCTCGGCCAGGTAGGTTGTTACTGCTGTGACTTGTTTATCTCTAGAAAGCCAGTGCCCCTTAGCCATGGGATACGACATGGGGCATCGAAAACAGTTGGCTTGAATATACAAAAATTGGGCCCATCTCCCTCTCGACTTCCCCTCTCCTCCTTCCAGGTCCGGCAGGTGACAATTGGTATACACTCGGCGGGCGAGACCAAAAAAGGTACCCTTTCCCATAATCTTCGAGCGCCTCAACCTAATTGTGGCCCGAACCGAGCCGCCCCTTGCACTGACCGACGCGTGTTGAGTGGGGCGGCCCCGAGTTCTCGTCTCGCGGCTTGCCGCTGCCCCTGGCCACTTGCTAATCGATGTCTAGTCGGTCGGCTTTGTTGGCCGAGGGTCTCGTTTCGATTTGAACCTCCATGATATCTCGATTGCCTGGTGTCGGCCCCGACTGCGGGACCGTCTCAGCTCGCAGCTCCCTCAACGGCCTCGCTGGCAGCCTTGTCCAATGCGCAGCGGGCCAGGCGCACGAGTTCCGAAACAAACTCGTTCATGATCCGGAGGTGTATCAGTTCGTTGGGGGTAAGCCTCCGACTCTGGCCCATCTCGTCAACCAGCTCAAGCACAGACTCGAGCAGAGCCGTGTCATCCCTGACTTCGGGGTCAAGCGGCATGAGCAAGATATTGCAGAATATGGTCAGCATTGCCGAGACCGGGTAGAAGAACAGCATCCTAAACCCATATGATATCTTTATTAGCCGCAAGCTACGCGCCACATGATAAGCCGAGTTTCCCAGCCCCCTGCATAGTCGCAAATGCATGGGTAGGCTGCGGGAGAAATAGATGGGGGACGACTTGCCAGAAATTCATGCCCTGTGCGCACCGAGACGCCGCGCGAAGGTAGATCAAGGTCGACCGGCTCGCCTGTAGAGACAGGGCGTGGCTGGAGCTGACCACGGCCAGCTCCCGACCCCCTTCAGTGGGTCCCGACGACCAAACCTGGCACCGACCGCTGGCCCGGTGGATGGTGGCCATGAGGTAGTAGTACTCAAAGTGCTGCATGACCTCCTTCATCGTCACCTGGTCGTCCAGATCTTGCACGATCCCGCCCGCGTTGCCCCAGCCGGGCTGCAGCTGTTGTGCTCCCGAGACGCCGGGAGGCGACGGCGTGTTGGTCATGGCTGTGCCGAAATAGCCGGTGTCGCTATTGCTGCTGGGTGATGCACCGCTGTCGCCCACCAGACCCCCAGAAGCGGCAGCCGCCGCCCTTGCCGCCAGTGGCCTCAGGCTTGCACTCCGCGATGACGTTAGCACCGGCCGAAAGCGTTGTGGTACCGAAGACCGCCACCGGTCGAGTTCGGCATCGAGCTCGCGGATGTCTCGAAGCAGCTCGGCGTCGGTCTTGCGGCTCGAGGCGTGCGAGTAGAGAAGGCGGCAGGTCCTGGACTTGAGAATTACCAGCCGCATCGCGTACGGCTCCAGCCCCTCCTTCTGCGAAACCTCTTCATACAGAGTAGGGCCTGTGGGTAGTCCGTTTCGCAGCTCCCGCTGGTGGATGGGCAGTCCGGTGAGGTCGATGGACCAGGCACGCTCCAGCATCTCCAAGTCGCAGTAGTCGTCATGCATGCTGGGTGGGAGACCCGTGCGTATGGCCAGCTCCTTGTCTAGCAAGAACGCTATCCGGTACAGCTGCCGGAGGTGTCGCCTGACCCGTTCCGTTCGTTCTTCGTTTTCTCCGCCCTTCTCGGGCGCCCTCGATCTGGGCAACCTTTCTGCTTTTTCTAGCATCAACCCCTGCATCGGGTGGATGAGGTCCTCAGTACTGGCCGTGGCGAGTGACTCTTCGGTGTGCCCGCCCATGAGAAACAGGATCCGACAGGCGGTGGAATGAAACGCGCTGGTGGCCTGGATTTGGCCCGTGAAGAGGCTATATAGGACCTTTATGTGCGTTGTATCGATGTTAGTGCGCGCGGCGGGACAATTCGACCGTATTTCCCTGCTCCTGCCCTCCACCTATCCATGCCACGGCCAGGAGGCCACGGCCCTGAAACATATGGCTTAGGTACCTAGGTAGCCCACCAGACACCGCACACACATGCCACATTATTAAAGTTATAAAGAGCCCACTTACCAGGAAAAGAACAGTCTCCAAGGCCCTCAGTGAGCCTCCTGGGATGACCTGTGGGAGCATATTGTGCGCCTGGGCAGAACACGCATCGCCGTCTATTGCAGAAAACTCGTCCTCATCAACGACCGCCATGGGGCCTATGAGGGAGACGAAGCCATAGACGGCGGCTCTAGCCGCCATTACAGCCACGTCCTCCCTGGTGTAGTGCTGGGGATGCACATAACCTGCTTCGCTGGCGTCGTCGTCACCCGCAGCCCCGTCGGAGCTGCTGCTCTGACCGCGCTTCCCTCTTACGCCCGGGCACTCGGTATAGGCGACATCGAGGGTCTCGGAGAAGAGGACGGGGTCGATGATGGGCATGTAAATGCCGAACTGCGACATGCGGAAGGCAGTCACGAACCTTTCCACCACTGCCCTGTCCGGCAGGTCGACCGGTGGAAGACTCTGCAGGGTCGCGGGCATGTCGCCAACGCCGGGCTGCTCTTGCCACCAGCCGTCCGGCATGGTCTGCCAGAGCTTTTGTTTTCCAGGCTTCCTCAGTTCGGGTGTTCTCGGCTCACCGATGGGAGCCGGGTCGGCGCGAGGGTTGGGACGGCACCCGATGGCCATGGCACTTTCGAACGAGGGCTCAACTCCGCAGCGAGACCGGATCCAGTTAAGGCCGTCCTCGGAGAAAAACGGGACGCCGTTGTACGAGCTTATTTCGCCCAGATCGAGGCCGACAAAGTGCAGCTTGCCGAATCGCACCCTCACCGAGCCGATGGACACGGGGTGGACGGTGGGTGCGCTCCCGTTGCGACTCCTCATCCAGCCAATCGAGGCCAGCTTGCTGTCGAGCCCGCGGCCATGGCTAGGTTCGGGGCCGGGGGTCTGCAGCGGGCTCGTGGTGGAGGCTCCAAGCGCCGAAGAGGACGCGAAGGGCGTTGTTGCCTGCATCGGGTCAGTGGGTCCGGCAGCGGACCCGGCCGCCATCGATTCATCGTCATCTTCGGCGGTGGGGAGGATATCACAGCGGGCTTGTTTTGCTGCCTGTAGTATCTGCTCGATCCGCTCCATGCGCTTGGCGAGGTCATTTTGAGATGTTGCTCTGCCCAGCGGCTCGTCGCCAAGCCGTCAGGTCAGCATTTCGGAGCGGATCGGAGCCCTTTGGCGGCCAATGGACGGCCCAGCTCATCCTCGAACAACGTGTCCTTGTGCAGCGAGGCGGGCAGGCAGGCAGGCAGGCAAACACAGTGACAGAATAGACTCACCGTTTCGTCGAGCCTCCAGGTTTGGCCGCCCTCTTCTTGACGCCCGTCTCGCGATTGTACGTACACGGCAGCGCGTGGTTTTTGCACCCGCTGCACTGTGGAGACGCCCCGTCGCATTGGATCTGTAAATGGTCGGTGGTGGTTGGCGGTGGTGGCAGTCACACGGTTTAGCGATGCGCTTTGCTCTCACTGCTGGCGGCGCGTTTGCACCCCTCCCCCCTCTCGCCCGCCAAGAAAAGGAAACCGCAAAGCCCGTACCTTTCTCCTGTGACAGGTGTCACAAGCCTTCTTCCGTGTCGCCATGTCGATTCGGCTCGGGACGGGCGAGTCGCGCGGGGCTGGGTCTGGCGGTTGTGTGCGCGCCAAGAAGCGCTGCTGGACAAAAAAAATATCGGATCGGCGGGTGGTCTCGACGCGGGAGTGTCAAATTGTCACCACGGCTGAACATGACGGGGTCTCGCTGCTAAGGTTGTGACAGCCAGCTCGGCTCACGCCATAGTAGACGCTGGGACAGGGGTTGGTGACACGAAGCAGGCTGCACGTCTACTTGTATTTGATGCAGATATGCAGGTGGTGTATAGCTGCCGGTGGTATTGGCTCAATGTCCAATGGCCGCGTGCGAATCGTGGCTGGGACGAACTAGAAGAAGGAAGGAGGGGCCAGCCGCAGGTTTTGGCGGCGCTGAAGAAGGAGGCATTGTACAAGGCCTCAGATTTAAGGTTCAACCTAGGTCACTGTGCGTCACGGCCAGCCCCTGTTGGGTCTAGCGTGACCCGGCTGCGCCTACCTGGAACTCGCTGGGCCAGCGCCAAAGCGGCGACTCGCGCAGCCATGCTTCTTTGGCGTGCATCTGCCAAAATGTCATTGGTATTAAATGGATGTGGCTGGCCGGCAGGTCCGAACGCTACGAGTAACGGTAAGGTACCCGGTATGCACAGCAGAAAGTGTGATGCGGGAAAGGGCAAAATTCGACGCCCAGCAGCATAGGAGTCGCCCCATTAATGGCGGGGTCGAGGTAAAAATAGACAAAGTCGGCAACCCCTTCGGCGAGTGGGTCTCACCAGGTTGATATTGCCGCGTGTTGTCCAGAACGTCGGTGAACAAGGTTCGGGGACCTGACCCAAAACAGAGCTGGACCCCAACGCCCCAAACTGCCGCGTCTGTGCTCCGCGCGCCTTGTGCCTTGTGGGGGATGCCGGCCTGGTTCGAGCGCGGTTATGTGTCGAGCACCCTCCCCTGACAGCACTTATCGCGCACTGTACACTCTGCAATGAAAAATGCTAAAGCCAAACCGACCCACCCACCAAATATTAGCCCGAACACCAATATCACGCGCATATCACGTGCCAACGTCCGCACGAACGGCACGTAGCGCAACGTCAGTGATTACGTTAAGGCGCTAGTGGTTAGGGTCAGGGGTTAGCGGATAGGGCTAGGCGTTAGTTCCGGGGGGTTGGGTGGCGGTGTGAGCCGGAATCTCGTGGAAAATGCGGGCGAGGCCTGATGACATGGGAATGCGCGCAACAAGTGTAACAGGGAGGGTTGCTCGATACCACGTAAACTTCACTCCTTGGTTTCGG
Organism: Magnaporthiopsis rhizophila; assembly: GCA_003049465.1. NCBI lineage: Eukaryota > Fungi > Ascomycota > Sordariomycetes > Magnaporthales > Magnaporthaceae > Magnaporthiopsis > Magnaporthiopsis rhizophila. The sequence continues at coordinate 11,240 of PYSS01000013.1, forward strand.
TCTATATAGATGCAATGGACGGCAGTGAACCCTCCAGTCAGAAGACAGGATGCCGCCGGGGTTTCCCGGGCAGTAGATCCTGACAGAGACTTTCTAGTCAGAGCCTCGCCCTGGATACCCTAATCCATCCCGAAGGGCCAAGGCTCAGGAGCCTTTTCGCCTCGTGGCATCCCAAGGAGCCGCACAGGATCAAACGGTTTTCGCTGGGGTGAAGTCAAAGCAGAGCCCACCAAAAAGAGATCTCATCTCCGTCCCAGCCCGTCCCACATCCTTGACGGAGAAACAGTTAAGCTTTTTCCTCGGGCCACCCATGCGCAACAGGCAGAGCCGTCTCTCTCAACGGCGTGGATTAGTAAACAAGCCGTGCCTGGATGGCAATGACTTGGGTCCCGTCGATTTCCAGTAACACGTCCGCCCAGCTTGCCAGTACCCGCGGAAATGCGACGGCGGACCCCTCTCTGGTAGGACCCGGCGTGGGTTTAGTTTGGCATGACGTCCTGCACAGCACCAGGCTAATTCGACGGCTTGGACACGGACGCACCCTTGGCATTGATGAGAATGCGGGCATATCGACGGGGAACTCGTGATATCTTTAATCACTATGATCGTTCTCCTCGAGAAAGCGATACACCAGCGGTCGTTTCTGTGCTCGGGCGATACTCGATGTAAACATGAATCCAAGCAGCGACACGTTAACATGCAGGAAAATCTCCGGTTGAAACAGGAAGGTGACGCAACACCCCGTACTCTTGGTTGCACGGTGTATCTGGAGCCCACAATTCCGGATCTACCTAGTGCACCCTAGGTATGTACACATGTCAAATTTGGTCCGGTCACGTCAAGACTTGAAAGATACAGAGAGGTTTACCGATGGCAGTAATGTTGCTGCGAGGTGCATACCTACCTAGGTACAAAGCACAGACAGGAACCAAACTGGCAGAGGTTCATGTCAATGGAGATTACCCCTTGCGACGTCACTTGGCTGGGGCTGCTGGAAGTTTCTTCGACGTGATGATCTCGGCTCATCGCCCTCCTCTCATCGATCGGATAACCCTAAAGGTATCCACCCTTCCCGCGCGACCTGCCTAATGCCAAGGAAGGAAAGCAAAGCGACCTCCGTATGGAACCCGCAACCCCTGCCCTGTTATTTTCCACCGCAGCAAAGGTTCGAACTCGCCCGCCCAAATTAACCCGGCGCAAGCGCGGATGACGCGCGCTGCTTTATTTTTTTTTTTTTTTTTTTTTTTCGTTAAATTACATGTGTGTCGATTCGCCAATAGATTTTCCAGTGGCGCGCAAAGCAATGGTGGCCGTGTTGTAAGTGGGCTGCAAAATACAAAATCTTTTTCGACGTCTGCTTCAGGCCTCATTTATTTCAGTTAATGTCAATGCCCGATCTCCCGTTGTGCGTCAACCGAGAAAAAGCTACTTGCGCGGGTTAAAAGCACCCGCGTTGAGACGGCCCTCCGGGGATCAGCGCGGGACAGCAATCTGTCGTTTTCAGGGCAATCTGTTTTCAGGGCAATCTGTCGTTTTTTAGGAACATATTCTGCCAGGCAATTTGCATACAAAATAAATGTAGCTCCATGCCCCATTTTAAACCCACACTGGGTCTATAACTTGGGTCCATTTTATCTGCACGCAAATCGGGCCAATCAAAACCGCTGACAAAGAAAACGACAGATTGCTGTCCCGCGCTGATCCCCGAAGGGCCGTCTCAGCGCGGGTGCTTTTAACCCGCGCAAGTACCATGGCATGAGCAAAAATGGCGAGTTGTGCTAGCCTGAGACAGGAGCGATGGATTATAGGCAAGTCTAGATTAGATTCAATGGATACTACCGCCTGTCAAGCACACAGCATCGCACGAACGGCTCGACCCGACTGACACACCGAGCCGCGCCCGTTTAATTTAGTCCCAGAGCGCTCTCTATTTATAAGGCCTTACTCATCTTGGCCGGCTCGATGTAGTTCGCAGCCACCTTGGAACCGTCTAGCAAAATCTTCTCGGTCCGCCGGACAGACCAGAGCACAGGTGCGTAGGCAACATCGCATGCGATGGAGACGATCATGAGGAAAATGGAAATCTCAGATACGACGTACGGGTGCCCCTCTGGCCAGTGATACCACAGCCAGAGGTACGCCACCCACAGTCCAGTCAGCGAGCCGGCAAAGCGGGTGGCCCTGATGTGTTTGTGCGCTTGCGTTAGCCTCGACGAACCTCGAACAAAGCTCACGAGTTGCAAACCTACCATATCGACCAGCCAACACCTCCCGAGTGCTCGCGTACCAGCAGCTGCGCCAGGCTCGCGATGGAAAGGAGTATCTGGGCAAAGGCCGCGGTCCAGTATCCCATCTCGGTCGTGTCTCCGGCCACCCTGCCGCCGTAGAGCTTGCCCTCGCGGGGGTTGATCTCGTTGCTGATCCACCAGTGCGCGAACGCCCAGTTGGCCCACAGCGACAGCAGGACCATGAGGCCGAAGGTGCGGACGAGGTTTCGCGAGACCCAGGTGCTGCTGCCGCCACCGCCGCGACTGCCGCGCTCCCACTCGCGGGGCCCGTAGCGCACGACGCCGTAGAACAGGCTCACGTCGATGAAGCACCAGCTCGTGATGACGATGCGCTCCGGCAGCGCCTCGGCCACGTAGAAGGCGTTGACGACCTCCCAGCCGATGTTGACGGCGAGCGCCACCAGCGGCATGCCGTACGACTTTGTGCGGAGCGACTCGCGCGCGTACAAGAGGTAGCTGGCCGTCCAGAGCACGCCGCCCACCGAGAGCATGTGGCCCGATATGGGCACCACGTAGTCCGGAACGCCCGGAGGGGCGATGTCGCTGGACCCCATTTGCGCAGGAAAGTTGGGGATTGGGGTCTTTGGGGTAATGGGGGCGCGCTTAGGTTGCCCGGCTGGGGTCTGGTCGCAATGGAATGTTTCGATGGAACAAACCGAGCGCTTGGAACTTGTAGAAAGAGGCTCGTCGTGCTGACCGCCGTCACATGAGCTTGTGCAACGATCGTTCGAGAAGAGAAATTTGCAACGATCGTTCGAGAAAATAAATTTGCAACGATCGTTCGAGAAAATAAATTTGCGGATAAAGGTTTTCCAAACTCTGACTCCCCTGTCGGTCCCTGTCAATCCCAAACCGAACGATACAACGCTGGAAAGCAAAGACAAGCGAGAAAAAGAGAGCGGGGCCGCAATTATATACCGTTGTGTCCCTACGGGATGGAGGAATTGCGATTGGTGCATGAATGTGAGGTTGGCTTTCCCCTCAGCAATCGAATACACAGGGCGGGGAAAATGACACGAAAACCACTAGAGAATACAGAGAAAAAGAGTTCGGCGATACATACGTACCTGCTCAAGTGCCGTACCGTGACTTTTGTCGGCGTTCTGGGGCCGGCCGTCCGGACCGCGCCGTCTCTCGAATGACATCTGCAAGCCAAGCCTTTAATGGAGCCCGGAGCCGAGAGCGGGGAGATAGGGGTCCCGCGTATCGACCTAGCTTTGAAAGATGAAAGCCGAGTTGGCGGGCGTGCGGGATCACCGGGAGCCTAACGGGCTTTCCAAACCGGCTTACGTGGCAGCCCAGTGACCGCCGGATTTATGTAGACCCCCTTCGGAAAAGAATTGAACCGGGACTCGTATCTGTTTGGGTCGCGTTTGTCAATAAAGGAAGATGGCATTTGGATCAAGTGCACGGCGGTCCGTATCTGACCCTTTCGGAAAGGGTGACCGCTTACGCAAGGAGAACACGCTTGACGCTACGACGATTGATAAATAAGTTAGCAATAGCTTCATTCGCCGGAACGCGGTCCCATGTTGACAAACACGGTCCAAACAGATCTGTTGGGCAATCTGGTGTGGGTTCCTGTGACTTTCTGTTTTGGGCCGATCGGGGTAGGTAGTTCGAGGAGAAGCATCCCATGATAATGTTATTATCCAGCATAAGTCCTCTCTGTTCCATGATCTATCCTATCCGCGTCATTCTGATGGTCCGTCGTAGCCTAAAGTAAAAGGGAAAAAAGAGAACGAAAAAAAAAAAAAGGTGGTATCTAACACACAAAGAGATCCAATCCAAACGAAGAGAAGAAACAGAAAAGAAGCAGAGCCAGAATGGCATGCTGCGTCGGTTGTATGTATAATCGGCGCAACCGAGAAAAAAAAGGGGAAGAAAATACACACACAAACTCCGTCGCGGCTAATCACTCGGCGTCGATTCGGAGGTGTTGGCGTGCACCATATTAGTTTGTTTTGTCGTCTCGTGGACCCAAACCATTATGCCAGGGTGCCTTTGGCCAAAGAATGAAAAGCAAACTTGCAGTAAACTCCCTTGTCGCTCCGGGAATCAGTTAAGAAGGAAAAGGAAACAGGATGTGCAACCTGGTGACAAAAGAGAGGAGGGAAAAAGGTCGGGTCTGAGATTCCGGGAACTGGCTTTCGCTATGCCGCCTCGAGAACCACTCGCGAGCTCTTCCGATAGTTGTGGAGCCGCGAGTCGGACGTATAAGGGGGTGGTTCGACGAGCGTCGGCGTCGAGGCGACAGACTCAACCAGGCGCTCGTTCTTGCCTAGCTTGACAGGGCTGGTCGACGTGCTGGCAGCCACCACCCCGCCGTCGTTGGGGCTCGCGCTCCTGACGAGAGCGGCCCCGGCTCCTGTCCCGGTCCCCTGGCGCGTGGAGTTCGGTCCCGTGTGCAGCGGCAGGAGCAGGTTCCTCTGCTGGCGCGAGACGCTGATCTGGCGCGCGATAGAGATCTCCACCGCGGCCCTGAGGGCCGAGTCCGGCTCCTCAATCTCGAGCGACGGTTTGGTGATGTTTGTGCGCACCGACGACGCGGCCGACGGCGACCGCTTCCGCCCACCCACGCTCGACGAGGATGTGCTCGAGGGCGCGGCCGAAACGGGCGGGGTCACCATCTGCCACTGCGGCTCGGGGATGCTGGGCTTCAGTGGGGGCTGCCCCTGTGGCTGCGTGGTTGGTCTCGGGGACAGGTCTGCATTATCCTCCGGACTGGTTGGGGAGTCGAGGAACAGGCTCGATTGGCCCGGCCCAAAGTACATGACATTCTGGGTCATGGGAAACGCCCTGGTGGGGGCCGCCGCCGTAGCCTGGCTGCGCGGCGGGGCGGGGTCGCTGCCAAAGGTCGACTGCATGGGAGACGGTAGGTTTGCAGGGGACGTGTTGGAGCGCATCCTGGCTGTGGGCGAACTGGGAGCCGGCTCCACGAACCTCTCAGGCCGCGATTGTGGTGGGGTAGGGAACATGGCGAACGCCGGCGACGACGGGAATATTGGCGACTCCATGATCGTCTGTGGGGACGTCGTCCTTCGTGCAAGCCCAAAACCGTTCGGCGCCGCCTCCTTCGCCACCCCCTGCTCTGCCAGCACTCTGTCGCTGATGGCATTCAGCTTCTCCACGGCGGCCTGTCGCCTGTTGAGGAGAGCCGAGTCGCGCTTAGCATCCAGGAGGCTTCCAAACATGACGCTGTACCGCTCCATCTTGATGGAAGGAATCTCGACGTCCAAAAGGAGACCTTTGCCGGCCCGAGTCGATGGGGCAGCTGGCGGGGCGCTCAGGTTCAACGGCCCGGAGACGCCCATCTCCTTCTGGCGCCGGCGCCAGTCCGGCTCGAACGGATTGCTTCTTGCCGGCACGCTGGATTGGGCACCGACGGATTGTTGTTGGAACAGCTCCGGGCTCGTCTGGACGGCGGCGGGGGATCCACCACCGAATTTCCAAGGAGAGCTCTTGCCATTGGCAGTTGTGTTGCTCCTCGAAAGGGACGACGTTGATTCTGCCGTCGCCACGTACATGGATCTGGAGAAGTCCACGGTAGGTGGTTCTGGGGCTTGGACGGCTTTGACCTCGTCCGGTGTGCTCTTCCTGCTGAATAGGCTAAAGAGTCTGCGTCTCCCGGTCTTGGAGCGCTTCAGGGTAGCGGGCTCGGCCGGTGGCTGCGGTGGAGGCTCCGGCCACGCAGCAGATGACGGTGCCGGGGACGCCTGCGGTGGTATCCACGAGTTGGAAAGACCAGACGGGATGTGGGTTGGGCTCCCGATGGCCATGCCGATGGGGATGTCGCCGGACATCTGGGAATCGAACGTTCCTCTCCGCTCCAACTGAGGCACGGGGCCTATCGTGATCGCTGGTGACGGACGGCTAGGGCTGATTTCCAAGGTTTGTGCAGGCCCAACACGGGGCATGACCGATAGCGACGGCCTGGTCCAGCCGGGTTGTTTTCGAGTTCCCACAAACAGATCGTCTCTCGAGATTCTCTTGTTTTCTACCGTCGTCTCGGGGGCTTTCAAGAACATGTCATCCCTCGATATCCTCCGGTCGTTGATGCTGTCGAAGGTGGGCGGCGCCTTGAGCCCGCCGGAGGTGCTCGGTCGTGATGCCATGGTTGGGACGTTGGCTCTGGGAGGAAGGATGGGGAGTGGACGGGTCAGGTAGGCACAACGGCCGTCAGGGAAGGAAGCAGCGGGGGTGTTTGCATTTTCAACAAGACTCGACTCGGTCTGCCGGGGCAAGGAAGGTCCTGATTCAACAACGGACCCAGCAGAGGTGAGGGGGGCCAGGGGGGCGGCAGGGCCGTGCGTGCAGTTGTGGTGGTGGTCTGCATGGATGCCCGCCCTGGTGACCCCGGGACCCTGTTGAAGGACAGGCGCGCCCGCGGCTGCACAAGATTCTGCAGCGGCGCCAGCGCCGTTACCGCCTTTTGCGGCCAGGAACATGGAACGATTGGCAACCCTGAACATGGCTGACCGAGGACTGCGCGGGGATGCCCGAACGCACCGCCCGTCGTCGGTCGACCCAAGCGCAGGGTTGCAGCCGTTGCTCGGAGCTCAATTCCCAACCCACCTTCACTGTCACCCACTGGCGCGCTTTGTTGGGGCTGATAGGGCTCCGCTTGCGCAAAGGACCCGAATGTGACGACGCTCGTAAGATTGGCAGGAACAGAAAGCCCATGGATTGTCCGCGTTTCGACAACAAATCAGCAGCGATAGAAGAGGGTAAGCCAATGACGTTGCGTCGACGACAAGTTCCTGAAATGAGAGCAAATAGACCCAACCCAAGCTCGAGGAAAAGGATATCCCTTCTGGGAACACGACAGGTCGGATTCTCGGGCCTTTCATATCACCATGTCGGGCTATCCCAGGGGCCGCAACGTCATTTTGTTTGTCTGCCTTGTTCTTCAGCTAATACGCACAGCTGCGTGTCCCGTTCATTGGTAGACGGGGATATCATCGTGAGACAGAGCGGCCACTTTGCCGCCAACATCCCGCGCCTGTCGGGCAATGAAGCCGACGCTCGGCTTGACAACAGTGTCTCAACGCCCGATACGTACAGTCTTAGCAATTAGACTTGGGAACATGGGGAGGCGGAAACAAAGCGGGCATTCGTCAAACAGGCCGCCCAAGCAGGGATTCTTTCCAGAAGTCCACATGGCGTCGGCAGTACGAGTGCGTAAGAAACGAACAAGTCGGGGATGTGGCGAACGTATCACAGGGCACATGTGCCGGCAACGCTAGTCCTTGCAGCGCCATTCCTTGTTTGAGGTCGAGGCGACGGCTATCTCGAGCCGGCTGATTCCTTTTTGGCCAGCTAAAAATCCCCGTCATGGACAGGGGACCTTGTCGTTGATGCGATCGATCCCCGCTTGGCCCCTGGACTGGACGCCAACACCGGAGCGCGGACAGGCACGCCCGCACGACGACAAGGCCAAGCACAGACCCACCTGATTCATGCCATGGTAACCACGGAGCGCTTTCGGACCAGCACCACAACAGAAGGAACAGCATGAAGCGCCCTTCACTGGCACATGGCAGCATCTGAAACCTTAACACGCTGCTTCCGCCAGGCTGACAAAAAGCAGGCAGAATAGATGAGACCAGACGATTTACCCCGTTGCTAATGCCGCCCCGTCTCCTGTGTTCCTGCGACCGGCGCCGCCGTCATCGAAAGGAGGATCAAAGGGATGCGAGATGTTGGGAAAAAAAAAAAAAACCGACCTCGTGTGCCAGCTGTGAGCACAACGGATGGAAGGAACGAGTTTCGGCGACAGCTACACAGCATTCTTGGTTGTTTGGCTTTTGGGGACACGGCACCTTCCATCATTAAAGGCGCTACAATCGACTGGGCAGACCTGGCGCATTCCGGACAAGGGTACAGTTGAAGCCAAATTTGGAAACAGGTGAGGGGAATCCAAGGTCGCGTTGCCTGGGAAGGATGGAAATTGAAGGGAGGAGGCCTGTCGCAACACTGTCTCCACCTACCGTGAACGAGGGTCGGCGCTTGTGGATCACGTCAAAAAGCAAGTCGAATGGGGAATGGCGTCTTTTTGGGCCTGCACCGTGCCCGTGTTCAAGAGGAGAAAAGAAAGATGGAACAAACAAAAAGCCCGAGTGGCCCTGTTGGCGATAAGCACAGTGCTTGTATGCAAAGAGTGGACAGCCCAAGCCCAAGATCGTCTTCCCCAGCCCGTGGAGCAAAGACCTTACATCGTCCCGTCCAGCGATCAGGCCCCGATCGATCTGATAGCCAGCGTATTACTGCCGGAACAAGGAACTAGATGACGGCATGACCTTGACACTCAGGACAGCATCTCGATCTCGCGATGAAGGACTGGGACGACGCAGGTACCTTACTTTCGTCTTGTCCTATAGCAGAGAAAGCAGCCACAGCCGATACGACCGTCTGCGCCCAGGCGTCCCAATAAATCGTTCGATATAAGAAGGTGCTGCCAACTGGGTCAGTCAGCCTTCCCCATTGAATGCTACGCCAAGCAGCCGGCTTAGGCCAATATGTACCGGTCCCGCGCGGTCATACGCCGCCGAGTGCCCAGGGAATGCCGTTTCATCATGCTGGAACAAGAGCACAACCTTCCAGGGTCTCGCGTCTCATGTTTTGCAAATACTTGTGCCGACCACAGGGGATTACGACATTGCGCGGGCGCATTCAGGAATTCTGCAGATGCCGAGGTTATCCACATCGACAAACAGAGATTGAGGTTAAATGTGCAGCGTCTTTGCTTTTTATGCCATAGCATTTTGCCGTTTGGGTACATACCGTGATGCGACGCAAGGTATCTTCCATTTGTTTTCCTTCTTTTCCAATTTGTGTTTTCTGTCCGGCTCCGTCCTGTTGCAGTTCACCAATCGAGTGTAGCTCAGGTTCAGGCCAGCGAAATAAAACAAAAAGGCTCTCTAACTGCGTTCTTTTTATCAGGATATCAGATCCACGCCGATCCCAAGATCAGCAGAGAACAGGCAAAGAGGCGTGCAGCCCCGAACTTGGGGTGCCCATGGGCATTTAACCGGCCAGTGATAATGATGCCATGTCCGTCCCCGGCCCGAAATGCAATGGACGCCCCTGTTGACGGGCTATGGCGACATGGCATGCTGTGCTCACGAAGCGCAACCAGACTAGTGACCATGCCTGTCACCTCTGGGTGGTCCAAGGGGATTACGTTGGACCCCTTGTCCAGTACCATCAACCTATGGATGGGACAGCTTGCCGATCTTTGATCTCGGCCGAACAACGCCGATCGCTGCTTGCGCCATCGGTTCGCGCGTGCGCAGCAAGGAACGCGCTGGTTGTTATTAACCAACGTGATAAAGTTTCGACCAGAGGTACCTGACCTAGTGACCGCACGAAACGCATCGTATCCCTTGCATGAACCGCCAACACGGACTATTATTGATTCGGGGAATTACCGATCGTTCTATCAATCGGTTTGCTACAATATAGATGGTGAGAAGTTGGATGGTGGGGGAATATTGTCTAAATTGCACGGCTCGCCAACGAAGCCATCTCGGCAGTAGATTTACCGTGTCTGACTTCCATTGTTGAAGGTGCCACCCAAGGTTTCATGGTGACATAGCCTGTAGCAGACCTCTAGGTTCTTCCATGCTGCGTTTTTTAAATCTGAATATCCTCAGCTCAGCTGGTTGAACTGAGCCTGATGCTGAGATGCATACAAGTAAAGCGGGGGAGCTACAGAGCTAGCCCAAAACAGAATACGCATTGACAGGACAAGATGAGTGTGTAAAGACGTCTGCATGCAGGCAGATCAATTCCCAACCCGATAATATAAGATGCCCAGCGCAACGAACTGCCCGTCTGCCCGTCTACTTGGCGCTCGAGGTTAATAGCGTCCATTCACACTTTGCTTGCTTCGGTAAGTCTCCGTATGCCAGCCAAACACCGCTCGCTGACGTAAAAGGCAATTGGCCCCATGTGATTGCATAATCCCGCCATGCCCCTCCTTTTTCTTTTTTTTTTTTTTTTTTTTTTCCTTCCCAGCTCTAAACCCGTCCCGGGCAGAGGCGCCCGATGGCGGGGCTCCGTCAGTCACTGCACTCCCCGCCAGCATTAGCCACATGGATTATGGCCTTAACTTGACTTGACGCGGGAAGCTCCCACCGTTTGATAACCAAGCAAAAGAACTCCCTACCGAGACCTCCCGACAAGTCGCAGCGTCTACCTCTTACCGACGGATTCTTTCAACCCGCCCAGCGCAGACGCGTAGTCCCGCCATCGCACTCCGTTCCTGTAGCCAGGACCACAACCCGCGCCTCTACTTTCTCCTAGTACACTTTTTGTTTTTTTCTTCCTCTACTTCTTCTTTTACCGCACCCTACAATGTCGTGGCAGGGTAAGCTCACGGTGCCGCCCGCCGCTGCCGAAAGCCTCGCGCTTTAACCCCTCACGCCCCGACATGCAGAGTTGATGAAGCTAACGATGCACTACCCTGACACCCACGACAGCCTACGTTGACAGCAGGTAAATAAGCGATCCCGACCCGTGCCTCCGACGAAGTCTGCCCCGCAAAGGAGAAAATGAAAGGGGATATTGAAAAGTTGGAGATCACTCACGCGATGACATCTGTCTAGCCTGGTCGGCACCGGCCACATCGACAAGGCGGCCATCATCAGCGCCGCCGGCGACAGCGAGTGGGCCACCTCGGCCGGCTTCAAGGTACATCCAAACGTCGCATCTACCCCTCCCTTTCACCACAACTAGGTACCTACCTAGGATGCCGGCGGGGGCACAAGAGAACATTCGACTGACGACGGTATATCGTTGGTGGTGGAAATCAAACAGCTCGAGGCATCCGAGATGAAGAACATCGCCGACATCTTGTCCAACGCGAACGGCGCACGCGACCGCGCCCTCGCCGAGGGCATGCACATTTGCAAGGAGCGCTACGTCGTGACCACCGCCGACGATAACTCCATCTACGCCAGACAGGTACGATGCAGCAAGACGCAGTTTCACCCTGATGACACACAATCACACTGGAACCACACCCATATTTCCGTGGGACGTCGGGATGTGCGCGCGCGACAGAGATCAAGCGGAGAGAGAGAGTGTGTGTTCACAATGCCGTCAACAAACAGGGTCGCTCCGGAATCTGTATCGCCAAGTCACAACAGGCCATCCTCGTCGGGCACCACAACGAGCAGGCCATCGCCGGCAACGCCGTTGCTGCCACGGGCGCCCTCGTCGACTACCTGAAGCCTCTGGGCTACTAAAAATGGCGCACCGATAGATAGGCGACGTTTGGGGGTTCTTCGAGCGGCCTTCCTTGTCCCCTTTCTCCCTTGACTGCAGTCGAGTCGATTACACGATGACATGAAAAGAGGTGAGAAAAGGGGAGAGAGAGAGACTGGGTTTAGCGGGCGAGTGCCGCGAGGTTTTGCCCCGCTCGGCCTCTGGCAAGGACTTGTTCTATATCCGAGACTCTACCCAGGAATACGTATGACGAACACGCATTTGTTGCCTGGCCCTCTGCCGCGATTGGCTTTCTTGTTTGTCTCTCAATGTCTTTATTTATTTCTTTTTGGCTTCCCTTTTCCCCTCGCACTCTGCATCTCCGTAATGGAAGTGGCGAGGCGCCGATTCTGCCTAATGAAGCATCCAAGTTTCAACAACCGCTCATTGTTGCATCTTGTCCACACCAATGTCCCCGTTCTTCGCTGAGTGCAGCCAGGGGTGTTTGCCGCCCAAGACACGAGACGACCTGCTCGCGCGGCTTACGACTGTGGTATAATAAACCGGGTATCCCGTAACCCTTTGAACGCCTTTCCAGATGTGTGTATATGTATATATGAAAAGTCTTTAATGATTCTTCCTACTCGTGACACGTGTCGCAGGACTTGCGACCTTTGAGGGGACTCGGCTCGGCTCGAAATGGGCTCGACGGATCTCGCGATCTCAGACGGGAAGCTCCGAGTTGCGCCTCCCAGAAAGCCCGATGCGGTCGACCAACATGCCGATGTAAGGGCCGATGACGGGGGCGTTCCTCGCGAAGCCGGCGATTGTGCCGAGGAAGTCGCCAAAGAGGATGGCGATGCCGTACAGCTCGACGCAGAAGCCGATCAGCGGCCACTTCATCAGGATGAGGACGAGGCCCAGGAAGAAGGCGGCGGTGCCCTTGGCCTTTTGTTTCCTCGCGAAGAAGAGCAGCGTCTTTTGCGGTCCGATGATGATGGTGAGGCCTATGAGGAAGAGGATCTGTTGGGACGGGCAACCGAGCATGTTTGGTTAGCTCCCATCGTATCGAGTGTAGCTTCGAGAGCGGGCGGGAGGAGATATAAGACTGAAGTGCTAGGAGCGTGGGTCGCGTACGTTTCCCATGGCGAGCCTGTGCGTGTTCCGCGTTAGCCTCCGCCTCACTTAAACTTGTAGGAACGCCGAGGGGAACGAAGGAGTGTGGGAAGATAGGCAGCTGCTCACATTGCCCGGTCAAAGAACAGCATCACACCCGCGATCAGGAAGAAGCCTCCTATGAACCCGCCCCGCCAGTCGTGTCGTCCGAGGTTAGCGGCCGCGGCCTTGAAGAGAGGCCCGGATCGGGCACACGACGAATGCGTCGTACCTACCGCCAGTGCAGAAGGCTACCCCGATCTCTGTGCGAGTCAAAAAGGAACATAGTTAGCATGAGGAAGAGCATCTCTTGGAGCAGAGCCCGTGGGGGTTGGAACGTACTTTGGGTGTCTGAAAGCCACATGGACATTTTGTGGAACGAAATACGGTCCACCTCGAGATAAAACAGGTAGCTAAGGCAGCCTTGCGCGAAGTTGTCGATAACGTCGTGGATGTGGGCGCTGAGATGGTTTGTACGTGAAGACAAGACGCTGTCTATCGCATTGGTGGACACGGAGGATAAAGCTAGCTGCAACGACAAAGCTGGCCGTCGCAAAAGGGTGTTGCCAAAAGACGACTCGAAAGTCGGCGCCTGGCATCCCTGTCGCGGTGGCAGGTTCAGCTAGGGGCGTGAATTGACTACGACCAGGGGTCCACAGACGCGATGGCTTGTACGCCACAAGTGGCTGAGTCGTCAGATAAGAAATAAAAAAAAAAAATCGAAAACCTTTTGCGTTCTTGACCATTACGATCACATCCCACATCCATTTCACAACTTGCGATGTTCCGGTCTTTGTGAGGACTGCCGTCTTGTCAACAGCAATTGCTCACTCCCGAGGGACTGCCTGCTATCCAATGTGCATTTGATGTCATCCAGACACGCCCCTTTCAAGGGAGCGCTATACGGTAAGTTGATCTCGTTCGCGAGCTCGTCTCCTTTCGCTTCCACTTGCCGCGGCGGCCTAGCTTTCTGAGCTATGGTAACTGGGGGCCGTCCCTTCTCGACGCCCCGGTGGTCGGTCAGATACAGGCAGAGATCAACATTCGATCGCGATTAAGCCGGAGCGTCAATTGCATCCTGGTGTCGAGAGGCATTGGGTGCTTAGCTGAAGCTTGACTTTGTCGGTCGGACATGTAGACGCGTGTGCATATGCTCCCTGTCGGTTTTCCATGGCCGGTTTTTTTGACTTGATATGCTTGTTGTCAAGACTGTGAATTGCACCACCCAAATACCTCCGTAAAATGCCTTTTGCTCGCCTGTAATTCGTACAAGTGTATCCTTGATATGAACCAGAATCCTCTGCTGTCACTTCAGCACGGTCTGGGCTCCGCGCGCCTCTAAGAACTGCTCCGCCACGCCCTGAGGGAACGACCTGATGATGGAGAAAATCTCGCGGTTGTGGTATCTCAGCCGCGTCTTGGGGTCTGTGTAAGGCGCGGACAGGCCTGTAATGTCGCAGTAGCGCTTCAGGGGCGCCATGCTCGGCGCGCTCTCGATGTTTGTGTACGTGGCGCTGGGCGCCGATGGGCCGCCGCCTGCACCCGCGGGTTTCAGGCTCTTCTCCAGCACCAGTTTGCTGAGGCTGCGCGAGGCCTGGGCGAGGTTCGGCTGCAGGCTGTTGTTGCTGTTGCTGTTGCTGCCGTTGGCGGCGCTACCGCCGCCGCCGACCGCGGGTGTGGACATGCCGCTGGTCGAGAGGCCGTCGGTGGCGGGCGGTATGGGGGTTGCGGCGCCGCTGTTGTTATCTTGGGGCGTGGCGATGACGGAGGCCTCCTTGCGCGAGGCGTCGACGAGGATGGTCTTGATGTTCTTGTTGCGGCGCTGGTTCGGTCGCCAGTTGGGGTTGCGGAACGATTTGTGCACCGAGTGGTTGTCGAGCTGCTCAATCAGCTGCTGGTGGGCCGCCTGGGCCGCCTGGGCCTCGGCGCTGAGCTCTTTCGACATGGTCGGGGCGGGTTGGCGAGGTTTGTGATATATTTCGGCGTCAAGGGTGGACGGACGGCGCCTGAGCTGCTGCACAAAGCCGCCTCGCGAGGCACCTCTCGGTGCATGCACGATAACCGATAAGCTGTCACTCGGCCCCACATATGCATATCGGGACCCCAGTCGGCGGGTTCCAGCGCGGTTGGGTGGGCCCAAGTCGCCCCCGCCGTCGCGTTCTCAAGAGAGATCGATTCGAGGAACCACCACCATACGGTGCGCAAGCAGGCCTCGAAACCAACAGCAACGATCGGTATTCTCCGTGGACGCCGAATAAAAATTGGCGGGTAGCTATCTCGAAAATGGTTAGTAGGCCAATCAGCGTCACATAGGCACAAGAAGATGATGACGGCGTTCTAACTAGATCACAGGAGAGCCCTCACGAACGTCAGCAGAATCTACTGCTGTCCCGCATAATCACCAATGTGGTAAGAAGCGAGACGAGACTGCGAGAGCTGTCAGTGTCTGGGTCCGGAACGCTGAAGGTCTCCTAGGAGAAATTAAACGAGGCCATCGTGGTGATGAACAAATCTCTCCAGGTATGGCAATAATACAGCCACTGCCCTGGGAATTTCTCGATTGGGAGATTCGAAGACTGAACCACACCTCTTGCATCCAACAGGAGATCAACATCCAGAACATGAACGTCGAGCTAGTTGCTCAAATGTTCAAGAACTATCAGTCCAATGTCCTATTCCATCTTGAGGGTGCGTACCGATTTTGTCCTCATTGTATTTGGTTTTTTCCGAACCGCTCGTGCTTGACTGATACTCTCGAATCTCATCAGCAACCGACAACCTGAAGGATCCGGCATGAACTGGTCTACCACAGACACATTGGCTTCCATTTTGTCACTTAGATGGTCAAAAAAAAAAAAAAAAGGGTGGTTGTGGCAAGAGATAAAGGATAGAACTTTACCACAGCGCCACGATAGAGGCGGACTCGGCACAATTGACATGATCTGAACGGGTGGGTCTTCAGACCCCTGCACTGGCGGAGAGCTCAAGCTTCCTGCCGTTCGCCCCATGCCATCCCGCGCCGCCGCTCGACGATCAAAAGTTCCCACGGACAAACATAAACATTGTAATCTGAACCAACACTCGATAATCCCAGAGCTTTCTCACCCAACAATGACCCAGCGAATTCCCCGGTGACATCGACTACCGACCTCGCAGGCGACCGACCCTTCCCTTCCTCCCCGTCGCGCTCCGACCCCGAGACCAAGATGGCGCCCATGGTCCTCGACGAGCCCGACGTCACCATGGCGGATGCGCCGCTGCGAGAAGCCTGGCGGCGGCTCCCCGAACCGACGATACACACCGTCCGCGAGGCAAAGTTTGAAAAGTACGAGCCGCCCCAGCCCGACGGCCTCGAGCGCGCCAAGGCGCTCGCCGCGACGAGCACCGCGCCGCCCCCGGCCATCGTCATAGACTGCGGGTCCTCGGCCGTCAGGGCTGGTTGGTCCTTCGACAAGGACCCGCGCTTTGTGCTGCCGCCTATAATGGCTAAGTACCGCGACCGCAAGCTCGGCAAGACCTTCTCCTTTGCCGGCTGGGACTGCTATTCGGACACGACCGCAAAGGGCCACATCCGGAACGCATACGAGGCCGGCACCGGCATCATCACCAACTGGGACGTCATGGAACACGTCCTCGACTACATCTTCATCAAGCTGGGGCTTAACGACACGGGCGACTCGATAGACAGGCCCATCGTCATGACGGAGACCGTTGCGAACCTGCCCTACTCGCGTAAATGTACGACTGTCCAGAGGAATCGCATCACACGCCCTTTGGTGGGCCAAGGCAATGTTCGTTCACTGACTGACCCCTTCTTTCATTCCCCGCACAGCCATGACCGAGATCCTATTCGAGTGCTACGGTGCACCGTCGGTCGCCTACGGCATCGACTCTCTCTTCTCCTACAGACACAACAACGGCAACACAGGCCTGGTAGTCTCATCCTCCTATAGCGCCACCCACCTCATCCCAGTGTACAACCAGCGCGCATTGCTGTCCCAGGCCACACGCCTGAACTGGGGTGGCTGGCACGCGTCAGAATACCTGCTCAAGCTTATCAAGCTCAAGTACCGAGACTTTCTCGGCAACGTCAAGCTCAACTCGTCCCAGACCGAACACATGCTCCGCGACTTCTGCTACGTCTCCACCGACTATGATCAAGAGCTGAGCACGTACCTCGAGTGGACGGGTCTCGAGGACCGTGAGCGCATCATCCAGTATCCCTTTACCGAAGAGGTCGTCGTCCAGAAGTCGGAGGAGGAGTTGGCCCGGATCGCCGAGCGCAAAAAGGAGAGCGGGAGGAGGCTGCAGGAGCAGGCGGCCAAGATGCGCCTCGAGCGGCTCGTCAAGAAGGAGCAGGAGCTCGAGTACTACCGCAAGGTGCAGGCGAGCCTGGTGGACCAGAACAAGAAGGAGACGAAGCGCATCCTCGACGACGCCGAGGTCAAGGACGAGGCCCATCTCGAGAAAACGATCCGGGAGCTGGAGAAGACGATCCGCAAGGCGCGGACCAAGGACCTCGGCGGCGAGGCCGAAGAGGAGGCGGCCGAGGTGCCCGACTTTTCCTTGCTCGAAGTGCCCGACGACCAGCTGGACGAGGCGGGAATCAAGGCCAAGCGGCAACAGAAGCTGATGAAGTCGAACCACGAGGCGCGAGCGCGCGCAAAGGCCGAGAAGGAGGCCGAGAAGGCGCGCATAGCAGAGGAGGCGCGGCTGGACGAGGAGCGGCGCACCAACGACCTCGAGGGCTGGCTGGCCGAGAAGCGGCAGGCGCACCAGCAGGTGCTGGCCAAGATCAAGGAGCGCGAGCACCTGATGAAGGACATGGGCAACCGCAAGACGTTGGCCTCGGTCATGCGCATGAAGAGCATCGCGAACCTGGCCTCGGACGCGCCCTCGGGCGGCGGCGGCGGGGCGCGTAAGCGGCGACGCGGCGGCGACGAAGACGACTTTGGCGCCGACGACAACGACTGGGGCGTGTACCGGCACATCGCCGTCGGCAAGGACGAGGGCGGCAGCGACGACGAGGACGGCGAGGAGAACGTGGACGCGCAGCTGGCGGCGCTCGAGCAGGAGCTGTTGCTGCACGACCCGGCCTTTACGTACGAGCACACGCGCGAGGCCCAGAACGACTGGAGCAAGCGCCTCGAGCACGCTTTCACGCGCGGGCCCAGGCCTTTTGACCAGGAGTCGCCCGCCGAGCGCCACCAGGTCCACCTCAACGTCGAGCGCATCCGCGTGCCCGAGGTCCTGTTCCAGCCCTCGGCCGTCGCGGGCCTGGACCAGGCCGGCCTCGTCGAGATCGCCGGCGACATCCTGACCCAGCGCCTCGCCGGCCTGGTGCAGACACCCACCGATGGCGACCGCGACGCCTTTTTGCGCGACGTGTTCCTCGCCGGCGGCCTCACCCTGCTCAAAAACCTCGACGTCCGCCTCGCCGACGGCCTCCGCGCCCTCCTGCCCGCCGGTGCCCTGCTGGCCACCCGCCGCGCCGCCGACCCGCTGCTCGACGCCTGGCGCGGCGCCGCCGGGTGGGCCGGGACGGACGCTTGGAGGGCCGCGTGCGTCACCAGGGAGGAATACCAGGAGCGGGGTGCCGAGTATATCAAGGTTAGTCTTTGAAGTGCAGAGCCAACACTCTTCCCGTACCTGCTAACGTTTCAACGTCTTCTCTTTAGGAACACGGCATGGGCAACGCCTTTGTATAGGCCACTGGACAAGTTGGACACATAAACAAGGCTCTAGAAGAGAAACGAAAAAAAAAAAAAAAATGCATGTTCCACTGTTTCCGCCGTCCTGTTTTTCTTCCTCTCTTCTTCCTGCTCTTCTGGCACACTTGGGGAGCGGCCCTTTGTTTGTATACTATCTACAAAAAGCGTGGCGGAATGGGACATGATGACGTTTTTATACAAAGGTCGCTACCTATCTAATCACCTACCTGGTTGTTCAGTGCGCACGTCTGAAATTCTACTGTTGACACGTCCCGTCGGTCATAGACTGATGATGCTGCTCCTTCGTTGTTGGGCACGTTACTGAACGCTGGGATGTGCATAAAATATGGTGATGTGATGACCGTGTTCTGCGCTCGGGAAAAAAAAAAAGCTACCAGATCATGATATGTGTAATATATACCGTTAGCAAACCAGCCGTCATGTCTTCAAAGACCTGGTTGGACAGCCCGAAGCCCTCTTCGCCCAGTAGCTCGCCAACACCCATCAAAGGCCGCTCATGCT
This sequence comes from Magnaporthiopsis rhizophila, assembly GCA_003049465.1. NCBI lineage: Eukaryota > Fungi > Ascomycota > Sordariomycetes > Magnaporthales > Magnaporthaceae > Magnaporthiopsis > Magnaporthiopsis rhizophila. The sequence goes on from PYSS01000013.1 coordinate 30,126, forward strand.
CCAGGTCTCTTGATAAACAAAAAGAGGAACAAGAAAAAGAAACGAGAGAAAATATCGGACTAAAACAACAAAGCATAAGTATATCTTCTGAAAGGCATTGCTGAGGAAAAAGAAGCAAGCTAGATCGCAAATGTGAAAAAGTAGCTACACAGTATAATCCGGACTCCTTTAGACCGACCGACCGACCAAACCGACCGACCTCGGTGCTTCTCTTGCTCGAGCTGGCGATATCAAAAAGAGCCCCTAACTCCGTGCCCAAAAAAAAAAAAAACGCCGATTGATTTTTTAGTATCAAGAATTAACGCTCCAGGTTGGAGACGAGCATGTGGACGGAATGCCCTACATATCCGCAGCAGGCAGTCCGTCGTGCAGCTGGCGTGTTATCTCATCGGCGGTACGGGCGTCCTCGTCCATTGGGCCGGGCTTGAATGCCTTGTCGGTGAAGGAGGATGTTGCCGAGGCCTCTGCGGCCGCGTTGTGCTCGGCCCGGCCGAGGTTCGCGACGGCCTGAGCGACCTGTTCCAAGACAGTGCCCGCGCCGGGGACGACGGCGCCCAGAGAGGATACAGGCTCTTGGCAGGCGGATGGCGCCGTCATCTGGGGCGCAGGCAGCGGACCGGCGGATTGGAGTGAAGGCGCGGCGCCGTGGGGGTGCGCCAGGCTGAGCCCCGGCGGGGGTTGGGGGTACTCTCCTTGGGTGCTCAGGAGCCGCGCCTGCAGTTGCATGACGTATTCCCTCAGGTGGTAATTCTCCGATTGGAGCGCCTTGAGACTACTGTCCATTTCCGTGTAGTCTCTCACCTGCTGCTCGAGCTTCTTGATATAGCCCTCCTTGCGCTGCCTGAAAGCCCTCTGCAGAACGACAGCACAGGTCTGGTCAGCACTGTGTACGCCAAGCCAGGGAGAACATCACGTTGGTGGACGAGCTAGGAGATGTAACAACGAGGCGGTTTCACGCCAGGTGGTCCAAGCCCAGGACATGGAAACACCCCGGCAAAACAATCGGATGATCAATCCATCCCGATCGACGGTCAACCTTGGCCGTTTAGACGAACCACCCTTGGTCAAGAGAAAAATGGCGCCTCTAGAAACCATGCAAGCCCTTTTGCGGAAAGACAACCAAAATGAACGCATGGGAAACGGTCTCGCTCACCTGTGCAGCTCTGTTTTGGGCGGCGCGCTTTGATTGCGACAATTCGCGCTTGGCTTTCCGGCCGTCAGGCGTCAGTTCGCCAGAATCAGGAGGAGGGGGGCCCGGTAGTAGCTGTTGCGCACCAGGAGCCTGCGGTGGCGGCATCGGAGGGCCAGCCATGGGCGCCGGAGGCCCGGCCGCGGGTTGGGGTGCGACAGCCGGCATCATGTTGGCCGTCGCCATGTATCGTGCCGGAGACCTTAGGTCTGGGTGGATGTGCGCGTCCGACTGGCTGTTATGGACGTTGGGCGCAATGACAGGAAACGAACTGTATCCATGCGTCGGCTGTAGCGGGTCTGGTTGCGAGTCCTGGGGGACGCCGTTGGTGACCGGAGCTGTGGCCGCTTCTTCTTTTAATATCGGCGCTTCGGTGAGCTGCTCTCGGGTGGCTAGCTCTGCAGGGGCGAGGGGTTCATGTCAGCAATCGCAAATCCCCCGACGATAGGACGATAGGTTATTCGACAAGCAAGTAGAGAAGCCGTTGGCGACGCGCGCGCCACGAGGAAAAAGACGAGGGAGCAAAAAACTAGATGCGGGGAAGTGAAGAAAGGGGAAATGCAGGCCGTGGTGCAGTCATGTGTGAAGATGCCGACATGACGGGGGAGTGATGGAGCTCGCGCAGCAGCAGACGCCGGAAATGGATTGGATTCCTTTTCTCTTTTGGTTTTGTTTATAAGGCGGGACACTGCAGCTTGAACAAGCGCGGCTTCTGACAGGGTTGGGGCCGTGTGGCCGAGGATGACGAATCAGATAGAGAGGTCGTACGTTCAAGGGTGTAAGTCTATGGAGCGTCGGATCGGGAGGGAACGCGGAACATGTAGGTAGTGTAGTATAACGGGCCTGCAGCGGATGGGCCGGAGCAGCAAGACGCCCAATGGGGGACTCGCAGACCGTGAGCCCTTGTGCGACACTTGGCTGTAGGAGGGAAGAGAGAGAGAGAGAGACAGAGAGCGTGCGCGTCTCTGTGCGCTTGACCGGGAAGGCGCGCAAGGTGAAGGGTGGATTAGGTGTGCGAGGTAACGTTGACTAAGTAATGCCGCGGGAAGAGTGATCGTGGGCACGGTAATCACTGATCCGGGGGAGACAGGGAGGAGCCAGTGGAGAGGGTGGGAAGGGCGAAGTGGGCGAGATATAATTAGGTGAGCGGGAGGGCGGCGAGAGGTACAGTACAGCCAAGTACGAGCAAGCTCGCGATGAGATGCCGGCACGATGGAGGTATTATTATGTAAGAAGGGATGTGACGGGGAGGGGGTGTAAGGTTCTGGGCTGGAGGGTGAGGAGACAGGGGTGTATCAAGATCGGGCTCCTGGGGCGTGTGAATGCGAGCAAAGGTGGTGGGTTTGTGGTGGGCGTGTGTACTGGGCACTGGGCACCGGGCACTGCTCTCTCTGGCGCTGACATCTGGCTCCCGGCGACTTTCTGTCCCTTGGCTGCCGGCGTAGACGTGGAGATTTGACGCGAGGAGCCGACGGCAGGCGGAAGGGCGCACAGTCAGAGATGGCAGCCATCGCACTTGGTCCTGGAGCACGCGGCAGGAGGAGAGGGAAAAGCTCGAAAGGAGAAGTGGCAGGCGCTCCAAGATCAACATAGCAAAGATAGCTACTGTTGATAGCTGCCTATGGGCGTCTTTCTTGTGGCGGGAGTGCCCATGCTGCACCTGTCATCCGCAGTGCCGCAACAGGCTGGCAGCCACATCGCCGGGGCCCGAAAACGAGAGATACATATAAACAGGCAGACAAGTAGGCGCCTCGGCAGGGAGGGCAATGAGGGGTGCCTATATGATGTGGGAACCTGGGTGAAGGAGGTGATTGTAGGCGATGCTCCCGACGACTGGCCAGTGCAGAATGTCACCACCCGTCCGCTGAAGTCGCAACCGGGAGCAGATTAACAGACGGGTCAGAGTCTGGCTCAGCCCAGGCAGCACACCCTCATCACCCGACTAGCAGCCTGCGACCCGGAGAAACAGAAGGAGGGTGTTGTTTGCGCCCGACCGGGCAGGACGACGACGATTGTCGCAGCGGCTGTTATCCATGTCTCTGCCTGCCCGCTGGCCCGTGTGGTCGGTCGGAGTCGAGCAGGCAGTTGTTCCCGGGTAGGACCGAGACAGGCTAGACTGGCTGGATTGCGCTGCCCAGCGAGGCCTTGCCCCGCAAGGTGACAAAGCAGGACAGGCGCCTATCATGGCCGGCGATGGCTGATGACAAGGCCGACGCTGCTGGGCGAAGAAGCAAGTCCCGGCGGGCGGGCAGACGGGATGGAGGCGCGGACCGCGTGACAGACCAAACTGCGGGCAGGGCGGGTGCAAAAAGAGCAACTCAAGGTGAAGTGCAGGCGCCCCGTCCATTGACTTTAGAAATCAGCAAAACGTACCGATATTGGAGCTGCCGCTGGGGGCGGCGGTGGTGGTAGTGCCCTGCATCGCGGCCATGTCTTTTGCCTTCTGACTCAGCATGCACGGGGTTGTTGATGGTCGAAAGTGGGTGGCCGTAGGTGGCCAGCAGTCGCGTTTTGGTTTTATTTTTCTGGTCGGGTGGTCTTGTGGCTCGGCTGGGCTGCAGCAGCAAGAGGGGAGAAAACGGTGGCAGGCCACGGGTTATTGCCGGCGGCCAGTGACACCCGCGCAGGCAGATGCTGGGACAAGGACCGTGTCGCACGGAGGCCGCACGTTGCGCTCCACGCGCCAGGCAAGCAAGCAAGCCGAAACGAGAGAGCCAATCTGAGGAAATCGGCACGGATGGCAGCAGAGATGGAGATGCAAGTAGGACGTCTCGTGACTGATGATGACAAAGTGACCGACCGACGGGCAAGGGCGGGTTTTTGCTTTGCTTTATTCGTTGCTGGCGCGGCGATTTTAGGTTGGGGCAGAAACAGGACCGGGACTGTGGAAGCACCGTATCGTGATTTAGCTCCAGGCAGGAGCGAGTGGTCCCAACTTTCCTCGATCCACTTCCCCGAAGATTTTTTTTTTTCTTTCATCTTTTTGTTTTCCCTCTCGCTCTATTCCAATTTACCCAGACAAATAAACAAATAAAAGCTCGCTTCGGGAATTTGCATCACTGGGTTACTCCGACGGATGCATTGCACCTCGCAAATATGGATCGATTCGGCAATTGATGACAAAGCATTCAACAGGCCGCACAAGCCGGGATGGATCCCAGGCACTTGGACGACGACGGGGCCACACAGGTCCGAGGTCTGTCCACCCCCCTCCAACCACATCATCGTTCATTCATTGCCCAAGCCCCACCGAAGGATCAAACAAGGCGAAAGAGAGAGGAAGAAAAAAAAAAAGTACCTCAGCATAAAGACCGTGGCTGGGACTGGGGCCTTTGTCCAGAATCGATTAGGTAACCACGGGCGAGGCTACCAGGAGTTTACCTATCCTATCCCCGAGTCCGACCATTTTTCCGTTTCTGGCACATGGCAATCGCGGAGGAAAGCATGCACAGAAATGGACGACTGTATATGGCCTGACCACATATACACCCATGACCGACATGATTGCTGCTCCTGGTGTTGCAACGCAACGCGGGCCAATGTCGAGCACGCAGCCGGCCGAATCAATCGTCGCGGGTTAGTGTTAGTCGGCCGATGCAAGGCCACAGAAACCTTGGCCCCAAGCATAGCATTTGTCAGCGAGCCTGTGGGTGGGGCGCCCGGTCTGGGGTTTACGTTTGCGGCCGAATCCCGACCTTGCACCGTGTTGGGCACAAAAGCGAAAGCGAGCAGCAAATGTCTTTTGCTCCATCAGCGGTCCGTACAACCCACAAGCGTCCTGCACAAGCCATGCTGCTCCCCCGTTTGTTGCCATATTTGACTCATCGCCGTTGTTGGGCTGTGCCACTGGGCGGAGGGGTGGCGAGTACCCATGGAGAAAAAAAAAAAAACTCGAGGGTTGGACGAAAATGCCCTCCCTTCCAACTGCCGACGCCTCTCATATTCGGGACGTGGCTGAGGTTATACCGAAATCTGGCTGCTGGGTTGGAAAACGGAAAATGCAAACAGAAAGAAAGCAAACGCCAAGGGTGTCGGCTTGCCTCGTAAATCTGGCGTTCCAGAGTCGCCCGGTCAAAACAGCCGCCCAAGGTAGTGTGCTGACTGCAGCTCGAGGGTAGATTAGACTACAGCCCCAGGGTCGCGTCCCGGTACGGGGTATTGTGTGCGCGTGCGGTCTGGTCTCAGGGGGTCCAAGCATTTCCAGCCTCTCTCGTCTCCCCTCCCGAATGCCTCCCTGCCCGGTGCCACCACACCACCATCACCATCCTCTACACGCCTGCCATCTACCTTACCCACCCGTGTGGCGGCTGGCCAAAGAGGCTGGCTGGGTGGCTTATCAAGGCTGTGGACTGCGAGGCCGTGCACCTGTGGTATCATCCGGGATCCTCTTTGGTAACACACCCCATCCGCAGCCGCAAGCGTGTGTCGAATCAATTAAAACACAGCTGGGGGAACAAATAACCTTACAATCGTCCGTTTTCTTATTGCTGCCTGACCATACTACTCTCTGTGTGACCCAATCCAGGCACGGACGGCCCTTGGGCGCTGGGCGCCTCCCTAATCTTACTGGCCTTGCAAGTAGGCTCCCAGGAGATCTATCACATAGAGCAGCCGCTAGACGCGGGTCATGTGGTTTGCCATACGGACATGTAGAGACCCGTCATGCTTGGGCGCCTAGACGTGACTTGTGCGCTTAAAACATGGAAGCCAAGTCTGCATATGCTGTCAGCAAACCTGACGTCCGCTTCGGATGGCTCGTTGTGAGGGGGGACGCAACGGCGTTCAGGGGTCAGCCGCCACGCATCCTGCCTGGCGGTTATTTATCTAGGTAGGTGGGTAGGTAGGTAGGTACATGTCACTTAACATCTTGGGAGCCCCCGAGCGTCATCCAAGGCCCATTTGCCAGGCCTCGGATTTGGACTACGGCTTCTTGCCGCCAGGACTTGCCCATTTCGACGCCCACGGCCACCGGCATTCCGCTCATGGACATAGCATAGCCAAGGGGTTGTATCTACGCCTCCATGCACTCTCTTTCCTTTACCAAAAAAAGCATCAAGTAACACTGCATCGACTATGAGTGTGGAACTTACATCGCCCCGTGTGGCCGGTGCGACGACCCTACCACTCGGAATAATGGCTGTGGCGCTCTGAGAACCAGGCAGCTTGGCCTCACGGTTGCGTATCCAGGGCGCAGGCAGCTGCATTTCATTCCTTGTCTGACCCAGGTGCCCAGAAGCCTACCTATAGTAGAACCTCCAATTTCCCGCTACACTACCACTTTTCATCTATGGCATACAACCAAGCCCAGCAATGCCACTGCATTGCAACCTCTTCACCCTTGCTGGCAGCGCGTAGCAACCTAAGGGAGTGTGGCATTCTCTATGCCTGCTTATGTCCCGCCCCGCGCGGCGCCACCCCTGGCATACGCCTCTCTGCCCTCCTGAGGAGAACAGTCACGGATTTCGGGACTTGGTAGCATGGTAGGTAGCCACCAGGAAGACATCTCCGACGCGTGCACGCGCTAGCCTGGCAACCCACATCCGTCAAGGTCAGACACCGAGAAGGGCAAGATTTTCTCACCGGCGATTACTGATAACACAAGGTGTGGCCTACACGGGGATGGTGGCCGCAAGGAAACGGCAAGGAATGGACATGGACCATGCCTAAAAATGTCGCCCCTTTGAGCACCGAGTGGATGATGGGTGCTGGTCCGGGTAGATAGATCGACTGGCAGGTTCGTTCTCCGGTGTTTGCTAACTGGGAGTGGCGTCGCCGCGGTGCTGATTCTCCCCTGACGCGCGGACACGTCAAGGATGGGGTCCACGCCGCCAGCTTCCTCGTCTGAGATCGTTTCTCCTACTCGGCGTCCGACTTTCATCAGCGCTGTTGGCAAATTTGCCGGGCTCCGGCTGATTGAGGCCCAACAGATCGCGAGAGAACTAGTACAGCCACCAGAAGACACAATGGACGGTCGTAAACACCATCTCTCCTCACACACGAGGACGGCGGACTCATCTGCGGCTGACGACGCTGCCGCGCGCGGACCAGCACCATACCTGCCTAATGTACGTGCCATTGGCAAGTGGTGGGTGAGTCTCTAGGTAGGCACGACGCCCTGGCCATGCATCCCTCGCTGCCTCGCCGACTCGCCGACGGCACCGTTGCCTCCCTGCACACCTTACGAGATCAGATATGGGATCAGAGAGGATGCCTGCTTGGCATTACGGCTGAATCTATCTGCTCTCATCGAGTCTCCCTGAAAGATGTTCTGCTGGTATGCGGTGACCCTACAAGCGGTACTGTATTACCCATAAGTGATGACCACTGACCCCTGACGTGATAGATATCTCCGTCGGCGATATTTGGTGAGCCCAGGGCCTTTAACCGCAAGTAAATCCCTATGCATACTTGTAAGCGCCGGCGTACTAATGCCCCCGATAGCTCTCAACTCGACATTCCCTACCAGCGCGGACCTCAGCCGTTCGCCAACTTCGGACCGGGAGCCCGAGACGCCCTCCGAGATGACACCGAACACAGACCCAATAGCGACTTGCATCTATCGCGGCCCAATTCAACATCTCAAGCCCCAAGTCGGGCCGCGTCCTACACGATCGAGTAGCCGAACCTGTTTCAGATCTCTGTCATCGCCATCGTAGTCTGGCATGGTGATGAGACGAAGTCGGCGGCGGCAGCAAACAAACATCTGAGCATCGTAACCAGACCACACCCGAAAGGGGCACACGTTCGTGGAGCAGCCAAGGCCCCATCTGACCCTCACTAGTGCCGACGGGGAGAATCCATCAAAAGTGCCCGGCCAACGTCAGCAAAACGGGGGAGCAAGGTGAGCAAGCAAAACCACTAGAAACCCAGATGGGACTTGTCTGGCGGCTAAACACACATAATCAGCCAGCTGGCATTTGTAAGAGCGGACGGGCAGAAGACGAACCAGAGCGGCACACATCCGTGGACACGTCCATTACGATGGCTCATACTCACGCGCACACACGTCACAAGCCCGCGAGTGTGCTCAGGTAACGAACGGGCAGTCCCCACAACCCGCGGACAAGTCCCGTCGGGCCCCGAGGCAGTAAGCAGAGTTGGTTCATGCATGACTGCCGGGTCCAGTCCTCGCTCCTTTAAATAAATGTGCAGGAAACAGGCAAGGGTGAGGCAAGGAGGATACCATGCAGGGCACGTGTATGAGCTCGCAGTAACGAGCTTGGTGTATCGTGTTCCTCTTATGGAAACTAATGTTGCCCCCTCCTCGGGACATTGCGCCCTTTTGTGGCGGAAAGCGTCGCGGATGAAGAAATGCGAGCGAGGGTTGCAAAGACACACGAGGAGGACTGGACTGGATTGGGTTGGACCAAGGGGCTGACATACCTAGGTATGCCCTCACCTCATCCAGATGATCGGGTCCCCGCCAAACGCCGCAGCCTCGGCGATTGACTTTTTGTTTACGAATCGGCCATGAAAGCGTTAGAGGAGAGGCAAAAAAAAAAAAAAAAAAGGTAGGATAAATCAAAATCCCCGAAAATCGGTCAAGGATCCGGCGGGCCGCGGCGAAGTTTTGTTTTCGAGAGGGGATTACTGTCTTTGTTTCCAGATAGGGACCAATCAAAGGCCTGTCGTGTCCTGGTCAGACGATGGATTTTGGCTGCCTTGCCAGTGCATACGTAGGTGACGTTTGACGGGAGGATAGTGGAGCCGGCGGGTGAGCCGCGTGCTGTCAAGCTCGTTCAACTTCGGCGGCAACGAGATCAGACCTGAAGCCGCTACCGACCTAGCATCCCATCAAAGCCCGAAACACCACCGCAGACTGCAGCTACTCAGTTGATCCATGAGGCATGCCGCCCCGAGCAGCAGCAGCCGCCGCCCGCCTCCGCACCGCGGCCGCAGCCACAAGCACCCCACGCCCGCCGCCTGTCACTTTCCGATATTCGACCGCTGCCGCCGTCGCTGCCGCCATGGATAGTAAGCCCTGCCCCACGTACTCGGCCGGGTCCGACGTCGCGCACCTCGACGCCGCCCTGGCGCCCCTGCTCGGCCGCTGGGCGCTGACGGCCGACGGCGGAGGCCTGGAGCGGAGCTTCAGGTTCAAGACGTTTGCCAAGACCTGGGTCAGTTTTTTTTTTTTTTTTTTTTTCTTTGATTGATAGCTGGTGCGATGCAAGCTACGCCCATATTGCGTCTCACCCCATCGTGGGAAAAACAAATAACCTCCCCTCGAGCTACGTCCCTGACTCATCATGATCCGACTGCGCTACCTGCCAACACCACTCGAGGCACTTGTCTATTGTTTGCTTCCCTGTGACGACCACGCATGCGCACGCGTCAACACGACAGCGCCCACGCAAGGCGGGCGACGCCACCCGGGGCCTCTGTGTTACCACCAATGGCTCTTACTATATACCACATGATACGCATCTACTACACTACTTGCCTATCAGGCATCTATTATTACACCCACCTGCCCGGATTACTGACGCCACCGCCCGCCCCCATCCAAACAGGACTTCATGACCGCCGTGTCTCTGCAGTGCAAGATCAAGAACCATCATCCCGAGTGGTCCAACGTGAGTTTTTCCACTCGTTCGCCCCCTTTACGTCCAGGTGACCAATAGTACCTACCAATTGTATTGGTCGTCTGTCTCACCGCTCGTGCTTGTCTACCTTTTTTCCACAGGTGTACAACACGACATTCATACGATGGACTACCCATGACCCAAAAGGCTTGTCAACGAAGGATGTCGAAATGGCCACCAAGTGCGACGACCTGGCTCGGGAGTTTGGCGAGCAGCAGCAGGAGCTGTCGCCGACATCGGCGGCTACTTGTAACCTTCGTGACCTCGCCTCCACCGCCGCCACGAGCTCGGGGGACTGCTGTGGGCCCAAGAAATGATCTGAGAGCGGTCTAATCTATCGTTTGTATTATAAGATTCTTATTAATCTCGGTCATACCTAGGCCGCCGAGGTAGCCAAATTATGTACTTGTAACGGATTTTGCACTCCTTGCGGAGACCACCGGACGCTTTCATCATTCAATCAACCGGACCACCCTGGAATCATGATAAGGGGAGTAAAGTTGCTGAAACAGACACAGGCTCTCTGCCGTCATCTTCGGACACTTTCTCTTCCTCATCAGCTCATGACTTGGAAGCTTATATATCACAATACCTCAAGCCGTAGGGAAAAAGGGGAAAAGGCTTTGCTTGACAAGAAAAATGCCCTGCCAGTGGCAAAGCCAAGTTTATTGCGCCTTCTTGGCCTTGATCTTCGCCAGCTTCTTTTCGCGCCTCGCCCGTGCGGCCGCCTCACCGGCCTCGGTGTCGAGAACGTAATCCCACCACCTGAAGCTCGAGGCGTAGTTGCCGATGAAGCGCTCGTGGTGCAGATCGTGGTGGTCGGCGCCGGCCCAGAAAGGCAGAATCTTGCGCAAACTCCATGGGAAGTCGTACCCGCTGTGGGCGTCGATGGCCTGGAACAGACGCAGCACGATCCACAGGTACATGGTGAAGAGGTGGAGGTCACCGGTGATGGAGACCCAGACGATGGGCGTCCCGACGACTCCGAACCCGAGCAGCATCGTCTCGATAGGTGATGCGTACTCGGCAGCGAGGCCGAAGGGCGCCGAGTAGGTGTGGTGCAGCTTGTGGATGGCCTTGTACAGGGGTCCGATGTGCAGCGCCCTGTGGAACCAGTAGTGCCATGCGTCCTCGATGACGAAGAAGATGGCGATCTGCATGGCCATGGTCCAGACCGAGGGGAAGGGAACGCCGTATTCGAGGCCGAAGTAGGTCGCGAGGGGGTGGAAGACCCAGATCTGGGGCAGCTCGACGGTGAAGTGGCCAAACAAGACAAGCAGGGTGCAGTCCCACTGCTCCTTGGCCGTGGGCACCTTCTGGTTCTGGATCTTCCACCGGTTGAAGTAAGGGATCGCATCGATGATGATCCAGGGGAGCGAGCGGCCGAAGTAGACGACCTCGTGCATGGCGAAGCTCATGATGCCCGTCGCCAGCGTGTCGTTCTGCATCCAGAGATACCATGCCTGTGAGGAGCGCGAACGAGCTTTGGTCAGCTCAAACATCCAACTTTCTGCTGGAGACCCGGAGGTGATGAAGATGGACATCACAACATACCGCCCACAGGCGCTCGACGGCGCTGAGAGCGACATAGCTCTTGGAGACCTCCTCGTAAACTGAGAAGTAATCGGCAGTTCCGTTTAGGACCCCGGACGCCAGGGTGGCGTTCTTTCTGCATGTGACGAATTGGATTCCGCTGTCAGCAGGTAGACGATTACGCAGAGACCGCCAGAGCAGCCTTCCTGTTGGGCGGGCCGACTAGCGGCATCGGGTCATGCAGCGAGGGAAGACGACGTACATGGCCTCCATGGCGGCGGCGCCAGACATCTTCTCTCCAGCGGCCGTGCGGCAGATTCGATGATTGTCGAAGGGGAGGAAACAATCAGGTCGGGTTGGGTCGAGCAGTCGCTGGACAAGGAGTCGACTGACTGTCCAGAGAGGAATGGAAAAGAAAACAAAATGGAAAAAGAAAGTCGTACTCGAAACAATGGCGAGAAAAGGGGGCCATCTAGGCGGTGACAAGGGAGCAGAGGATAGGCGGGTGATTTTTATTTTGGCGGGCCAATGCAATCTCCATTCGGCTTCCCTGGCGCCCCGGGCGTGGAAAATAAATGCCGACCTCGGAGCCAATGGGAAGGGCCTGTTGACGAATTCCCCCACTTAACATGCATTGGCATGGCACCACCTGCAGCCAGCTCTTTCCGGGCTTCCGCCCCACCAGATCTGGCTCGCCCGCGGCTTCGGCCGTTGTTGTGGCGGACGCGCCACCTATGCTTTTATCAGATCGTCCTTGACGCGCAGCCAACTTCGCTACAACAATATTTGCGTCACCGAGCCGGTCGTTGCCAAGAAAGGTGTTGATTGTAGCCATACTAGACACGCAACATCTTGTGACCAAGGCGCCAAGAACGCTGCTCCCTTTGGATTTCTCCGACGCACTTCCAGGTTGGACCGGAATTCCCTCTCCTCGCCCGTGCCCGCCAGTTCGATCAGCAGACAGATTGTCTCCCCCCGTGTCCTTGTGTTTGCAGTTGCACCCAACAGCCATTCTACCCTCCCGAGTGAGCTTCCCGCCCCTAGAAGCTTGCATCGACAACTACACCTAGGTAGCCCCCGCGTTTGTGATGCCTCCGCGCTTCCAGACCGTTTAGCACGAGGCATTTGACCAGTTGGTTACCTCCACAATTTCAGGTTGCTCAAGGGGCTTCATCGGCTTCCTTTTTCGATCCTCACCTTCTGTGAAGTCGCTATTGCAGGAAGGAGCAGACTCAAAGGAGAATACTCCAGACAAACCCTGAAAAAGAGAAGAAAATAGCCCCGCGGGAAGAAAAAGTTGCAGCTGCGAACCACAAACACATACAACCCACCAGCAAGCCCATACTTTGTTTTCTTGCCATTTCATCTTTTTACTTCCTTGGTTTGCCAACTCACTGGACGACTCGGAGAGCACACCAATCAACCCAACTTGGACCTTCGCCACCGCCAAAGGTACGCACGTTCCGCCGAGTTAGCCCCGTTTTTTCTGACGCAACGATCGCGAACACGATTTCGAACACGAAGTTGAAAAAAAAAAAAAAAAAAACGTAAAAAAAGGGTGATGCATTTAGACGGACTTGGGGCGCCCCGTTAACGCGATCCGGGCGACCATGTCTTTCGTCGAGGAGTGAGTCCGCATAGGGAAAATGAGAGGAGATGGAGAGCAGGGGTGGCGACATGGATGACGACTGACCACGGTGTCCCTGTAGTCGCGTGCGTCTGCTCGACAGCCAGATAGACCGCATTTGCCTCACACCGCTGGCGGTCCACGACCGGGATCAGGACCCAGAAGCATTTGCGGACGGCGATGGGGAGACGGGCGAGGGCCAGGGTGAGGGCGGCGGCGGTTATGCCGCTACATTCAACGCGGCCGTGCTGTCGTCGCCTCGGGTCGCCGAGTCGCTGCGGATCGTGAAGACGCTCTCATCGACGGCAACATCGCATCCTCTGCTGGGCGCCGACAGGATCCGGAGTCTCATCCTGCAGTCCGGCCTGGTGCATGCAGATGCCGGCCTAGATGAGTTTCAGGCCAAGAGCCCGCAAGAGGCCGAGATCGACTGGCTGCTGATCAGCAAGGCCACGCTCCAGGTCTATGGGCTCATGTTCAACACGCTTCTAGACCAGATCATCCCGCTGAGCAACGACATATGGTACTGGGACGAGGTGCTCAGTTCGTACACCTACAGCAGCCTCTACACCGTCCAGACGTCGCCGGTGCGCCTGTGGGACTGGACGAAAGAGGTGGCAAGCGAGAGCAAAATACGGCTCCGCCGCATGCATGACTCCCCGATGGCCGTTTTCCGGGCTGGCGAATCACAGGCGTCACTATCGGCCCGCTGGACGCGCTTCTACGGCGTCGTGCGTGAGAGCATCGCCGAGCGGTCGCTGTCCAACGTGCAACGCAGCATTCTGTCTCCCATCTCGCTCTGCCGCGCCCAGGCCAAGCAGAAGCAGGCCCAGCTCAGGCGGCTGCGGGACATGACGGCCAGCGGTCTCGGCGTCCTGATCGACGAGGCGCTGAGCTTCGGGGCCGAGGACGAAGCCAAGGGCGCCGTCGTCGGCTCGGCCGAGAGCGCCAACCGCGAGTGGCAGGGCTTCGTCGAGCGCAGTGTGGTGCTCATGGACCTCATCGTCAAGGAGGTGCTCGCCGTCGACGGGAGCGTGACCGAGTTCGAGAACCGCGTGTTCCGCGGCGTCGAGGACGACCCGGAGCTCTCGGTGCACGTCGAGGACGTGGCCGGGATCCACAAGCCGTCGGTGCTCGCCCGGCGCCTCGTGGCCATCCTGGACGCCAGCCTGCCCGACCACGTGGCCGCCACCAGGCAGATGGTGCGCCAGAACGGGCGGCCCTCGAGGGCCGTGAGGTACTGGCTGCCGGCGACGGTGCTGCTGCTCTCGTCGTCGACCATCCTGCGCATCCTCGTCAGGCGGCAGCAGGACATCCTACAGTGGGTGGCGGACCTGGGCACGACGACGCGCGACTTTTGGTTCAACTGGGTGGTGGAGCCGGTGCGCAAGATCATCGGCACCATCCGGCACGACAACAGCAGCGAGATCGCCATCATGAGCCGCGACAGCCTGCGGGCGGACCGCGAGAGCCTGGAGCGCATGGTCGTCGAGTTCGCGCTCGAGCGGCCCGAGCTCGCGGCCGGCGAGGGCAGCTCGGCGCTGACGGACGGGCAGGTCGCCGAGATCCGGGCCAAGGTGCGCGAGGGCGACGTGACGACGGTGCTGCGGGCGTACGAGAAGGAGCTCAAGAAGCCGCTCGTCGGGGCGATGCGCGGCGACCTGGTCCGGTCGCTGCTGATCCAGGTGCAAAAGACCAAAGTGGACCTCGAGACGGCCATCAGCGGCATCGACGCGCTCCTCAAGAGCCAGGAGCTAGTGTTTGGGTTCGTGGGGCTCACCCCGGGCGTGCTCGTGTCGGTGGCCGTGTTCCAGTACGTGCGCACGCTCATGGGCGGCCGGCGCGGCCTGCGGCGGAGCGAGCGCGCGACCAGGGCCATGCGGGTGCTGCGCAACATGGACCGCATCTTCGCCGACGCCATGGCCGGCCCTTCGTTGCAGGACAACCTGCTGCCCTACAAGGACTACGGCCTGCTCATATGCGAGGTCCACGTGCTACGCAAGCTCGTCCGCGGCATGATGCCGGCCGACATCGAGAAGGAGTTCCTTGAGGACCTCGAGGACGTGGCCAACGTCAAGGGGATCACGGCGCAGATGCGGGCGCTCGACAGGATCCGCTGGGCCTACAGCAAATGGCTGTGTTGAGCAGGCTTTGACTTTGGCATCCCGAAGCAGACATGTTCATGTGTCTGATTTTTCTTGACAGACATTCGCGCCCAGGGAATAAGGGAAATGGGTATCCATTCTCGACATTTTATTGTAAAATGTTGTGGTATGCATGCGAGGGACTACCGGCATGGGCTCGTACCAATCAATGCCAGCCACCACATGCTATGGTACGTGGAGAAGCAATAGGCAGGCATTTAAGAACTCTCGCAGAATGATGAAAACCGGCCATGATGGAACAGTCCATCATCTCAAACAGAAAGGTGTGTGGCTGGACTGGCCCTTTGCGTGATCATGTGCCATCCAATACAAAAAGCGACCCCACATGATATCAATATCTCGATGTCGCGTCGACACATGTAAGCCCCCGTCTGGTAATCGAGTCCTGACCTTCGAGGCTTCGTTGACGTACGCGGCCTGCGATTGTGGTGCCTTGCAGGCTGGCGGGTAATGGTTGAAACAGATGAATACAAGACGGGAAACCATGGAAGGCTCGATGGGATGAACTCCTCGGGTTCGGCTGCCAGGAGCATTTACTCACCGTTGACCGCGGCCCGGGACCCACTTGGATACACGTATTGATGTAACCATCGGATTCCAATTCCCATAGCGAGCATCTCCGCCTGGGGGCCAGCCTCAACTTCGCTAGCGTGCAGGCGGACAGGTCAGCGATTCCAGGCAGCTGGCCAGCAAATCACCGCCTCAATCCCAACCACAAATCCGTCGAACCTAGCATCTGACAGACATCCATGCAGCTTCTGTGCAGCAGCTGTAGCAACAATTAATCCACCGCCGGAATTTACTCTCTGCCGCTTTTGATCGAGACCGTGCCTTGACATTCAGCCCGTCCCGAAGCACTCAACTGGAGACACCCAAAAGAACAGCACACCTAACACAGCACAGCACAGCACGGCTCCCTCAGCACAGGCTGTCGATCCCACCGCCACCACAACGCTCCGGCTCCCACCACAAACACACACAAACACACCCCTCCATTCGTCCTTCTCTGCCTCCCGTCGCTTGACAAACCCAAAGCCAACCGACGACTCGCCCCGTGCCCGGCGACTCGGACCATATTTCCCGTCCGGGCGCAATTGCCTTAATCATCATCGTAATCTTGCAGCTGCCCCATTTCCCGCCCAAACCAAGCACAGCAAATCACACCGAGACGACCACTGCACCACACTAGCACTGCCGACCGCAACGCACCGACCGACCGACATCACACACAACGAGCACACCGGGCGGCATCTTCCTCTGGTCGACCGGGACAGTCCGAGGGGGAAGAAAATAAACCGAGCCGCTTTGCTCCGCCCCTATACATAGAAACCAAAAAGACCTCCCCAAAACCTGCGGCAACCATGTCGGGAAACAGGAACTACGATGTCCTCGTACGTGCAGCACTTTGCTACGGCTCTCTCCCCCTTGCCCCTGTCCGAGTCCCGCCGCTTCAGCAGCCAGAGCACCCGCCGGAGCACCCGACAGCGATGGTCCTGCCTGAGCTTGAGGGTCTCTCGCCACCGGAAACATGAAGAGGCGGCGACGGCGGCGGCGGCTGCTGCGGTGCCCGTTCCCGCCGCCGTCTCGGGGCCGACTCCACACCTGCCAGCTCGCGACTCTCCATAGCTAACAACCCGCTACTCATCCACCTCCAGATCAAACTGCTCCTCATAGGCGACTCGGGCGTGGGCAAGTCGTGCTGCCTGCTGCGGTTCAGCGAGGACTCGTTCACGCCCTCCTTCATCACCACCATCGGCATCGACTTCAAGATCCGCACCATCGAGCTCGACGGCAAGCGGGTAAAGCTCCAGATCTGGGATACGGCCGGTCAGGAGCGCTTCCGCACCATCACCACCGCCTACTACCGCGGCGCCATGGGCATCCTGCTCGTCTACGACGTCACCGACGAGAGGTCGTTTAACAGTACGTCTTTTTTTTTCTACCGTCTCTATCACTTATGGTCTGAATCATCAGAACGCCATGACGTAAACGCACAGCCCAGGGTACTAACTCTACCCGCCACCAACAGACATCCGCACCTGGTTTGCAAACGTGGAGCAACACGCCAGCGAGGGCGTCAACAAGATCCTGATCGGCAACAAGTGCGACTGGGAGGAGAAGCGGGCCGTGACGACAGAGCAAGGCCAGGCCCTCGCCGACGAGCTGGGCATTCCCTTCCTCGAGGTCTCGGCCAAGGGTAACATCAACATCGACAAGGCCTTTTACAACCTAGCGTCCGACATCAAGAAGCGTACCATCGACACCGCCAAGGAGTACCAGAGCCCGTCCTCGGTCAACGTCGGCGCCAACGCCCCAGGGGCCGGCCGTGGAGGCAACTGCTGCTGAACCTGAAGAAACACCACGGAAAGAGCGGTGGAGGGTGGGGGTGGTTGACTGGAGGTAGAAGCCGGTAATATTTTTTTTTGTTTTTTTTTTGATGGGCCGAGCCTATCCTTTTTCACGATGACAATGACGACGTGAGCAATGCGGCGCATCCGACAAGGACCAGGGGCTCCACAAGATCCAAGCCAGGAGGATTCTCTGGAGAGCAACCCACCCGTTCCCTCTGGTCTTGATATCATGATGTTGGGGCACATATAAACTGCGGCTATGAGGGAGGAGACAGACACCAGCCGCGAATCGACCACATCCGCCAACCCCCTTTTCTCTTCCCGCCTCCGACTCCAATTGTGCCCCTTGCATATACTACCTCTTTTTTTCTTTTTTTTTGCCGCTGCCACCACCTACTACCACAACCACGACCACGACCACAAACCCGCCTGAAAGTCACCCCAAGCGCTATGATATATCCACCCTGCTTTCACGCACGTTTTGTCCGCATCTTGTCGGCGGCGGTGGGGTCGTCATCTGATATCGCGTTGTATGGCGCGCAGTGCAAAGTGCTGCTGTCCGCTTTTTTTTTTTTTTTTTGCTTCCGTTAAGAGGCTGGGCGGAGATAGAGAAGGGGTTGGGTGTGTGTGGTCCCCCGGGGAAGGAAAGTGCAAATATATGATGATGGCCACGGAGTTTTCATGTTTGGGGGGGGTTTGAAGAAATCTGGGTCTTTTTATTGCATTTATTTTTGCGCCGAAGAAGAGAGAGCTCTAGACAGTCCGTAATCGCCTGCTTTGTTTTTGTTTGCCCTGCCTTCCCGAGTGTCTTGTTTCTTGTTACACTCTTTCCCTGTGTGCAATTTCCCGACTTTACTTTTTGGCCACGTTTTGTTGCTTGCACATGGATGATCTACCATTTTCGCTTTTGCACCCTTATATACACTCGCCTGGCCTAGATCATATACACAAAGCACAAAACCGCCGATCAATTTCTATGGTTCTGTAATATCTCAGATAGATGGCCTGCGGAAGAGAGAGAGAGAGAGAGAGAGAGAGAGAGAGAGAGAGAGAGAGAGAGAGAGAGAGAGAGAGAGAGAGAGAGAGGCTTTACAATACAGGTAGTACCCGGCCTTGGGGCCGTTACCAGAGAGCGGTAGCATTGACCCGCCACACCTCACCCTTGACCAGCACCTTCCTCTTGTGCCACTCGCGGGCAAAGCGCTTCGCCTCGGCCGCGTCCTGGAATGAGAGGAGGTACCGCTTGTACCGGGGCTCGTCCTTGGGCCCAAAGAAGGCGTCAGCGTCGTCCTCCTCGTCCTCGTCGGGTCTCTGCCTGGCGCTGCTGTAGCGCAGCAGGTCTCCCGTGAGGTCGACGCCCGAGGCGAGGGCGGCCTCGATGTCCTCGATGGAGACGTCGGCGGCGCCCAGGGCGCCGGGATGACTGCCGGCCACGTCGCTGCGGACGGGGAGGACGGCGTCCGAGGGCCGCAGGCGCCACGTCAGGTTCCGGCCGCGGCCGTCCAGGTCGATCAGGCGGCCGACCGAGGGTAGGGTCACGCCGCGGCGGGTTAGGCCGCCGGAGGTGTCGCCGCCGACGTCGTCGAAGGAGCACAGCACCTGCGTCACCTCAAAGTCACGATTGCGCACGGCGCGCGACAGCTCGCCGCCCAGCGCGCGGCCCCACTCGAAGCCGGGGGCGCGGGTCCAAGCGTCCGGGCCGGGGTCGGGGCCGGAGTTGTTGGTCTTGTTGGTCTTGTTGTTGCTGTTGGAAGGAGAGGAGCGGGCGAAGCTGGCGGAGCCGTCGTTGCCGTAGAGGGTGGCGGCGTCAAGATCGAAGCCTCCGTCGGCGCTATCGTCGCTTCCCGGCTCGGCCAGCGGGCGCACGCGCATGGTGAGTGGGACGCCGGGCGGGGCGAGGGTGAAGGAGCGCACGTCGAAGGCGTGGCCCAGGAACTCGGGCCACGAGGCCAGGAAGTCATCCTGTGCGTGCCCGCCCGGCGTGGCCGAGGGCCCCCTGTCGTCCAAAGAGGAGGAGGAAGAGGAGCCGTCGCCGCCCGGGAGCTGGCGTCTGCCCCAGGTCGGGGCGGCGAGGCCGACCTTGCGGACGCGGAAGGGCAGGGTGGCGCGGGGCACACGGGCGGTGGGGAGACCCAGGACGCCCGGCTCCGCGGACCGCAGGTGCAGGCGGCGCGCGGCGTCGAGGTAGGCGGCGGCGGCGGCGGTCGAGTCGAATATCAGGGTGTAGTGGCCCAGGGGCTGGTGGGTGATGGGGTGGCGGGCCTGCAGGACGGCGCGGAGGCTGTTGCGCGTGGTCCAGAAGTGGACGTGTTCCGACTGGGGCGCCATGCGGTAGAAGTCGGAGGGAAGCAGCGACGTCGACGTGGCCGACAGGTAGAGCGCCGCAGGCTTCTCGGCGGCGCGGGGCCGCGGCGGAGACGACGACTTGGGCGGGGGCGGCCGCTCAGATCCTCGGCCGCCAGACGACGTCAGCTCGAGCCAGGGTGGCAGCGTGGGGCCGCGGCTGCCGTCGCGGGGCCATTTGGAGAAGTTGTCCCTGCGCGAGCGACGGGATACCAGCGACCTCGTCAGCCATGCCCCCGACCCCGTGTTGGGCTGGGACCAGCCCTGGATAGCGTCAGCGTCGGCGGTGGCGACAAAGCCCGAGATGTCGGGCCACGCGGGCGGCGGAGCAGTGGCAGCGGGCGTCTGGGGCTCCGACTGCTGTTCTCTCTCGTCCTGCTGCGGTGCGATGAGGCTGGCGAACGGGTTGGGCGTGTGCTGCGGCGGCCTGGACCCTGGCGTCGATAGGGACGGCACCGAGGGGGCTCGGGAGCGATTCCAACCAGCAGCCTTGGACGGTGGTCTCGGATTCCCTATGCGTCTCACTAGAGCACGACCCCGTGTCATGGAGGCGGTCGAGGCGGCATGCCGTGGTGTTTGAGGCGGCCTTTGGCTTCGTTTTCGACTTGGGTTGGTTGCAAACCCACAGCCACGAGCTGAGCACCAGAAAAAAAGCAATCACCAAAAGACCCAAAAGTGGGGAACTCTTCCCGGCTCTTCAGGCACATCAGCAGCAATGAACAACCTCCTTTTAAAAAGCAGATTGCACAGTTTGACAAATGATACAACTGCCCGGTAGTATTCATTACCCTTTCCTTTTCTATTTCCTTTGGTGTATGCTTTTTTTCTGGCTTGCGTGTCGAGGCTAGAATTGGATTTTCCGGGTGCTTGAATACATCCTATAAAATGCTTACTTTGCGTCATCGATGGGGTGCCTGCACCTCCGCCAAAAAAATTATTGATACACCCAAAAAGGTGGAGGACTCCTCCTCACCAGGTTCATTCGCAGCAATAAACAGCCTTCTAAAAGTCATAATTGCGCATTTGAACAGAAGAAGAAAAGGTTTTTTTGGTTGTTTTTTTTATAAATATCTAGAGTCTTTGCTTGTACAATCTGTCATCTTTCCTCCTCGGTTTCGGGAAATCGGCGGAGCTGGGGAGGAATAAATATTCTGGTGGAAGTCGCTATCCTTCGCAAAATCCCAGTACATCTCCCATTGGTTCCGCTGAAGGATTTTGCCTCGCCTACAGGCTGATCCTCTAGATAACCTCACCCTTTCGAAATGGCAGTCAAGCAATTTATCGAGGTCAAATTCAGGCCTGCCACGGCCGAAAAGGCCGCGATTACAGCATCTGGGCCTGCAAATCTCAAAGGAGCCTCACGGGTGCAGATCCGTAAGGACTCCCTGATCGAGCTCACAGGCAGCGTTGAGAATGGGAGGCTCTGTTACATCGAGAAGATCGTGCCCGAGGGCGCTGCGAGCAAAGGCCCCGCCCCGGCGAGGAGGGAGGCTGTTCTATGGCTGACGCCCGACCCCAACCTCGGCCGCGCCGTCGCAAAGGTCTCTCGTTCGTTCCAGGAGGCGGCCGGCCTCAACTACACCGACACCTATCGCATCGTCGCCGCCGAGTCCGCCCCTGAAGTCGCCAATGATGTAGTCTTTGAGGACGTTACACCCGCAGACTCGGCCCCGCCAATCCAGGCGGAGTGGATGGCGGCCTGGGTCGCTAATCTGAAGGCCGAGCTCGACATGCTCGATCTTGTATTTCCCGGCATGGTGCTGAAGGACATCACCTTCATGAGACAGAAGAGGACCTTTGCCGTCTGGTCCGTCAACGGACTCGAGCACAACGACTGCCGCGTCGTGCCCGAGACGAACTGCGCCATCACCGCCAGGGCAGAGGTCGCAGCAGCCTCCCGACCGGCACCAAACCTCCAGATCGCCGCGATCGAGGGCTTGGAGGAGCAGGTTCGTGAGCTCAACAGCCTCATGGGGGCCGGCAGCCTGCGCTGGGGCGACTCCTCGCTGGCGACCTCGGGTCTGGTCCTGCACGGCGGCAGCGGCACCGGCAAGAGCATGATCCTGGACCACATCGCCGACACGGGCTGGGGCGCCGTGCACCGCATCCGGCCCACCGACAAGAGCACCGCCATCGCTGACGTCTTCAAGGCGTGCCGTGCCCAGCCGCGCAACCTCGTGCTGATCGACGACTTGGACAAGCTGATCGACAAGGAGCGCGCAAATCGGTCCACCGTCATCAACGCGCTCGCTGACGGCCTCGACGCCGTCAACGCAGACTTGCGCAGCAAGAAGGCACCGCTCGTCGTCGTTGTTGCCGCCTGCCGCGACTACATCACCAGCGTCCCCGAAGACCTCCGCTACAAAGGGCGCTTCGATCAGACAGTGCTGCTACCCCCTCTGGACGCCAAGCGGCGCCACGCGGTCATTTCATCCCTGACCAGCGGGTTCATCCACCAGGACGCCCGCCCAGAGCTGGTGTCTGGTCTGAGCGAGCGCACCCACGCATATAACAGCCACGATCTCTATAAGCTGCTAATCCGGGCGAGAGCCTTGGTGTTCGAGAAGATGAACCTTGCCGACCCATACACTGGGACTGCTGCCAAAGAATCAAAAGAGGAAGATGGAGACAACCAGCAGCAGCAACCACCATCACCGCCCCAGGATCCCGCATTCTACCACGACATCCTCGAGGCTGCCCTGCTCAAGGTCCGCCCCACAGCAATGCAGGACATCAACCTCAAGCCGCCTCCCATGCGCTGGGACGACATCAGCGGGCAAGACACGGTCAAGCGCGAGCTCCAGCTTGCCGTCAACATGCTCACGCGGCCGCTCGAAGAGCTCCAGGCCTTCATCGGCACGCCACCCAAGGGCTTCCTGCTCTACGGACCCCCCGGCTGCTCAAAGACCATGACGGCCCAGGCCATGGCGACCGAGTGCGGCCTCAACTTCTTCGCCGTCAAGGGCGCCGAGCTGCTGAACATGTACGTGGGCGAGTCGGAGCGCCGAGTGCGCGACCTCTTCGCCCGCGCCCGCGCCGCCGCGCCCAGCATGATCTTCTTCGACGAGATCGACTCCATCGCCGGGTCGCGGAGAGGGTTTGGTGGGCACGGCACATCGTCAGGCGGCGGCGGCGGCAACAGCAGTGGCCTCAACGTGCTGACGACGCTCCTCAACGAGATGGACGGCTTCGAGGACCTCCGCGGCGTCCTCGTCCTGGCCGCCACCAACAGGCCCCAGTCGCTCGACCCGGCCATCATGCGGCCCGGCCGCTTCGACAAGATCATTTACGTGCCGCCGCCCGACGCCGCCGCCCGCGGGTCCATCCTGCGCCGCACCCTCGCGCCTCGCAGGCTGGACCCGGACGTCGACATGTCCCGCCTCGTCGAGCTGACCAACGGGAACTCGGGCGCCGAGGTCGTGAGCGCTTGCCACGAGGCTGGGACCATGGCGTACCAGCGATGGATAGGCGCGTTGAAGGGGGAGCATACCGGGGAGGGTGGTAGTGGTGGTGGTGGGGACGCGAGAATATCCATGCTTGATTTGGAGACGGCCATTGCGGGCCAGCGGAAGCTCATCACCGCAGACATGCTGCAAGCGTATGCCGACTGGGAGAAGCGGTTTCGTTAGATTACGTGTGCTGAGAGTCGGGGACAACCCACGGGACTCTAGAGGTTCCATGTAGTTCGCTCTGTTTGTCATCGCTATAGAAACATATGTGGTATTGGGAAATTCGGCTGCTATACGATTCTAGTCGCCTCGAGCAAAAACAGGCAGGCATCATCATCAATATGATATCTAATCCTTTGGTTCTAACGCCCCTAGGCCACCCTTGATTCCGGGTCCGACCAGTCATGCAAGATTCCCCAAGTACTTTTTCCCCGCAACTCACACCGTGCAATGCAAATGAGGCAGGTATCTCGTTGTCTCGAGAGAAGAGCAAACAAGAAAAGTGGAAGATGTCCGCGAGAAATGTCTCAAAAAAAAAAAAGATTATCACGTCAGACGACGCCGGTAGACGCCCATCATCCAGCTAGCGCGGAGCACAGCAAGACCAATGGCCATATTGATGCTGTCCTTCATAAGACTCACCTTTGATCCCTCGACTTCGTGCCAGTCGATGGGGACCTCGGCGACCTTGATCCCCGGGCTGGCGCCGATGACCGAGCCGTCGCTAGCGAGCACGGGGGTGGCGGGGGCCGACTCGGCCAGCATCAGCATCTCGATGTCGAAGATCCAGCCCTCGCAGTGCATGTACGGGATGATGTGCGGCAGCGAGGCGCGGCTGAAGAGCTTGAAGCCGCACTGGGTGTCGCGGATGCGCGACGTGGCCGGGGGTGTGAGTATCATGAGGATGAAGTGGAACGACTTCATGAGGAAGTTGCGGACGGCCGAGCGCTGTAAGGAAGACAAGGAGTGAAAGTCAGCAACCATACAACGCAATGCTTCAGACAGAAAACTGACCTTAACCACGGCCTCGCTCCCGACCAGATGCCCGCGGCTGCCGATGGCGACACCCCGCCCGGACCCGTCGACCACATCCTCGACGCCCTCGATCAGCTTCCCGAGGTCGCTGAAGCGCGAGGCGCCGTCGGCGTCGGCGAAGAGGACGTACTCGCCGCGGGCGTGGCGGAAGCCGTGCGTGACGCCGCCGCCCTTGCCGCGGTTGCGCTCCAGCGACGCGACGCGGACGACGTCGTGGAGGCCGTGCTCGCGCGCGAACTGCAGCGCCACCTCGACCGTTCTGTCTCGGCTGCCGTCGTTGACGATCAGGATCTCGTACCCGGACGTCACGGGCTCCCGGGCCGCGAGCAGCACCTGGCGCTTCTTATGGGCCGTGCGCGGGCTCAGGATGGTGTTACCGTGCGAGATGGGCGAGGGCGTCGGGGCCGGGTGGCGGCCAAAGTTGGCGTCGAGGTACTCGACCATCTCGCGCAGCGTCGGCAGGATGCGGTCCTCCTCGTTGTAGGCCGGCACGACCACCGTCACGGCCACCCCGGCCGGCTCGATGTTGCCCGGGTCGACAAAGTCCGACTGGGAGGAGCCGGCGGCCGCAGCGGCGGCGACGGCGCGGCGGTGCTCGGCCAGCCAGCGATCGTACCAGCACGGCAGCTGGGCCGTCTTGCGACCGCCATCTGGGGTCGACGTCACGTACGTCTTCTCCGACGGGAGCGGGGCGCGCGGCTTGGGTGCGAGCAGGTGCAGAAGGACGTAGAGGGCCAAGAGGCCAGGGACGACGAGGGCTAGCAGGGCGAGCAGGATCAGGTGCGGCGGGGCTTTGGTGACCGAGTCCAAGGCGGGCCAGACGAGCCCCTCAAGGAGGGAGTTGGGGCCTGCCATTGATGACGGCACGGGTCGCCCTTGCAGGCGGGAGGTTACGGTTCGGGATGGATGTGAGCGGTGTCTATCGGTTCTCGGAAATGGAGGTGGCGTGCATGGCGCGCATGAGGGTGTAGTGAGCGGTGGTGGGTGGTGTTTCTTCCTCTGCTAAGCTCAAGACGGAAACATGGAGGCAGAAAGCTGGGAGGCCACGACACCAACCATCAAACCTTGGCCGGCCGTCAAGGCCCCCACGTCGCGCACGAGGCTGGCTGATTTAATGTGTGCTCGTGCGACTCTAATTGAATTGGGCTTGAGCTTCCCCTGGTCGTCTTGGCAGGAACGACCCACCCTTTCCTGGGTCCCGACATGAACATGCGGTCATGGTCTGTCAAATTCTCCGTGCCAGACGCAATGGGAAAAAACCATAGAGGTCAAATCTCTAATATTGAAGCTGTGCATGCCAAGGTTGGCTGCCGCGTTCCGAGCTGAGATGGCAAGCCCGACCTACAAACCAATATTTGTGCCATTTCGGCGAGAGCCCGATTGAGCATCAGTTGGGGCCTGCGGGCTTCCAGCAATCATCCGAGGCAAACACAATAATGGCCGTTGCCGTGCGGTTTCCCCTCTTCGTGCTGTCAAAGTGCAACACAGCTGCCGCTTGCTGTCCCACAGGAGCCTCCATTTGAAGGATCACTGTTTTTTATCCAGGTCCAATCCAGTTCATGGATACCCCTTCTCTCCTTATTTGCCGGCCCGCTCCCAGTGATAGCGTCAAGTTAGAACCCGATAGACCCGCAAGAAGACGCTCCGATAGGGGTTTTAACCCGGCCGTAGCGGTGGCTAAACTTTCCCATTGTCAATTCGCCGTGAGCAGCAAGTTCCCGTCATCGGTTTTCTCGGATGGGAATCTTGCTCGATCGACACTAGGCTAGCACGTTTAGCCTCAAAGACGGCAATGATTGTCTTTATGAATATGCACACCATTTCTCGTCCTCTGTACAAACTAGCTAGCTGCAGACAGACTCTGGTACGGGGACAGCGTAGAAAACATACACCCTACAGTACGTATAAACGAACCCCATAAACACACCCAAAAAAAAAAATTTCCACGAATTGAAGAGCCACCGATGGCCCCCCGCACAGGGTCCCTGCCACCGCCGTCACTAAAGAACGTGAGAATGTAACCGACTCGGCAAAAGAAGCGGGCGGGCGTACGTTTTTTTTTTTTTTTTTTCAGCTCGCTTGCCAAGAAGTATAGCCAAATATTGAAGTCTAGACTTTCAGTTCGGCCACCGCCATCCGCCATCCTCCGCAAATGTGGTTACATTTCATCAACAATTTTGATCATATGCTGTCGTTCGATTGAGATTACGTACGTACCTAACGTGTGTGTGTGGGTGTTTCTGGCTGCATGAAACCATGACAGAGGAAAGAGACATGACGTCCAGAATGTCTCGGAAATCTTTCACGGCACCTGCCGCTTGGGTGTTCATCCCTTCCCATTCTGAGATGGAAGGGATAAAAATAGCTCACGACAGCCCACGTGGTCCCGTGGATTACCTCCTGCCCCTGTAAGCCCCGACCGCCCCAAGATTGCAAGTGAGGTGAGGCTTTCAGGGAAAAGGACTCGTTGAGAGCGTGCGTGGGCGGCGTCGAGAGCTAACGCCCGCGCTAGTGTAGCGGCACTTTGTTGACGAATCGAGGGAGCCGCGCTGAAGAAGGAAAGAGAATTGCCAATGATTCCGAGCGTCTTTTGCACACACTCAAAGGATCTAAACCCCGGCTAGCTGAGGTCTTTGCATTGGACCCGTCGGAGCGTGGGGCTGATTTTTTTTGCTGGCGAACAAAGACGCGCGATTCACGTAGAGACCCCATAGGACTGACTGCCTGGAGAAGACTCGAGCAAGACTTATCAGTTCAGGGATAGGCGCATGCCATGCCCGTATGCGCTCATGCTATCCAATTATCTATCCGAGGTAACCAAACGACCCAAATATGTATGTATCCATTACAATCCATCAAAAAAAAAAAAAAGTTTGATCCATATGCTTCAACGCCTTCCAGGCCGAGGTATTTCGTTTCCAGGCCGCCGCTAAATGACTCGAATGGACAAAAGAAAACAAGGAAATAAATAAAATAAAACAGGAGGCCCGCTGATACCGCCACCGTGTTTGACCAAGAATTATCGCTGTGCGCCAAGTTGTGAATGAATAATGTGCGATTTGAAGACGGACACCGCTATTTGTGTCGGCCCCAAGGAGACGCAAGGAGAAGGAGGATTCCGTGGATGCATTTCGATTAGACATGAGAAAAACCCGCGCTTCCTTTTTTTGTATTTTTTTTTATTATTTTTTTTTTTTTTCTTCCCGTAGGCATCAGCTTGGAACAGGTGCGGGCTTGCTCAAGAATGACCAGCGGCCCTTCTTGGCAGGCTTCGGGCCTTGTGCCGACTTGCTCAGCTTTCCCTTGGTATGCCTCGGTGCAGTCGGCGCCGCAGCATCCGTCTCGTTAATGGAAGAGGAGGAAAGGGTGTGCTCGTCAAAGTCGATAGGCAGTTGGCTGGGCACGACGGACGACCTGGACAACCTGCTCTGGCCCGAGTTCGGGGGAGACGCGGGGATAGGCATTGCGCGAAACGGCTCGGGAGCCGAGGTGACCGGCTGCTCCAAGTCGAATCTCCTGTTTGGCTGTAGGGACGCCCGCGACGCCTGCTTGAGGTGAAAAACCCTGGGGGCCGGCGCGGGAGTTATTGCGGCCTCGGGAGGGACCCTCGGGCTGGTTGGCCCTGCGTGAACAAAGGTGTTGGAAAAGTTGAAATCGAACTTGCTGGTCTCGGCAGGGGAAGCGGTCGCCGGCGCACCGGTGGGTGGACGAGATGCAGAGGCGGCGGTGATGGGGGACACGGACGATGCGGGAGTAGTTAGAGATACGGGAGAAACCGGGGACTCGGGGCGGGCGGCCGACGACGTGGGGCTGTTGGAGGACCCGGCCCTAGAGCTCCTGACCGAGGCGGATGATGGTGTTGTGGACGAGGAAATGGCCGCCATCGACGGGCCAAAGTTCATGAGCGGGAGAGACGGCACCGGGGGAGCGCCCGCGGCGGCGGTGACGGCCACATTGCCCGGTCGTGGCACGGGAGGCCTGTAGTTGCCGGGGGTTCGGGTCTGGAAGTATCGGTCCATGGATGTTGGCGGGTATCGGTCCGCGGGTGTCGAAAAGGAGTGGTGGCGGTCGGCGGACAACATGGCCGGCGGCGGCGCGGGGTCTGACGGCCTCCTGGGCCTTTGGCTCGGGTGGTACCGATGAACGGGGCCAGCGGCCCTGGCGTCCTCAGAGGTTTGCGACGCTGTGCTGCCCGTGGGCCTGTGCTGGCGGCTCGGCCTCAGTTCGAGCTCGTCCTGGGAGCTTGCAGACTCGCCGGAGCTGCCGACAGGTGACGGTGCTGTGAGTTGCTTGTTAACAAGCCTGTCCTAGGGGGTGAAGACGCCTTTGATGATGGTGGGCGCGATGAACCTTTGCTGGACGCCCGGCTGCCAGCCACTACTGGCCTCTCGACGGCCTTGCCCTTTCCGACGGCAGCCCGCGGCGTTGGCATCATGACACCCTGGTGGATGTCGGGCTGCGAGTACACGACCTCGGTGGGCCGCTCGCCCCAGGGTGTGCTGATGCCGCCGTGGTAGCTGTACGTCCTCGGGACGGACACCATGGGGTTCGCGTTCTGCGAAGGGTACGAGACGTGCGAGAGGGCGCTGTTGACCCGCGGCATGCCCGCGTGCACCGGGTTCTGGCCGAGTGGGGTGCCCATTGAGCCATGGCCGCTCAACGCCATGGCGCTGCGCCTGCGGTTCTGCTCGAGGATGCGCGGCTGGTCGTCGTGCCTCCATCCCGATGGCGCGCTGGCCAGGGCGTCGACGGCGGCGTGTGTGGGTACATGCCTGTACGTCGGCTTCTCCGCCTCGGCCTTCTGCTTCTCGGCGACGCTGGCCTTGTGCTCCTTGGCGGCCTGACGGCCCTTTTTTATCAAACCAAAGACCGACATTGTCGCGTCGCCTTTGCTTGTTTTGCCAGGCACAGCAGAAGGATTACGACGGCAGCGAGACGACTAAAGCGGGAGGGGGTGGTGGTGATGGAGGACGGCGGACGGCAGACTGATATGGGTTGGCTGGCAAAAGAAAGAGTGGAGCCGGAATGGCGAGCAAGCAGGCGACGTCGGGGTGATGATATATCAATGGGAAAGAAATTGCGGGGAACGGGCCAGCAGCTGAAGGTCGGGGGCACAGCTGGGCTGGTGTGGCGAGATATGTCTGCACAAATTCGGCTGCTGTATTGGAACTCGGGCTGTGCTGCCGAGTTTGCAAACGAGAGGGGAGGGGTGTGACAGAGTTGTCAAGTCCCCAGCCTAGGCTGGATCCTGGATCGCGCAGCAGGGCCCGCACCCTGGGCCAAGGCGAGGTTGTATTCGCGCACCGGCCAGGAGGGGAGGGGTGGCTCTTTTTTTGGGGACGGCCACCACAGTAGCCCCAACACCCAGAAAGACCGAGCACTTCTTGTTCCCACGAGTCCCCGTGGTGCTAATTTGCGATTTTGGATAGCGCGGTGTTGGTTCCAGGAGCAGAAAGAAAAGACGGGATCGAGACGAGGCGCCCTAAAATGAAGCCGCGGAGCCAGAGCCGTTTGTGTCCAAGACTTTTCCAGTGCCGGGGGGAGCTGAAGAGAAAAATTTCGCGTCCGGGCTAAGTTCTAGTGGGCCGGGCTAGCTAGCCTGTTGATAAGAGCCGAGATCAAGGAACCCCTGGGCGGCGGCAGGCGGCCACGACTGATATAGAAAATGCGGCGAGCAAGTGCTGAATATTTCCAATCCAGGCTCGCAGGATTTTGGCCCGGGCTGAGTGACAGCGGGAACCCAGGAGCGCAGCGGCTGCCGTAATTGTGCCAAAGACGGAGAGCTCGCATGCGCCGGTGCCGCTGGTGCCTGCAGTCAGACGTGCTGTTGGCTGGCGGCGACGAGTAGGCTTCCGTGGTTCGTGTAGGCAAGGGCGTGTGTAAGCTGTTCCTGGACCCACCGGGTTCCTGGTAGGGCAGCGAGTGGGCTTCTGCAGTGTGTGTGTCGGGGATGGCAGAAATGCACCGAGGCCGCCGTGGTTCCGACTGGTTCTGGTTGGACAAGGACAAGACAAGAAGGGGAGATTTTTTCTGTCTCGGGAAGAGGGGATGGGTTGGTCTTTTTGAAGTTGGCAGCAGGCCGATAAGACCAGACCTCCTGCGAACATCATTGGGCTGGCTTTTTCCACCAGGTCGACGGCGACAGCCACGCGCGTACCGTTGCGGGACCGCCGTCTGCCTACCTTCCTAAACCTGGCCCTGGACAGCCGTCGTGTCCTCCTCTCATCCACACGCCCCCTCCAGCCTTTCTCAGCCGCAAGGCCTATTGGTACACGAAGATAACGACAGGCAGGGAGCGGGCGCCACGTCTGCAAC
Source organism: Magnaporthiopsis rhizophila (assembly GCA_003049465.1). Lineage (NCBI taxonomy): Eukaryota > Fungi > Ascomycota > Sordariomycetes > Magnaporthales > Magnaporthaceae > Magnaporthiopsis > Magnaporthiopsis rhizophila. Next base: position 60,718 of record PYSS01000013.1, read on the forward strand.
GTCTCGATATCCTCGCTAGGGCCCCGTCGGGCCGGCAAGTGCCCATGGCAATCATGAAAGATAGCAGGCCAACAGCCAGCCTCTTTCGGCCAGTTAGTGTCTGCTTATGCTAAGTCACACCCTGTCCTGCAAGCATGTCGGCGATCTCTTGTGGTGTGCCAGGCTCACGGGATTAGCATTGGTAGGGCACACACGAGTGCCGGGTGACGATCTGCGGAACAGGCGTGCCTGGCAGCATTCAGGTGGGCAGATCCATATGCCAGGGTTTTTCTTCTGTTCTTTTCTTTTTCTTTCAGGTGCCAGGTTGTCAGTCAATAGTCTGCCTTCCTTTTCTTTTTTTCCCTTCTCGGCCTTGGATCTTCCCTGGCATTTGTTTGGACAAAACAGGGCTCTGCAGCCCCGTCTGTCGCTCACTGCAGCACAGTGACTGCAGAGCACTGACTCTTGGGATCAGACTGGCGCAGCGGCAACCCTCGACTGTGGGGCCGCTCGTCCTGACGCAGGTGGTCCTCGTATTCCGCCCACCCTGTCCGCCCGCTTCAACGCCCCTGGGCTGCTCGCCTTCACTCCGTTTCGAGGGCCCGCCACACAAGCACTTTGACGCTGCCCGCCGGCAGGAACAGACGAGACGATAGGCTTGCGTCTTGTCTCTGGCGGGCGCCTCCTGGGACACGACACCGCCTTGGTGTGGCCTCGGCCTGATAGGAACTCCGAGCCAGCACAGATATCATATCACGTCGCACATTGGATACCACGGCAGCGGCGAGCACGCCGAGTGCGGTAGTCCCACCCTCCCCAAAGAGGACAAGAAGAGGGCGTCACACCTGCAGACCCGAACTACTACCGCCAAGGCCCGTCCGAGGCCTGTTTTGGTCGCCGCCGTGGCCCCATCCCGGATCCCACACCTGTCTTTCGAGGAACCAGACACAAAGCCGGTCCATGGTGGTATCGTGGTATCCATCCATCGGATGTTACCTTGGGTCGATTGATTACGATTGCTCGCACCAACAGCCACCGGACACGGGCGCTTCTCCTGCTTCTGCTTGGCCTGCTCTGTTTCGCAAACACCGCCTCCGCCCCCAGACCCCCACGTTTGGGGTCGGTCTCGTGGCCCTCGAGGCTCAGACATGTTCCATACATACAGCGTCGCTTTTTGCTCCTCTTCTCCGACTTGAATGTTCACCATCGACTTCTCTCCGCGGACACCCGAGGTCAACCATCGAGGTTGCAATTAAAACACTGGTTGCTGCTACATAAATTTTGGCTTTTGTAACCCGGTTCAGTGGCAGAACGCCTGGCAACCTGCCAAGTCTGTCTATCCGCGCTCCGCTCATCCTTCCAGGAACGCCATCCCTTTTCCTTATCTTATTGCACCGCGTCCTGCATTATCACGCACTACTGAGTACGTGCGTAAATAAGACTATTGCAAAAAAGGGTTACAATTTCCATGGGTCAGGACCCATGTACATCAATAACTGCCCGGATGACGAATTTGGTTCATGAACGAGAAGATGGCAAACATGGATGTGTTTGAGCTGAGCTGGGCCAAGCGCCAAGGGACGCGGCGCCCTGTTAAGGAGTGGATGCGCCAGCAAAGCTGCTGGCGATTTTGCGAGGAGCAGCCCTGGGTTGGGGCGTGTGTTCACCACCCTCCAGATTTGGCAGCGTGCTGGAAAAACATTGCAGGGTGGCTTGCCAGCCCAACTTCGTGGTTTCCTACGCACCATTCGCCAGCATCCGAGATTGGCGTCGCTCTTTTGGTTGTCAGGCGTCAATAGTCTTCATGCGGCTAACCGACGCCGGAGGCTACGTCGACACGCTTCCCAGCCAGCTCCCACAGTTCCGAGATTTGTGGCTCTAGAAGCCGCCCAGGCTGCCCTGCCCGTATCTTCCGGTTCCTGATAAGCTAAAATTGGGATCGCCTCAAGAGTTCACCGGGTTTTTTATTTTTTCATCGGAAGTCAACCTATACTCAAGCACATGTCCGCCAGCATCCGATCAGGACAATAATCCGAACCATGAGCCGTAAGTACGGTGCGTGTCCCACACAGGCAAGGCCGCCAGACCCGAATGGAAGATTGTGCTCAAAAGCGATAGACAACACTCGGTCCCGAGAAAACAGCCGGCTTGTGCAGGCACACGTCTCTGCCATTGCGCACACGTCCCTGCTCTCATATTCCGATATGTTAACAAAGACGTTCCATGGTTTCGCTTCACCGCCATCACGTCCTCTTTTGGTGATCTATCTCCGGTGACGGACATTCGATTCCCCTGCATACTAGACGCTCCACCGATAACACGCCAGGCAGCCTTCAACATGTGATGCCGGCAGTGCGCTTACCCCAACTCTAGCTCGGCGTCACCGTCCTTCTCAAAATGTGCAGCTCTATGGCGGCCCGCTCCTCGAATTCGACCGACAGTTCGGCCGCCGGTATGGCCTGCTCGGGCGCATATGTGTGTGTGCGTTTGCGTCCAACTGACACGACGTGAAGCTCGGCTACCATGCCGCGTGCTGGGGAGACCCACTGCACACGACGGCTGCGATATTTACCATAGCACGAGCACACCGCGTCCGAGACCAGCCTTGGTGGCCGATGCGTCGTTCGGGCCGTCCACGTGGGGCCCTGGCACTCGGACTGAGACACATGGCCCGGAATGGGGCCCAGCACCGCCAAGACCTTCCTTTGGAGAAGAGGAGTGCATACCCGAGAGAGCGTACATATCCCCTAAAAAAAAGCTATTCCGGGAAGGGTCAGATGATTCCAGTAGCACGCATAATCACGGAAGGGGAAAAGAACATGCACGAGCCTAGAAATCGCGAACGGGATGGTTGCCACGGCCTGTGCTGGGATGATAAATACAGGGTCGTAGGCGTGGGCACCTATGGAGCATCACTGCAGTGGCTCAAGGAAAGGAACTTGGAAGAAAACTGGCTCCGCGGGGTTCTAGCTACAAGTCTTTGGGACTTCGATATACGTTGTCCAGATGGAATATTTCTAAGCTGTCGGATTGCAGGTCGCGAATCGCAACATAATAGTCTTCTGTTCACCGTACCCTGGATGAACTAAGCTGCGGCTTATCTCAAGGAACGTCGACTTAAAGTCACAGTTGATCGCCTCAGGCCAGGTTAACATGCCTAGGCAACAGGCGCTGGCTGAGCAGGCGTGGTGTGCGATGGATCATAGTGTAACGCCCAAAGCTGAGAGTCTTAATATTGACTCTGTCTGGTGTGAAGGAATGATCAACTGGGGTACGTTTGGCTGAAAGAGAGAGAGAAAGAAAAAAACATCAAGAAAAAAGTGATTGATTCCCAAGTAAATATTGGTAGTATAAATGGATTAAATGGGTGGAGCCTCAGCCTTGCGGCGCGGCAGTTTGACACAAGTTGGTTCGTGCTATTCGCGTCATCCTTGAGACCGCTGGACCCATCTGCTGGGTCGTGTTAGGTTGGCAGGCGGGCGGCGGTGACACGACAGCAAAGAGCTGCACGACGATCCAAAAGTCCCCGTCTGCGCGTCCTGATAAGCGATCGATGCGGGCGCTCGGACCAGGCGGCATGGATGGAAGTCGCGTTGGGAAGCCCATTTGGTCTGTGCGCACCTTTCTGCGGCCTACGATTGGTCGCTTGGGCTGTTGTGGTCCTTGGGCACCGAACAGGCCCCCACATTTAATGGAGTATTTGTGAGGATTTTTTTGGCCGCAGCCCGAGAATCAGCCAAGCAGCTGTGAGCAAAGGCGAAAGCGCAGACCACCCGCTGGGCCAGAGGGCGTGGGATCCGCATATCGCAACCTCGCACTGGCTGCCTGGGCCGCCGCCTGCCACATGAGACCTGAGCCTGGAACTGGAGCCCTCCACACATCACCGCCGCCATCCCGCATCGAGCATTGGAATTTCGGCATCGTTTTCCGCCCAGCACCGCCAACGCCGGCCGCCCACCTGCTGCCGTCCTGATCGCTCCGCATTCCGCGTCGCTGCGATTGAACCCTCGACCTCGCTGGCCCGCGGGGAGCGTGGTGTGCGCAAGGCCTAGGCACCAATTTCTGCACGACGTCACACACAACACAGACACACACACACACACGTACAACGCGCGCGCACACATTCTCGTGCCGACGCTCGCTGCTCGAATTTTGGCCGCCTCAACAACCGTCCTCGCCCGATCGACTGTTTGCCTCGCCATCCGCCAGCCACGTGCTCGACCGTCTCGACGACTCGAAAAAATTCGTATCGGCTCGCGGCGCATCAACCGGCGCGCGCGCGCGCGACGGCCCTGGTCAAAGTGGCGACCGTCGCTCTGATCCGCTGTCGCCCCGACGCCGAGCTGTCGCTGCAGCAGCACCTGGAACTCGCCCCCAATCTCGTCGACGCTCCCGGAGTCGTCGCCGAGGAGGAAAGCGCGCAGCCGATGATGGCACAACCCTTGCCTCATCCGCCGACTGATAAGAGGCGCGTCAAGGTCTACGAACTCCGAAACAATGACTGGTTCGACCGAGGGACCGGTTTCTGCACCGCCACGTACTCCCAGGTATGTCACCGCGCGCTCTCCACCCCCGCTAACCGGCGGCACAACAACAACGCGATATCGCGCTCGTCAAGCTGCCGGGAATCACACGCGACTGTCGCAGCACATATCTGCACTTCTGATCCCGTAGCGCGCGTTATCGGATAGTGGAGTCCAATCTGGACTTCGCTTCTGCGTAGCCTCGGAAAGCATTGCATATCATCGCCAGGCGCCTGCTGACCTCGCATGTCTCTTGGGTGCCACAGAACCCAGACGGTGATAGTGAAAGTGAGATTACCAGAGAGCCAAGGGTCATAGTCGAGTCGGAAGATCATCCGGAACGGTTGCTGTTGGAGACCCGCATCTGCAAAGAAGATGGCTTTCAGAAACAACAAGGTATTCCCTCCGCTCGTCTGCGTCGCTCCGCACGCGGACTTGTCACTTCTCTGCTAACGTTGTGCTCTGCCTTTATCCACAGACACTCTCATCGTGTGGACGGAGCCCACCAATGGGATTGACATGGCTTTGAGCTTCCAGGAAGCCGACGGATGCCTTTTAATATGGTTCGAACACCTCGCGTTACCCGTTGGCCTGGCGCCAGGCCTGTAGATGATGGCACCGTTGCTGACACGATGTACTCTCACAGGAAATTCATCCATAGCGTCCAGGCGTCATTCACCGGTGCCATGGCTCCGCATGGTATTTTCCAGCCCTTTATCGCTCCGTTTCCTTGGTGATTGGTGGTTGTGCACGATGCTGACCTTGACGGCCTTCTCCGCCTAACAGAGGATAGTCTCTCCGACGACCTCGCTCTCGAGCTCCCGAACCCCATCTCGCTGCCCCCGCCCGAGCTATCAAGCCTACCTGAGCTGGAGCAATCGATCCGTATCATGAACTCGAGTGCCACGGGCAGGGAAGCGCTGACCAAGTGCATCATCATGGAGGACTACATCGCCCGGCTGGCCTCGCTTGTGGAGATGGCGGAAGACCTGGAGAGCTTGCCCGACCTACACCGGCTGTGCAATATCATGAAGTCTATTCTCCTGCTCAACGACACAGGAATCATCGAGCACGCCGTCTCGGACGAGTGCGTCTTGGGTGTTGTCGGCGCTCTCGAGTACGACCCCGACTTCCCGAGCCACAAGGCGAACCACCGCCAGTGGCTCAGCAACCAGGGCCGGTATAAAGAGGTGGTCAGGATACAGGACGAACTCGTCAGGAGAAAGATCCACCAAACGTACCGGTTGCAATATCTCAAAGACGTTATCCTGGCCAGAATCTTGGACGACCCCACCTTCTCCGTCCTCAACTCGCTCATCTTTTTCAACCAGGTGGACATCGTGCAGCATCTACAGGGCAACACCGACTTCCTCAAGGACCTGTTTGGCATCTTCACCGACCCCACAGCGGAGCAGCTGCGCCAGAAGGAAGCCGTGCTCTTTATCCAGCAGTGCTGCGCTATAGCTAAGAACCTACAGCCACCAGCGAGGCAGAGCCTGTACAACAACTTCCTGACCCACGGCCTGCTCCAGGTCGTCAACTTTGGCCTTCGGAATCCGGACGTGCCGGTGAGGGTGGGCGCGACAGACATTCTGGTGTCCGTCATAGACAACGACCCGCAGATGATCCGTCAGACAATATACCGCCAGCTCCGCGAGAGCCAACCACCCCTGACGGACACGCTTATCGACTTGCTGCTTGTCGAGGTCGACCTCGGCATCAAGTCGCAGATCTCGGACGCCCTCAAGGTGCTGCTCGACCCGGCCCCCCCGGGGCCGCCGCCCGAGGCCGTCCATAAGGTGAACGGCGAGGCTGTGGCTAGGCGCCCGCCGCAGACGGATCCCCAGCAGGAGATGTTTCTGCACCACTTCTACGACCAATCTCTCCCCAGATTATTCAAGCCACTAATCTGCCTGCGGGGGAAGACGGATCTGGACTTCCCCGTGAACAACGACGGCGTCTTCAGCTACCTCCACGAGATTCTTTGCTTCTATGTCCGGCAGCACCCCGGTCGGTGCAAGCTGTTTGTTATGAACCACGAGATCACCCGGCGGTTTATGCAGCTGATGACGTGCCGCAATAAACATCTGCAGCTCGGTATGTGGCAGCTCCGACTTTCCTATTTTTTTTTTTTTTTTTTGCCTCTCCCCTTCTGCCCCTGCTAACCTGGCTGTCCTAGTTGCGCTACGATACTTCCGCCAGCTCGTGCTCTTCAAGGACTTGTTCTGGCACCAACAACTAACTAATAACCTCGTGTTTGCGCCGGTACTGGATGTCCTGATGCAGACACTACCTCGGGACAACCTGCTCTGCTCTGCCATCTTGGAGATCTTCGATCTGGTTGCCAACGAGGATTACAGGGAGTTGACCAAGCATGTCATGGCCATGTTCCCGGATAAGATCCAGGCGCTGTCGTACATGAACCCGTTCCGAACCATCATACAGGCTTACGAGCAGACCCGGGGCTTTGCCTTGAAGCCTGCACCTGCGCCGGCACCTGCCGATCAGGCACAGGGACAGACTCAGGCGCAAAGCTACTCGGCTGCCATGGACTCGTTTCTGATGAACGGCGAGGAGGAGCTAGCGGCGGCAAGGAGGCGGGCAGCCATGAACATGAGGGGCATAGGCGAGCACATCACAGTCGATCCTGAAGAGGAGGCGTTTTGGGACGCCAACGATGACGGCGATGAGGATGCGCAGCTTAAGGCCTCTGCCACGGGAAATCAGCCACCAAAGCCCCTGGTGGACTATGCCTCGGATGAGGAGGGGGACGAGAATTTGGATACGGAGATGACTCCGGCCATGATCACACCTCTGGATGAGGGAGCAGAGATGGTGACTGGTGTCCAGGAAGAGGATACTGCGGCCGGCGACTCGACGGGTCGACCCACTCCACCAGTAGAGCGTATATCCGAAAAGAGACGACGGGAGGAGGACGAGGAAGACGAGCTCGGAAAGCTGCTGCAAAACAGCAAGCGTCGCAACAGCAGCTCCGCCAGCATGAACTCGACCGCTTCGGTCGGTTCGACCGGCCTTCGGAAGAAGAAGGGTATGGGCGGCAGCGGACGCGATTCCCCAAACGGCGCGAGTAAAAAGATTGCCATATCCATCTCGCCGTCGCTGAAGCTCGCCGCCGGACAGACCACTGCGGACGACGCTGGGCAGTGAAACGGCCGGTCAGCAGCTCCATCTGGATGGCAGTGCCAGGCTCTTGCCTCCTTGCCTCGTCCAACTCTCCTCCGCCGCTCCTGCCGAACCAGAGCTCGACTTGCTTCCCCGAACCGGCTGGACCCGCAGCTCACCTTGGGATGGAAGCTGTCGATTCTTATCCTCCCTCATCCGGGAGACCGCCACGTCTCCGTCTTCTTGCCCGCCGCGCTAGCGCCCTTCCCTCTCCGTTCTGAATGCTGGTATGACTATTGCGAAATCACATTTTGCTGACACGGGCGGCGTTTGGTTCTCAATACTCCTTATGCACCATATCTTCTCTCCTTTAGTTTTCTCTTTTCCGGGCTGGGCTGGGCGATCTTTGTATCATCATTAACCCCCTGAAACGGGTTCGCACGCGTCGAGTGCGCGAGTGTGTGTGTGTGAGTGTGTGGGCGTTGGCGCGCTCTGGTCGAGGTCGGGCTGGCGGTGCCTCCATCTCTATGCGTACCTACCTATATATACCTACATAAGTCAGCCGTGAAAATAAAGTTCTTTTCAGGGAACAGATTTCCGGCCGGCGTCTGAGGAGGTTGTTTTATACTTATCTGCCGTGTTTTGTCAAGTAGGTGATGGTTTAAGTTTTTGGAAACGCCTAGTGAATCTTTTCTGCCAACTCTATTTCTTGGAGTCTCCAGGGAACCCCGGGTATCATGTTCGTCCGCCCCCCTCCGAATCCAAGCTGTGCGTATTCCGCTCGGGTGTTTGCTGATGGTTTGCGTGCTTCTTTTTTTTTTTTTTTTTTTTTTTTTCGATGCGTACCTAAGCAGGTGTTTGCTGCTCTGCTCGATCCGGAGACGAACGACTACGGAATACACTTGGCCGTCACTTGGATCCAACGCCTGCATGGAGACGGGTAGGTAGGACATGCCTCGGCCAGAGAAAAGGCAAGTGGATGCCATGAGTGAGCATGCAGTCTCTTCGACCCGCCGTTACATTAGATGGGCTTTTCATCGTGCTCGGAGGATATTGCCCGAAGGTTGTCCGTCACATCTAGTTCGGTTTTTATCGATCTCAACGGCGGGGCATTTCAGACGAACGCAAAACGGACCGCAGATAAACTTGGGTGTACTTATCTGGAAGCGCATATCCATCCGGTGGTGGTGGTTAGACGGGTAAACCTGACAGAGCACTAGTGGCTAGCCCTCAGGCCGGCACCTACATAGTCTTTGCCGGACCAAAAAGTCGCGCAGAGAACATTCACTGCCTCTGCGGCCGGGCATGCATACCTTTTGCTTTTTTGGTGTCCGTCTGTCTGTCCGCAACATGCCAAAGACATGTGACGGTGCTCAGAATACGTCACGCATGACACTTCCCTCATATGCCAATGCCAATTGCACCAGTTGCAACCAGACTATTCGTTACCCAGTCCCTCTGCTATCCATGTCTCGTTTCCAGGTGTATGCATTCGGGGATTTGTTCTCATCCCAACCTATTCACCATGGAATACACGGCTACCTCTAGGCCGCCAGAAAGACAGATTCAGACGTCAAGGCATACTTCATCGCGATTAAAATTAAACTTCTAGTCTAACTCTAGACTTTTTCTTCTGTTGCCTCCTCCGCCCTTCTGCTCCGAGGTATATACATTCATTGAACCCGTAAATTAAAAAGTAGGTATATACAAGAGCCAGGCACCACCACCCTTTCCCACCCTTCCCGCTTGGTGCCACACCTCTTGACTTGCCAAAATATGTGTAGGTTGAAAAAAAAAAAAAAAAGTAACTTGACTTCACGCGGAGGTGAGTCCAGGGGTTTGGGGTATTGGTAGAATCATAAAAATCTGAGGAACGGGCGCTCCGAGCGGAGCGGGGACCGTGCGAGATGTATCGAGCCGGCACGTTAATGCGAACGACACCAGGGAACAAAACGAGCCACAACCACAATGCTAGACTTCGGGAAAAAAAAACACCACTAGGCCATCTCGGTCCACATGACAGGCACAAAGACAACGCACGCCTTCCACAGGACGAGCACGCACTCGATCAGGACCATGGGCAGCTTCCACAGGCCCAGCGGGGAGCCGATGGTCTCACAGGCGTGCAGCCAGAGGGCCAGGAAGGCGACGCTGAAGAAGTGGTAGGCGAGCGTGGACGGGCTCTGGAGCAGGCCGCCCAGCATGGCGCAAGGCTCGTCGACGATGCCCTTTTGAAAGTAGGCGAAGCAGCCCTTGCGCAGGGCGCGCAGGCACCAGTCGTTGCCCGAGAAGAGGCTGTAGAGGGCCTGGGCCAGGACGTTGACGATGGAGGTCAGGCGCTTGCGGCGCCAGTGGAAGGTCTGCATGGCGGCGCGGATGGCGGCGCCGTCGGCCAGGTTTGGCACGTTGGCGGGGGACAGCAGCTCCGACACGATGAGGACGTCGTTGAAGGCGACCGTCATGCCGCCGCCCGTGAGCGGGTGGCGCATGTTCATGGCGTCGCCCAGGATCAGGACGCCGTCGTGGACCGTCTGCGGCGTGGGCGGCAGCCAGCTGTTGGGCATGCTCTTGGGGATCTTGCCGTCGGCCAGGGCGGCCCTGGCGGCTGGGCGCACCGACTCGGGCAGCGTGGGGATGACGACGTTGGAGATGTAGCCGCGGACGCCGCCGTTGGCGGGCGACGCGGCGGGCAGGTTCTCGGGTACGTCGATCAGGGCGCGCGTCTCGTGGGTGCCGATCTGGTACAGCAGGGCCAGGAAGTGCTCGCCGATCACGACGTGACCGAAGCCCTGGGGCGGCAGCGGGCAGTCGATCAGCTCGAGGGCGTAGAACTTTGAGCGCACGATGGGGGTGCGGCCGATGTACTGCTTGCGGAACTTGGAGGCGTAGCCGTCGGCGATGATGGTCAGCTGGCCGAAGAAGCAGTCGGCCTGCTTCTTGCCCGTGGCCTTGTCGGTGGTGCGGGCCTCGACGCCGAGCACCTGGGTCGAGCTCTGGCCCTGGACGGTGGCCGTGACCTCGGTCTCGACGACGGTGATGTTCTCGTGGCCGAGGCAGGCCTTGCGCAGGTTCATGATGAAGCGGCCGTGGTGGAAGCAGCGGCCCTCGGGCTGCCTGGACCGCGGCTCCATCTTCTTGTGGTCTCGGCTGGTCTCGGCCTTGGCGGCGGCGGCGCCGACCAGGACGCGGCCTTGGTCGTCGATGTAGGGGTAGGGGATGGCGACCTCGTCGTCCTGGTGTATGACGTGGTAGCCGTAGCAAGGGACCGAGTCGATGCCGTCGAGGCAGTGGCCGAGGCCGAGCTTCTTGAGCGACTGGACCCCGCCGGGCTGTAGTAGCTCACCGACGATGCGGTCCGGCTCGTGCATCCATCGCTCGAGCAGCAGCACGCTGCGCCCCTGGTTTGCTAGTGCGTATGCGATGGCGCACCCGAACACGCCGGCGCCGACCACCACCACGTCGGCCTCATGGTGTCTGGTTCGCCGGTCCAGGCGGGGATCCTGGGTCTCGACTAAGGTCGTCATTGGGGGAGGGGAGGGCCAGTTAACGGACGGACCCGGGTTGTTGAAACCGGCGAAGTGGGCGGTCGGTTGGAGGAGGAGGAGGATGACGACGGCGGTGTCTTTCTGCGCAAGAGAGCAAGCGTGTTGGCTGCCGAAGGAGTGAGGGTGGGAGGATTTGTTGATTGGTGAGGGAGCAAAGCAAAGCAAAGCAGGAGGGATAGATGGATCCGAGCAGAAAGAAAGAAAAAATGCTGGGTACAAAAAGGGGAGGGAGGGAGGGATGCCTTCACTTTAAAAAAACGGGCAAATAAAATAATAATAAAAAGCCAATTCAAGTCGCTGTCACGAATCAAACGAGCGTCGCCGTCGTTATATCCCAACCCAAACCCGCAGCTTCTGCAGCTCGTGCTTCCATGAAAAGTCCGGATAAAAGAAAGAAAAAAAAAAAAAAAGAATCCTCCGAAAGGGCGACGTACGTTTGTTTGCGTGTTTCGCCAGCAAAGCCAAAATTGCAGCCGGGTCGATTCGAGGCGCAAATCGTGCCATGCGACGCGGATTCTGCCGGCGCCCTGCCCTCTTTCCCGCCAGCCTCTTTGGTCCCCCTGGGCCGAATTGTGGCTCTGTCATTTCCACTGACCGCCAAACAAGCCCCGACAATCATCACATGTCGTCCCATCCCGTCCCATCCCTCAGTCCACCACCACCTTGGGAAGTTCGTTGCAACGCGCTTGCTTGCTGCTGCCCCCCACCCCGCCCGCTCAATTGGGCCCTTTCGGTCCACCCGCGCCTGCCCAGGAAAAAAAAAAAAGAAAGAAAACGTCGGGTCGTCCCTGACTGGAAGGGACTAGATTGGCATGTGAGGGATCCAATCCTTTCCGTGTGGGCCAATGCCCAATCGTTCCCTTGAAAAAAGGGGGATGGATCGCTTAATGGCCGATCTCAGCCCAGCTCGCCCGCTGTCGACGGCGTCGAAAAAGCAGGTACCAGGAACACACCTTCCACGATAATCAGGTGACGCCAGCACCATTCTCCGCAGACTCATTCGCGAGCATTCGCCTCTCCCCCAGGGGTGCTGCTTTTCCATCTCGCATTCAAAAAAAATCCGCGGCTGTTCGGTTGTCGGCTCCTAGTTGCGTCTGCGTTTGCGTTTGATTGATGCTGTGGCTTGCTGCCACTCTCGGCCCGAGAATGCCATCGATCCATCGTCTTTTCTTCTCTCCTTACACACGGGCAGCCGCACCGACCCCTCACCACATGTCCAAATGCCCCTAAAAGGTGGTAGCTAGCAACCGAAGCAAACGTCCAAGCTCAAGCTCTCGGGATACCCAAGGTATTTTGCAAGCTATCAGAACGGTGCGACTTGAGAGGGACGTGCGGGATGTTTGTTTCGTAGATCGGTATCGACATAAAACAATATATAAGACGAAGGAAATACATCTGCAGTGCAGATCAGCGCTCGCCATCTAATGCAAGCTTGTAACCAATATTCCCGAGTTGTGCTTGGCGCGTATTCGTCGTCTATGTCGTGGACGGCTTGTGAAAGCCCTTGGCGCCTGTCTGTCTGCGCGGCCTAGATCTTACAACATCGATTCCCTCTCTCTCTCAAATGCTGTTTTCTTTTTTTCTCGTCCATGAGTTGCTAAGCATAAGACGGCTCAGACCAAGTCAGCGTTATGTCGTGCATAATCTGCCTTGTTTGCCGGCAAGGCTTGCTTTAATGCTCGTCAGCTGAATCCCGCCGGCAGTTCACTCAACTTGGGGCCTGCCCGGTATCAGGCTCTCGCACGTCGCACCCAGAGTCCTCGGCCGCGGACGCGATGATGTTGAGCACGCCCTTCTGCACCTCCACCTGCTCTTCCTTGAGCCGATCGCGATGCAGCGTGATGTTCCGCAGCGCCAACTCCAGGTGCTCCAGGGCTGGGCCGCCCCCGCTGCGGCCGCTGGACCGCTTGTCCCTCTCGACCCGCACGAGATATTTGACGCGCTTGAGGACGTTGGCGTGCCTCCCCGCCATCCGCGACCACCAGCCAAAGTTTGTGACCACCTCGACGAGCTTGGACAATTGCTCCCACTGCTGCGTGGTCGAGTATATCTCCAGCAGGAGGTTGAAGTTGGTCACGTTGTAGCCGGGGGCCTCCCCATGCACCTCTGCCGCCATCAGCGCGAGGCCGGCGGCCCGTTCGTGATCGCCCGCCTTGACAAATGTCGCGGCCGCCTTGTTCAACATCTGGCTGGACGTTCCAAGTCCGTACTGCTCTAAGCCTTGAAGCACGTTGCGAGCGTGTTGCCGCACGTGTCGTCCTCCCATGCTGCGGTCGACCGATTCTAGGTCTGCAGTGAAGAGCGCAATGATGGCTTCGCTGGTGTCGACGCCCTTCTTCTTCACACCCTGTAGGGTGTGAAGAACCTCGTTCAGGTTGTCCGTGCTCAGCTTCATTGCGGCGATCGAGTAGAGACGAAGGCAGTTGGGGCAGTGCGGCATTCCCGACGCAGTCATGAATTTGTATGTCCGGACTGCCTTGTCCGGCCTGCCAACCTCGATCCAGGTTGCCATCGAGGTCGCCACGTTTGCTGGGTCATAGCGTCCCCTTGGCAGAGGTTTTCGATGCCCCCGTCTTGATCGCAGAGCCAGCGCCAGCGACACTTTTCTGGACGAAGTCGGGCACGAGAGTGCGGCGCCAGTCATGATGTTCTCCGTTACTCTGTCCGTGAGGGCCGTGCCAAAGCCCCTTAGTGCCCGGTGAACTCGCAGCAAGTCCGCGAAGCAAAATCTCCAGTGGTTCCGGCAGCTCGTCAGGATGGCATTGCTGAAGGCCGCATCCACCTCCAAGCTGGCGCCACTGCAGTACTTGATCCACGCGAGAAACGACTTGACGTCGCGAGCGGCGCCGTACTCGTTTGCGATCAGCGTGACCATGTACTTGGTTAGCGGGACCTTGAGATCGTTCAAGGCGAACTTGAGCAAGGCTTCCGTCTCCTCGATCGTGTGGCATGCTCGATATTCTTTCAAGATTGGCACGAGCACGTCTGTGCCGTGTGTCGACACCACTCTGCCGGCGGGGTACATCCTCCGGAAGAGCGAGTCGACAGCAGCCCAGTCGCCCGCTTTGGCCCGGGCTATAGCAAACAGCCCCAGGATGCGCACGTTGTTTTTGGATTCGTGGTGATGTTTGATGAGGTCGTCGAAGTGGTCCTGCGCTGCTGATGCCTCCCCCGCCTCAAGCGCGATCTGGATGATAGTTCGGTACACGCCGTCTGGGTAGGCGACCAGGTCCGAAATGCCCGTTTCCTTGAGGGCAAGAAACAGCTTTAGCGTTTCGCTGTATCTGCTCTCTCTCTTCCAGTGAATGTAGAGAAGCTGGCTCACCCAGGCCACCCGCATGTTGACGTCGGCCGGCTGGTGCGTGCGCAGACAGTCGATCACTTCGGCCGCCCTGTACCCGTTGGCCTCGGACACACATTTGACCACCAGGTCGCAGACGCCGTAGTACTCGTCTCTGTCGGCCATTAGATGTCGGTGATACTGGCTGCAGCTCACAAAGAATCGGACAACAGCCTCAAACATGGAATTCTGGTGCAAGCGGTGGAAAACGCGGCGGAGGAACTCGCACGCGCCGGGCTCCCCAAGGTACCAGTTGACGCGCTCGAACAGGATTTGATTGACGAGTGTGCAGCGGCCAGCATCCACGCCAGCCTCGATGAGCCTCTCGGCAGTTCTGAGCATCTCAGGCCCCCGCAGGCTCGGCTCCCCATTCAGACGGGATGTGAAGAGGTCCACGGCAACCTTGTAGCGCCGGCTTGGTGTCAAGCCATATCGTTCTCGGATAAGCGTGTCTTCCACTATGGGTAGTGGTTCATGCGCAAAGTAAATCTCCTCGTCCAACGGCCCGAGGCGGAGAACTGTCCGCAACACGGTCAAGGCGTCGTCCATCCGCTTCGCGGTCTGGCATGCTTTAGAAAGCCGAACCGTCACCTCCAGGAGCTCGTCCTGACCGGTCTCGTGCTTGGGTGCTGGCAGCTCGACTGTCCGTTTCAATAGAGCTGCAGCGTCCCCAAGCTGTTGTGGCCTCCCCGTTTCAATCAGCGCGGTGATATCGGCAGCAAGCTTGTGGAGGCACCTGACTTCAGGGGCTTCTCGGCGTTTCTTGCTCTGCAAGATGGCATGCTTCTTCTTCAGTTTTTCCGGGATCGCCGTCTTTGGGCGTCGTCCAAACGTTGGTCGTTTCGAAGGCCGAGCTGTTTCCGTGCCACTCTCTTGGAGTGGCCTAGCACTGGGGGTATCGGTGGCTCGAGAGCTGCCATGGTCGGACTCGATAGGGTTGCGGCGGGGGAAGGGCCAGGACTCGAGCAGGAAAGCCTCCTCATCCTTGGAGTTGATTACGTCGGCGGCGGCGTTGGAGTGATACTGAGCGGACGACTTGAGCCTCTCACCGTTGGAGAGGACTCGGCGGGCGGTGTTTATCCGGCGGCGACGGTCTTCGGTGACCAAGGCCAGGGTACAGGTTGTGCCAAGGACAAGACCGCGGAGGGCCCGTATGGCCGCCTTGGACGGCACTGGAACGGGGGTCGACATTTCTTAATTGTACCGAACGCCATTTCGATGGCCCATGACAGGTAAGCTTGCGGGACGTTTTCTGTTCACGGCTCTGTGCTGTGTGCCGATCCGCGGTCGGCTCGTTTTCGCCTTGGCTTTATTGATGTCGTAGCAATTGGTGATGGGCTGATGCCAAAAATCACATCAACAAGGTTCCGACAAGCTGCAGTCGCTCCTGCATGTACCATTTGTGGGGCTCTGGCAGCGCCGTCACCACCGGCCCACCGAAGCTGGCGGGGTAAACCCAATTGTGATACTGGCGATGCCATTCGCGTCGAGCAAGACTTGTGGTTGATATCTAGGTACCCTTTATTACAGGACAGGTTAAAAATGGAAAAGGAAAAAAGAAAAACATGAACGGAAAAAAGGCAAAAGCTCACTCGACTGCCCTTCGAGGGGGAGTCGAGTTACGAAAACCCCACTTTTTGGAGGTTTTACTTCGGGAGCTCTAAAGTCGAATCACCGACAACGGACGGATTCGAATCAGCGAGCTTGGGGTTTTCTTGGCCCTCACCCGTGGAAGAAGGTTGTGGTAACTTTGTACCACGGTTGTACCCGTTCAACCACCCGGTTTGCTGCTGTGAGCTGTTGAGAATTGGACCACGGTCGGGGCATATAAGGGCCAGTCAGTCGGTAAATGGTTTTCTGGGCGGCCATGGCAGCCAGGCGGACAAAGGCTGTTAGAAAGTCAGTAGTCGGCACACTGGCATGTCCCCCGAGACAGTTGACGTCGATGAAAAGCGAGGATGTTCTATTGGCCCCCTCCCTGTCTATTCGTCTCTATCCAGCCCTGGAACGCCATCTCCCATAGATCGATCCATGGCAGCAACAACAAAACAATATTTTCGTGGGGAAATTGTACATGACATAGTAACACAATCGAAGAATTGCCGTGCGAGAAGGCAAATCCCGCGATGGGCTCGCGGGCGGCAGGGCCCCGTCCTGTCTTCTCTATGTGGCCAACTCGGGTCGCTCCCAGGGTAGTATATCCTCTAGTTGCCGAAGTATGGTCTGGTATAGGAAAAGCATGCATCCGCTCTGGACGCTGGTCCAAACGAAGCGTGGTCCGACGCCCCGAAACCAGCCTCCAATGCCCTCCGTCTTGTAGAGGACCTTGAGGCCCGTGATGATCGATGAGGTCTCGAGGCCGGCGGCGCCCGGCCGCGGGGTGTGCGTCGACGGTGATGATGTCGAAATTCCGCGCCGCTGTGGCTGTGAGCTGCTGCTGGCCGATGCCTGGCTGGTGGTGTGGTGTTCCGGTCTTGCTGGCTTAGCGCTCGATGTCGCCTCCTGCGATTCGGGATGCAGCTGCGTCTGTAGCCTCGTCTTGACGACGTCGAGCGGGCACGTCATTGCGCCCGCGAGGCCGCCGGCCGCCGCCCCGGTCAGGAACTCGAGGTGCGGGCCGATGTCGCGGCTCTGCTTCCATTGGTGGGCCCAGGCCTGGCCTTGCTCGTAGAACATAAACTGTAAGGCTGAGAAGGGGATGTCGCGGTACAGTGTCGCCTTGTAGCCGTAGAACAGCGCTGCGAAGCCCTCCTGCCGCACTATGGTCCTGGCAGCGTCAAAGGTCCCCCTGTAGTTGTAGCCTGAGTGGAAGAACGGGTTCCTGTACCGCCCCTGGAGCTGCAGGCGTGTTTTCAGAACCTCAGATGGCACATACACGATTGATGCAGCCACATCGCCGAGGAATCCTGCGCGTCACCGTTAGTCCCCGGCCGAAAGACGTGCGGTGCGGAGTTGAGCGTGTGAGAGAAAGCGCCGACGTACCTCCCATGAGGTAGGCGATATGGGGCTGCACTCCGTAGTCCAGCATGTGCCGCTTGCTGTACTCGTAGGTTCCGAAAAACAGCATGGTTCCCGGGAAGGACCCCATCAGCGCAGGCAGCCATCCTCCATATAATCCCCGTCGAATACCCTCCTGCCTTAGAATCGTGTAGTATGAGGAACCCAAAGATGTGTACTTGGGTGGGATGTGCACGTCGCCTTGTTGTCGGGTCTTGACAGTATCTAGCGAGTGCATCAACATGTCACCAAACGTTCCACCAATGCCGCCGGCCAGCATACACTGCGGGAACGAAGCCGTTGTCAGCCAGGATCCTGGATTTCGTCCAGAGGAGAGAGGGGAGGGGGAGATATTGGGCACGCACATGGAGGTACGGCGGCCGGGACGCAAACTCCCCTCCGTGGGGACTCATATTATCGTGTTCTTAAAAAGACCGTTTTTGGTTCCTTCCGAAAATGCCCGCCGGGAAGGGTGTCGAGGCGCCAGGTCCATGGTAGGCCAAACCCGGGCGACGAAGGGCTGGCTTTTTTCTTTGCGCCGCAGCCGCGTGCGAGACGCAGATTGTTTGACGGACCACGGTGACGTATGCGGCTCTGACGGCCAGAGAAAGCAGAGGAAAAAAGGAGAGTGTGGCGGGCGCCGCCTTGGCACGCAGGCAGCCCGCAGTAGCGAATGGTCGAAATATTCACCCGGCGGACGCTCAGGACTTTTGACGAGGAGCTGTCCCGCCGCGATGGCCGAGACAGCGGGACGACCGGGTAGGTGATTGTGTCGGCGTCCAAAAATTTCCTGTGTGGTCCGTGCGTCGTAATGATGGGCGCCGATTATCGCTTATCCCACAGAAACCCCTGTCGCCTCCATCCGCTGGCCAACAGAGCGAGGGTTCGGGATCGGATTCCTCGGTGAGGGCTTCCGAAGATTGAATTGAGAGATTATATATTGCTCGCGCGATTTCAGGATAGTCTTTTGTATAATCACAGGGCTGGTAGGTATCGTGGTTGGTTTTACATCGCCGTGGGTGTGTAGTATGTACAGAAAAGAAACAGTGTATCGTCGGTGTCGACAGGCCGATTCACCAAAACCTCGGCGTGCGCTGTGCACGCTGATGAACTGAGGCCTGCTCATGCTCCTCCCACCTGATCCTGCCGGCCCGGCGAAATGGATAGAGGATGCGGGTAAGTCTGCCCCTGACAAGCCGTCGAGATATCGGCCCGTAATCGTTGCTGTCGCGGGAGAGGCTGGCACCACCGTCCCCTTCCACCCAGATGTAGTTCTGAGGGACGTGAACAAACGAGCCCTTGCGGGTGCGGATGATGTCGCCCTCCAGACCGATCACTCTTTTGACCGAGATTTTGTTTGGATCATGAGGTGCCCTGAGTAGCGATTAGCCTTATCTATGCATATGTAGAAAAAAAAGAACTCTGGTTTTGCGAACGAGAAGAAAGAGAGGGCTCACCAGAACTCGACAATCATGCCGTGCTCGAGCTTGTCCTGGGCATTCCACTTGATGCTCAAGCATACGTCTTGGCGCAGTGTCTGGTTGAACTCCGGGTTGAAGAAGGGGTACATGGACGGGCCCTTGATCCAGGTTAGGTCGGCCACGTTTGCCTTGACGTAGGCGATGACGGGCAGCCACAGGCCATATTGGACAAGATATCTAGCCGTCTGCAGGCCGAGCGCGAATGGCTTGTTGTTGCTGATCCTCGAGGCCGACCCTCTCATCCACGCCCATGCTGATCCGAGAGCCATCTGTCGAGGTGGCCCAGGGCCCGGGCCCAATCCCGGCCCACTGGAGAGTTCTCGATGCGTGCTTGGTCAGGCTGTTTGCTGCGTCTGTGTTTATCGAGCTCATGATATGGATGGTGCTTCTGCGTATTCCATTTCCGGATTACTGCTCAGGCCCGGCGTCAGCGGTTCGCATGTTGGAACCAGCTGGCGATTACAATGATTGAGCGAGAATGGAAAGCAGCACCACCCTCTGATGAAATCCAGCATGAGGTCCACAACCCACGCCAAGGTTCCGAAAAGGTTCAAGGAGCAACAACATACATCAGCAACCACATCATTCTCAATTGAACTTTGTTTAGATTTCCAATCTCACACGTGTTCTGTAGTCTCATCACTTCTCAGTGTCTCGATTGCTTTAGCCTTTTTTTTCGTCTCATCCCAATGCCTTTTTTTTTTTTTTTGGTTCCCTTTCTACCAAAAACCGCTTTTGCGAGGTCTCTGAAGATGCGTGGGAATGCAGCATGCCCGCCATCGCCGTCCTTGCCCACCCAAGACATGAAAAGGAAATCTCTATGACTACCACCCCCTATCTCTTTATACACCGCAGACGGTTGCTCGTATATCCGGCCGAAATCGTGGTTTTGTTTCAAGCACCGCTCCATGAGGCTGGTGGCCTAGTCTCATGTCCCCTCTCTAGCCTTGACTGGCGGGGGTGAGCAGCAAATAGGAAAGGAAAGAAGGAAAGCAGAACTTCTTGTACTCAATTCCTGACTTAGAGAGTCTCAGGCACATTGTCGTCGCTTTCGCTGACACTCTCGTCTCCGCTGACCTCGGCATTCTCCCTCTCGCGCTTCTCCATGAGGGCCTGGAGCTCCGCATCGTCGGACTCAGTAACGGCCTTGGGCTCCATCTTGACGACCAGCTTGCCACCTGCCGACTCGATGTTGGTCCTGATGTCCACAATGGCTTCCTGCAATCGTGTGATACCCGTATTCTTGTCAAGGCAAGTGCTGGTCAAAACGTAGAGAGGCGGCGACACTAGCTTGACCTTGACCTGGTTGTCGTCCGTGTTACGGGACTCGGCCGTCCTCAAGGCCGTCTTGATCGCATCGATACCGTCGTATCCGAAGCACGTCACCTCCACATCTGCCCGCACCTTGGTCGGCTGTGGCGTCAACCGCTTGCTGATATATGACTTGAGTTCCTCCGCGACAGGCTCGCTGGGGAAGGTGATGTCGTTCCAGACCTCGGGGTTCCTGACAAGCAAAAAGATCGTCCGTCTAAAGTTAGCAGATTGCCACAGGACGCCGTGCTGTTTCCTCCAAGGGGCCGGCGCTCGGAGGACATCAGGGGGCCAGCTCACGTTATTGACAGCTTGAAAGCGTCGATCGAGTGACCGTACTTGCGGTTCAGCGGCCAGGCGATGGCCTCGTACAGGCTCTCGATCGGGACCAGCGTCTTCTCGGCGACGTGGCGCATAATGGAGTGCACCATCTTGCTCTTGTTGTACCTCTCCTCGCACTTGACGATATCCTCCTGCGACACACGGCGTTTCGACAGGTCAATGTAGCCCTTCTCCTTGTCGACACGGAGAACCACGACGACCTCATTTCGGCCGACCCGGATAAGCTTCTGGATACTTCGGATACGACGCCTTGACAGCTCAGAGAGCAGGATCATGCCATCGATGCCATCGTACTCGAGCAGCTTGACATATGCGCCCATGTCGGCAATCTTGATGATTTTTCCCCTGTGTCAGCTGCCTATAGTCGCACCACATCGCCAGCACTCGGCCAAGGACCATGAACGAACCTGTTTGACTGCACTGAATGTTAGCCTCCATGTCTCGTGCCTGGTGTCTGCACAGAGCCGACTGCGGGGCAGGCGATTTCTGCGCTGCTGCTGCGTGTGTGCTGCTTACCATTGACCATGACAAAGCTGTCAATCTCCGGGTACTTCTCCTCGTAAAAACGGCAGTTTGTTAACGACATCTTAGCTGTGTTTCCGGCCCGTCGCCCCGAGATCGAGAAAGAAAGAAAATTATGTCGATAGAGAGGTCGGGTCGAATCTGCGCCGTCGCGGAAGCTTTTTGCACCAGGGCTGCTTCAATAATTGGTTCGGGAAAGTCGCAGACGCTCGTCGAACTGTTCGCGCGAAGCCTGATGATCTGCTGATTTCTGTCCTCGTCTCCGGGGGAGCGGCGGTATTAGGAGGATTGGCGTCGCCGTGAGGATGTTTTGAGTCACTGTCAGAATTTTTTTTTGGCAGCGATTCGGCCGTTTGTGATCTGATGTCGACTCTGAATGGTGGGGTCGCCTTTTCGCAGTGGAGGTGAGTGGCGGCGTTGGGCGCTGGCGGCACAGGCTTGGGTTGGCGGGGTCTAGTGCGGGAAGCTGGCCCTGGCCCCGTCCGGGTGCTTGGCAAGCAAGAGGAAAACGGTTCCGTTTAATTGCATAATCCACCAATGGCACCGCCCAATCACAAACGCACGGGCTGGAGCTTCAGGCAGGCATCCTCGGCTCGAGGTCCATTTCTTACGCCGGAGCTTTTCCAACGCGTGCTCCACTCCCATGACCACAAAACTCTTCTTCCACGCCTTCTTCCAACCCCTTTAAGCTTTGTCTTCCCACCCTCTATCCTCTCGTCCGATGTCCCTCGACGAGCATGATAGCCGCCTTTCTAACATGCGACAGTGCGGAATCCATGGCCCGCACCAGGCTTGAACCCTGTCGCCCCAACGCCATCTGTTTGCAGGACTCTGGCATCCAAAGCTCTGGTTGGCCTTCGATCGGGCTGCTGGTTTGCTGCGACATGCCCGGCTCCCCGATCGCGGGTGATCTTGTCCGAGTGTTCAGCAAAGAGCCGGCAGAATCGACCTCCGCTTCAGAGGCTCGTACCTGGCATTTGCATCATAAAACATAAAGGCTTGCTCCTTAGGTCCTGAGGAAGCCCCGCCTGCCGGAACCATGGAGAACGCAACGGAGCTCGTGTCGGCGTCAGCCATGGCTGTGGAACAGCAGATGTCGGGTTCCTGGCTCGGCGTGTTCGGGAGCATCACGCTTTTCGTCTTTCAGCTGCTGTCGTCCATTATTTATTGGGCCCTCAGGATTACGACCTTCTCGGTCCCCAGCCTGCTCTTCACTATATTTTCCACCAGCTTAACCATTACGATGAATGCAACGACGCTGTATGTCGACCCTCCTTCCCATGGCTTTTCTCGGCCCAACGGATGTCACTGGACTGGCACTGACACTCTACGGGCCCCCATAGCATGGTCATCATAGGAGGGGCGTTCTCCTTGGCGAGCTGGTTTGTGCGCTACCGCTACCTCAACATGTATGCCCGCTTGCCCCCAGAGCCTCAACGGAAAGAGCCAGAACTGGATCTTTTCGTCGACCCTCACTCGGAGCGCGACAAAGGCGGGCTCGCCAACTATCTAGATGAGTTTCTTAGCGCGATCAAGATCTTTGGGTACTTGGAGCGCCCGGTGTTTCATGAGCTTACGCGGAGCATGCAAACCCGAAAGCTCATTGCGGGTGAGACCTTCAATCTCGAGGAGGAGAAGGGCTTTTGCATGGTTGTCGATGGCCTGGTTCAGATTTTCGTCAAGTCGGGAGACAGGCGGCCAGCCCCGACCGCTGGATCGCCCATCTCCGGGTCCAGCAGTGATGAGCAAGAAGAGTATCACTCGGGTCACCAGCGCTACCAGCTGCTGACCGAGGTCCACAACGGCGCTCCCATGTCGTCTTTGTTCTCCATCATGTCTCTGTTCACCGAGGACGTCAAGCTCCGTCACAACGAGGACGAGTCCGATCCACCTTCAGCCACGGGACTCTACCAGAACACTGGCCTGGGCCTATCCAACAACTTCCACAACCCACTTGACCTACCTACCTCGGTGCCTAACACGCCACAGATTCCTAGGTCTGGTGCGGAGGGGACACAACAGGAGTCGCAGCCGCATGGCCATTCGACATCTAGTATCCCACCTATCTCTCTGGACCCGCCACCCAAACCGCACCCCAAGCGCCCGGTGCCCAAGAGGAATGCCACAAACTCGGCACATCCCGACATCATTGCCCGAGCCACCGTGGACACAACGATTGCCATTATCCCGGCCAGTGCCTTCAGGAGACTTATTCGGATATACCCAAAGTACACGGCTCACATCGTGCATGTCATTCTTTCGCGGTTTCAAAGGGTCACGCTCGCCACAGCCTACAACTACCTGGGCCTCACTCGCGATGTCCTGCAGATCGAAAAGAGCATGATAGAGTACACGACCTGCGAGCTGCCTAACTTTCTGCGTGGTGATGCCCTCGATAGGCTCAAAGAGAAGTTCGGCAAGGAGCGGGAACGCATGGGTGATAGCGACTGCACCAAGGGCATTGCGCTGCACAACTCTTCTAGTGGCCGGCGTCATTCGGCGTCGGCATCCCTCCGAAAAGAGGCCGCCCTCCAGGCACTCTCCAACCGGCAGCGGCACACTTCTAGCATGACGTCTCAGTCCAATGTGTCGCTGCCAAGGGGCCCCAAGAGCACGTCAGGGTCAGGCGCCGATTTGCTGACCAACATCCATCTTTCCCGAAACGGTGGGCGCCCCTCTACGGCCAATATGGATGCGCCAAGTGCCTCGACACCTGCTGTCCCCATGGAGGTCGATGCTATGTCGTCACTCTCCCAGCGGGTATCGAACCCGTTTGTGACACAGAGGCATGCCCGTATCTCGATGAACAAGCGCGAGACAGTCGACGAGGATGGAATCTTCCGCGAATCTATACTGGAGTGTATGTTCAAGGCCATCGGCCTGACGACAAACGCCAGCGGCACCTCCGAGTCTACAGAGGGCTCGCCTCTGCTGGGGTCCTACGACCAGATCCGCCAGCGTGGTTTTTCGAGTCACAACGCATTTGGGCTGATAGACCCTTACGGAGGGTCAGCCGATGGCGACGCCGACTCTATCACCTCTGGGGGCACAGGTCTGCCAAACCAGGCGGTGAACACTCGGGCCTTGGCCCACGACATGCGAGATGAGGTCGAAATCGTCTACTTCCCCAAGGGTTCTCTGCTAGTCGAACAAGGAGAGAGGAATCCTGGGCTCTACTACGTCGTCGACGGTTTCCTTGACGTCTGCATGACTTCTAATGAGTCCTCTGGGGACATACTGCAAGTCTCGAGGAACGCGTCTTCCGCATCTCCTGCTCGCAGCAGCGCAGCCAGGCACTCGTCGTCAGATCGTCGGAGGGCATCCACATCTCATCACTCCGCGTCCGCCTCTGGGGTGGAGTTCGTTGATGGGCTCAGAGGGCGGAGGGGCAATCGTCGGAGCGTGGCCCTTGTCAAACCAGGAAATCTTGCGGGATATGTTGGCACCATCTCATCACACCGATCCTTCATAGACGTCGTGGCAAAGACGGACGTCTACGTTGGTTTCTTGTCCAGGCAGTCGCTGGAGAGGATTGTGGACCGATACCCCATCGTGCTGCTCACCATCGCGAAACGCCTGACCAACCTTCTTCCACGCCTCATCCTACACATTGACTTTGCCTTGGAGTGGCTGCAGGTCAATGCCGGGGAAGTCATATTCCGTGGCGGTGAGGAGAGCGAAGCCATTCACATCGTCCTCAACGGTCGCCTACGACTCGTCGGGGATCGCAAAGACGGCGGTGTGGATGTCCGGGCCGAGTATGGACAAGGCGAGAGTATTGGAGAGCTCGAGGTCCTGACCGAGTCTACCAGGACCGGGACACTCCACGCTATCAGGAGCACAGAGCTAGTCAAGTTCCCAAGGACCCTGTTCAACAGCCTCGCGCAAGAGCATCCCAACATCACCATAAAGATCTCCAAGATCATAGCTTCCAGGATGAGGAGCATCCTTGATGATCCATCAAGCGTGGTTGGAAAGGAGGGCGCCATGAAGGCCGCGCTCAACAAAAGTCCATCGACTCTCAATCTGCGCACCGTCGCGATCCTCCCGGTTACGGCCGGCGTTCCTGTTGTAGAATTTGGGAGCAGGTTAATGACGGCGCTCACCCAAGTCGGCGCACCCAATGGGGCGACATCACTCACTCAGTCTGCCATCCTCAACCATCTGGGCAGGCATGCCTTCAACAAGATGGGCAACCTAAAGCTTTCGCAGTATCTAGCCGACCTGGAAGAGAAGTATGGCCTGGTCATCTATGTGGCAGGTGAGTTATTCTCTATCTTCCAACTTCATCCCACACCCCTTCCTGCCGTGGATCAGTCACCCACTCCTTTCCCACCCGTCGCCCAAATGATGAGAAAATCTATTGCCGAAGGCTTGCCAGCCGTTGATGGCCAATAAAAACTCTAATTTTTTCCTGATGTGGCATCTTTCTGCACCTCCCTTGCCGGATTCAACCGCCTACCCACCTGCAGTGTGGACTTTACGAATCCCAGGAAATGCAATTGACCCCATTGACTCTGGCAGACACCAATGTCAACTCTCCCTGGACCCAGACTTGCATCACACAGGCCGACTGCATTCTGCTTGTGGGTCTAGCTGAAGGATCGCCAGAGGTTGGCGAGTATGAACGTTTCATGTTGGGGATGAAGTCGACGGCGAGGAAGACACTGGTGCTGCTTCATGCCGAGCGGTACAGCTCGCCAGGTCTGACGCGGGCGTGGCTCAAGAACCGGATGTGGATCAACGGGGGCCATCACCACGTTCAGATGGCCTTCCAGGGCCAGACGGTGCCTCTGCCCAGCAAGCGGACGGGCCCGAGCCTGAAGGAGAGGGTCCAGATAATCCAAGCCGAGATCCAGAAGTACACATCCAGAAAGGTCCGACACACCCCCTTCTACTCTCCCGATGCGCCGTACAAGGGAGACTTCCACCGTCTCGCCAGGCGGCTATGCGGCAAGTCTGTCGGGCTTGTTCTGGGCGGTGGCGGTGCACGAGGAATCGCCCAAGTCGGCATCATCCGAGCCATGGAGGAGAGCGGTATCCCGATCGACATCATCGGTGGCACGTCGATCGGCTCGTTCGTCGGCGCGCTGTACGCGAGACATGCGGACGTGGTGCCCATCTTCGGCCTAGCCAAGAAGTTCTCTGGCCGCATGTCGAGCATGTGGCGCTTTGCTCTGGACCTGACATACCCCTCGGCCTCGTATACGACGGGACACGAGTTCAACCGAGGCATATACAAGACGTTTGGGAAAACTCAGATCGAGGATTTCTGGCTCGAGTTTTACTGCAACACTACAAACATCAGCAAAAGCCGAGCCGAGATCCACACTAGCGGCTATGCCTGGCGCTATGTCAGGGCGTCCATGTCGCTCGCCGGCCTGCTCCCGCCCCTCTGCGACGAGGGCAGCATGCTGCTGGACGGAGGATATATCGACAATCTCACGGTATCGCACATGAAGTCACTCGGAGTCGACACCATATTCGCCGTCGACGTCGGCTCCCTGGACGACGACGTGCCGCAAGCCTACGGCGACACGCTCTCTGGCCTCTGGGCCTTTGTAAACCGCTGGAACCCGTTCTCGAGCACGCCGAACCCGCCGACCCTGGCCGAGATTCAGGCGCGCCTTGCGTACGTGTCGAGCGTGGACGCGCTCGAGCGAGCCAAGATGACGCCGGGGTGCATCTACATGCGGCCTCCGATCGACGAGTACGGCACGCTGGATTTTGGCAAATTCGACGAGATCGTGCACGTCGGGTACCACTACGGCCGCGAGTTCCTTCAGAAACTGCGAGAGGAGGGAATGCTCCCGCTCATTGAGGAGACGGAGGCCAAGAAGGCGCTCCGCAGGACCATGGCTCCCCGGAGAGCCAGTATCTAGTACGGCATTGTTTGTTAGTGCATAGGATCAATACCGCATCAGCATGCTAGCATTCAGACAGATAGCGAAATGGCAGGTGGCAGGGCTCACAGCACCTACTACTTGCCTCCCTGGCCACGTCAAGCCAAGATTGACCAGAGAGCGATCTTTTTCTTTTTCTTTTTGTTTTTCTACGTACGACCGAACGCCTTTACGCGTCCCGCCCCTAATAAGCCTGATTCAGTGCAGCTGCTCCCGTTCCCGGGAAACGTGCGTGGTTCAAGCGGTTAAGGCTATTTGGATCCCGCGCCGTTCCCGGGGGGAGGCCCCAGGTTCGAGCCCAGGTAGGGTACGCTATTTCGGGCCCGGATTCCGGGGCTTCTCTAACCAAGCTACTTTAGTTTTTGTCATTTCTTTATTTCCTTTTTACATCAGCTAGCTCAATGGATCCGCTTGCCTGTCCAGTCGGTGGTGTTGCGACTAGGCGCTGGGGAGGGAGGCTGGCTATTTCGATATGCTGTCCGCGCGCAATGCATGATGAAAAGAACCTCGATAGAGAAAACAAGAGCAGCACGTGACATGCCGCATCCCACTTTGCTCAGGCTTGCGATGAATAAAGGCGACGATCTTCCCTGAGGTCGATCCCTTGATTCAGCCGATCCATATATGCGTGGTGATTTATAACTGACGTCACTGACACTCACCCTTCTGGCGCGAGAGAAGCTCGGACAAAAATCTTGTATCGGCAGCAACCACCCCTCGTGTTCTGTATCTAATTTGATGATGATAAAAGCGTCGATTCATGCATTTTCGCCCGCCCCTCCAAGTGTACACTGGAGACACCAGCACAGACTGCAATCCCTCCCTGCCCGAACCGGGTCACCGGGTCCACCCCCAAAGAGCAACGAACGGAAGCTGCGCAAGGGTGGCCTACCCGCCTCGGACTCTTATTAAGAGGGAAAAGGTATTAAAAGGGAAAAAGTTTCACCGTTCATATATCTGACGCGGGCTTGTTTTCCCACGCCAGGCCAGCCAGGCTAGCAAACGAGTCGTCCACACGGGAAAAGACGCCTTCGTCCCGGACAGAACACGAGTTGACAATACCACACAAGGCAATATACACAAGCCCCATCAACGTCAACGGCTAGGCATTTACATATCATGCAGTACATATGCGCGCCCCAAGTCACAGCTGATGGTGGAAACAAGATCGGTTATGGTCTGGTTGATGTCATTATTTTGCAAGCGGCCATGCTCGTGTGTTGCCACATTAAACCACGACGACTCGTCCGTCGAGTGTAACGCGTCGTGAAAAGGCCGTCGACTCTGTGTAAGGAGAAAACGAAAGAAAAAAAAAAAACGCCTCGTTCATAGGCAGCCATTGATCGTGACGAACCCTGCAATACTTGTCGACATCCACAAAGCATTACAAAGAAAATAAGAAATTTAGAGAATAAAAATGGTTGAGAAAAAAAAAAAAAAAAAAAAAAAAAAAAAAAGGAGACGAGGCGGATGCCCTGTCACAGCGGGCACAACACGATGAACCTTGCGGAAACCATAGTGCCCAGCGTGAAAAGAAATGAGCATGACGGGGGTTAAAAAAGAAAAAGAAAAGAAAAAAAAGTGGACTCCGTATTTCAAACCCGTAGAGCGCCCCTTGATATGGCCTGACCCCTGTCCCCCAGCCCATGGTATACAGTACCCAAAACCCTGGAAAAATCATTTTCCGTTTGCTCCCTTCGGAGACCGCAGAGCACGCGCCGTGTAATCAGATAACAATGTGTGAAAAAGGGGCGAAGAGTAAAATATGAAGAAACAGGGTATGCACACCCCTATCACAGATAAAACCCTGCCCAACAAGCAGGCCGGTTGACCGCACTTTTCGGGCTGGTCTGATGCCAAAAATGCGTGGTATCTCTCGAATAACAATAATATCCTCAAGAAACAAAAGACAAGAAGAGAAAAAAAAAATAAAAAAATAAAGAAAAGCAAAACGGTGCAAGGCTCGAGTGTAATTTTGCAATGATGCGCTGACTGGGTAAGGAGAGTGTTGCCAAGAGGGTATAGTATGATTCATCATGTCTCGTTAAAACGCCTCGAGGCGTACGTGTGCGTGCGTATGTGTGTGTGTGTGGCCCATCATCCGGCGGTTATACAACCTCGATGGTGGCGGAATTAAAATTATTAGGTTTCAGTGTCATGTCGTT
Organism: Magnaporthiopsis rhizophila; assembly: GCA_003049465.1. NCBI lineage: Eukaryota > Fungi > Ascomycota > Sordariomycetes > Magnaporthales > Magnaporthaceae > Magnaporthiopsis > Magnaporthiopsis rhizophila. The sequence goes on from PYSS01000013.1 coordinate 89,949, forward strand.
TTGTGTTCCGTTGGTGTCTTGGTGGCGTTCAGGCCGGATGTCATCGCCCAGTCTAGGCGTCTGGGGCTCGCGGACAGACTCGTCGTCATCGGCCGAAGAGCACTCCATGGGAAGTGGCGTGGTGGGCGCAGCCAGCATCTCAGGTTCCGCCGTGTAGACGGACGAGCTGGTGCGATGGTGAGATTGAGTCGCAGTCGGCGTCGTCTCCATCGTACCGTGTTCAAGGCGCGTCTCGGTCGTGGGGCTAGGGCTCCGGTCTTCGCGCTTCATGCTAGAATCAAACGACAGCCGAGCGGGGCTCTGAAGGGCCGAGACATCACCGCTGTAGTCGCTTCTGCTGGCTCGCGATCGGCGAGCCGGGTTCCTCTCCGGCAGTGCCGGCGCAAGGCGTTTGGGGATGGTGACCAAAGCCCCCTTGGCTTGGATCACCTGCGTGACCTGGGTAGCCATGATGGCAGTGCGGGTGGGCTGGGCCGCTGTGGCGACCTCGAAGATTACGGGCTCATCCTCGTCGTCGTCCTCGTCATCTTCGTCGTCAGCGTCACCATCGCGATCTTCCTCGTCGTCCGAAACGGGAGCGGAAATGAGCTCATCTCGTACGGCAGAACCGTCACTGGCAGGCTCTTGTGGAACTTCCTCAGCCTTGGGAGCAGGAGGTCGGCTCCGCGAAACAACCGTCACGACAGAAGGTGCCGGTGGCGCGGGGATGACCGGGGTGGCATCCAAGGAGCGGCGGTTCAGGCCCTCAAGGGGGCTCAGATCGATCTTGGTGTAGTCAATCTCCTCAGGCTCGGGAACGACTGAGGCAGTCTCGAGGGAGGCAGCGGCCTTGTTGTCGTCGCCCTCATTGGGCAGGCAAGGAGAGGGGCTGGCAGACTCGCCAACATCGGTCTGCGTAAAGGCATCCGTCATGGTGGTGGCCTGGGTCCTGTTTGACATGTAACTCCCCCTGTTGCTGTGGCTGAGGCAGGTGTCGACGCTCTGGCGGTTGAAGTTGCTAAACAAGGGGCTGGTGGGGCTGGGGGAATAGTCCATCTGGCTGCTGACCGGGCGGTTCTTGTTTCCCGCCTCGCGGATTTCCAGCCCAGCCATCTCCAGTGCAATGACCCCAAAAGGGTCTGGGTCATCAGCGCTGGGGAGGCCAAAAGTCGACTTGGTGGGTGACACGGGCGTCCCGGTCGTGGACTCGATAGTCGCATCGCCAGGGGCTGGTTGCCGTGCCAGCGCTTGCATGATGTTAATATCGAAGTCACTACGGCCTTCGGCGGCCTTGATGGCCTCAAACAGAGGTGCTATCTCGGGGACGGACTTCCTGACGTTGCCGGCCAGAACGTCTAGCACCTCGACGCTGGAGCCGTAGAACTTCTCGTTCTCGTTCCCGCGCTCCGTCACCAGCGAGCCATCCAGCTTTACGGCCCGGTGCTGGCCCCTAGCCTTGAGATAGGTCAGAACCGTGTTGTCGAGATCCCTCCACTTGGAACTGTCGTTTTCGAGCAGGCCCATGGGGGCGACGGGCCCCACGGTAAGAGGCACGTCGGCGCCCAGGGTGACGCGGGACCGTGTGAACATTTCCAGGGCCGGGACGCTGTTGATCACCAAGACGCAGTCGTAGATATCGACGCCGATGACGAATCCCAGCGCTGCTGTGTGCAGGAGGATTCCTGACGGAGTAGACCATGTGCCATCGGCCTTGCGGGCGATGAGGATGCCCGAGCCTCCTGACCCCGACATCCACAGGCCCGACCGCATACATGAGAATATGGCCAGTCCGACAGCGTTCTGGACTATCCTGGACGGTATCTTCTTCATTATCTGGGTCTGTGTTGAGGATCTTGCGCGGGTTGTAGCACGAGGGGATACTGGTGGTGTTGTTGTCGTGGGTGTTTCTTCGTCGTCTTGTGGTTCGTACGAGATGAAGCCGTCGGCTGCAGGCGGTGAAATTCAAGCTCTGGTTAGTTTGTAGTCCTGACTTCCATAACCAATTCCTTCCTACTGGCAAAAACAAAACGGTTGGATGGAGCCAATTGACGGTACTAGCGAAGGAAAACCCCGACCAGAAAAAAAAGGGTGCGGACAGTACTAACTGCAAAAAGATTTTAATATGCGAGCGGCCTTCTCGCATTCTTTTTCTATACAGCTCGGCCAGTAAGCCTCGCGGCCAAATTTTGACTGCTGGACCAGCTGTTGGCTCAGTTTCCCTGTCTCGGAGACGGTTCCCAATGAGGGAGCGACGGTTGAACGGCGGCTGGCACCGGTCTTGTCGGCCCAGCCAAAAACTCTGCTCAGAGCACCGCCATTGCCCTTGCCGTCAACGGACCTCGTGCGATCCCAGGACGGCATTAGCAGCGACATTCGCTGCATGATGGCGTCGAGCTCGCGTCGGCTCGTTGTCGTAGAGAGTGTCTGCTGGTATTTTGTTTTTTCTCTTTCCGGGCGGCGGCGTAGTGGTTGGTGGCAGGTGGCGGCGAAGAGCGGTTGCAGTCGAGGAAAGAAAAAGAGAAGCGGGATGGGTTGGAGGGACAGACAATGGACTCGCGAGGATATGAAGAAAGGAAAAAAAAAAAAAGGAAAAAAAAGTGTCGTGCAGGCCGCTCGTGTTGCCTGGCTTCCCAGCACCTCAAAACGCCAACTGCTAGGAACCTTCGTCGGTTGGGTTCCTGGATCCCAAGGCAAGGGCCGGGATTGGGTCGTGCGGCGACGGCGGAACAAAAAGGAATCGGCCGCCGGCAGACTCGGGGTGGGTGAAAGGAAGAGAGAGGGAGAGAGTTATTAGAGGCCACGCCCAGTCGGGCTGGTTTGGCGCTTTGGTTGCTTGCGGACCAAAGAGGCTCTCACCAGGGTTGCCGAGAACCAGGGCCGGGCCTGGCTGGGGTTGAAAAATAAAATCAGACAAGAGCAGCGATGGGACTGGCGAGGCCTGGTGACGTGGGCGATGACCAGAAAATCCGCCCGACCCATGCAGGCAGGTTTGGGGGAAGGCACGCACGGCGAGAAGGCAAGCGGAGCAAGGCAGGGGAAAGTGAGGGTGGGCTGGGGCCAGAGCTGGGGCAGGGGAGGCAGGAAGTGGCCAGGGTCAGGCCTGCCGAGTCCAGGTCTGAACACTGGGTGACCCGCTGCGGCCCTCTTTTCTGTTCGTCGTACAAATTCTGTTTCGTTTCCTGGGTGCTGCTTTCTGCCTGCTTTTGTGCCGCACGGTGTGTGCCTCGAGGCAGTGACAGTAACAGTGATGATGAGACGGGGGCCAGAACGGACGCAGTGTCACCAAACGGCGAATGCTCCCCAAACGCCGCTCTTTTTTTTGCAACGTGCCACCGCACGACGCGACACGGGGGCGGGCGATGCTCCTTGCTGCTCGATTTGCCCGGTGATCTGGGGCCACGGGAGCGGGAGGTGGCAGATCTTTCTTCTCCCTTTTTTTCGGGGCTTCTGCTCCCAAATTGTCACCTCTTTCGGTTACGGTGTGCTTAAAAGGGAATATGTCGAACAGGTGCAGCACATATGCATGGCCCAGATCCAGTAAAGGGTAGAAAAAAAAAAGGTCTGAGACTTGCACAACTAATACCGAATGGCGGGTCCGTGGCCGACGAGGGGCGGCAGACATTCGGCAAAGATGGTGTGTGTGGCGGCCTCGGGAAACGAAAGGGCTGAGGATACAAAGAGGCAGAGAAAGGAAGAAAAAAAAATTTAAATTGTTGGCAAAGACTGTCCGCCCTATGCGCCAAGGAGGCGTCGATAGTGCAATCCGTCGGTGAACCCGCCAATTATGGAGATGACGAACGATGGTGTCGATGATGAAATCGATCAAAAAGAACCAAAAGCTGAATCCGCAAGCTGACGGGCAGCGGGCCCTAGATTAATAGATACTCGAGTCCAACAGGGGCCTTGTTCAGGCCAGGGGTCTGCACGTCGGGGCACTCCCAGCATCGTCGATCTTTGCGACATGTCGTGAGGGAGCACGATGGGGAGAGAGATTCAAAAGCAAGCAGGCCGAGCGGGGTCTGAGGTGGTCCAATATTGCCTGTCCCGGCCCCAAGACACGCCCACGCTCACAGACACACACGCCAGCACACAACCCACACACTTTCTGACGTGCAGAGACACGATAGGGGCAGATGCTGATGCAGCAGCATGGCGGCTCCGATGTGATACTCTGCAGGTTCACTGACCCCTTGTCGCATGCCACTACTTTCCTCGCTGTGTAAATAACACCGTTTGGGCTAGCATCGCCGTACCTTGCAGCAGCGGACCAAAAAAAAAAAAAAAAAAAAAAAAAAACGAACACGCAGCTTGGTGCAATGACGACGGCTAGGATCGTTGTGTACCTGGCAGGCAGGCAAATGACGAACGGCCGAAACACGGAGATGGGAACTAGCTTCCGGATGTGGCCCGGGAACCAATCGGACGTCTTGGTGTGCTACATACCTGGGACGCTTTTGAGGTCCTGCAACCTGCCGTTGGTAAGTTATTCGCTGGCCAGGCCAGACTTGCCCTCGAGACATTGATCGGGAGCCCAGCCTCGAAATGCATTGATGGAAACTGGCAACTACCGGGTCCCGTCCCGGATGGGGTCCACACTCCGACGTGGGCTGGACTTGGCTGGCTCGGTGTGGCGGCGTATAGTTAGTTGGATCGATATCAACAACAAATATGACAGACCATACGGAGCGGCGAACAAGATCAACGTGACATGCCACTGAGCCTGCCACTTCCCTGTTTTCACCCTCGTCTCTTTTTGCTTTTTCTTTTCTTTCTTGCTTTTTTTTTTTTTTCTTCTTCTTTTTTTTTTTTTCTTTTTACCTATCCCTTGCGTTGCGCCATGGAGACAGGCGACTCGAAGGTTTAGTCCCAGGTCCGAGAGCGCTCATCTGGGTCTTGGATCCTGTAAAAAAGGGGTCCGTGGGTTTGCTGCTTTGCCTTGGTTAGCGCCGGAATTGCTTCATCAATTTTCCTCGTTTGCTTTTTGCCTCAGATTAATCGTGCCGGAAGCCCCAAAAGCAAGACACGCAATGGGGACTCCGAGGGGTGTGTCCCTCCCTCCGTCATCCGAGGTAGCTGTCCAGTTTGTCCAGATGTTTTTTTTTTTTTTTTTTTTTTTTAATTGCTGTCATTTTGTAAAGGACAAAACAGTCTGTCAGCCAGTGGCTTCCTGCAGCTGCAGGCACAACGAGGGAGCCTTTTAAACCTCCGATTGACAGACATCCCCGAGTCTACGGTCCGGGCCAAGATCTCGGATGCTTCGGGACAAAGAAGATAACTGGCGCGGCTCCGTCAAATCATGGCGTTTCCATATGCATGGCATTCGCGCGGGGAGGCTGATGCCATCGAGGTCCGTCCGTTCGTTCCGTGGCTCCATCCTCAAAACAGTCACGTCTCCCCCAACAAGCAGCACCGTGCGCAAGCAAATCCACTTTCACCAGGGGACCCCATGCCGAGCCGATGACGGGGGTGGGTGAGTGATGGACGATGGTCCCACGACATTTCGGGACAAGAAAGGGGTCCTGAGGTTGCGCTGCATGCTGCAAGAATGCGGAGTGCGACCGTACATAGGGTACCCTCTTTTAAAAAAAACGACATGAGGAAAAAAAAAAAAAAAAAAAAAAAAAAACATCGACGAGGAAACGTCAAAGAGCGGGATCGGTACCGAGATGGGCACCCTTATTTGCCGTCTCTCCTTAACCTGGTCTCAATCTTAACGCGCAGCTGGTTTTGATTTGCAGCTGGGTTACGCGCAACCTGGACCCTGACCTAGGTAAACCTAACAGATCAGAAAGAAAGAGAATTACAAATGCCCAATCGAACACAAATGTCTCTGTCGTGTCTCGCAGCTTTCTCGTTCTCGTTCTCGCCCCTTGATGCTATTCGAGGAGAAAAGTTGATACCACCAACCCTTTTTCTTCCCTTTTCTTTTTCAATTTTCCCCGTCCTCTCGTTTTCTCGCCCCAGCCGGTAGCCTGCACCATCGTGTCGTTCCGGTTAAACAGCGAGGTGGTCCCCTGTGTTCCGTTTCCGACGCAATGCGCTCTTGTTTGTTTGTTTGCTCCGCCTTGCTGGAACCATGAGAATTTCGCCCCCGCCCCTCTTTGGGTCCCTTTGAATGCAATCCCACCAAAACCCGCGGTATCCTCGTCTATCAAAAAAATGCCCATGGACGGCAGCCACAGCAGCTTTTTTGCCCCACCAAGCGTTCGCTCGGATTCGGACGAGAGATGTCTGTCTGCCTGTCACACCTGGAGCGGGATAGACCAAAACATGCAATTTATTTCTCTGCATATCGTTTCCCGTTCTACAGCACCATTGGTCAGGTCACCACACGGCACAGCCCGCCCCTCCGCCGAGGCGGACAGTTTGCATCGTGCCGGGCATCTCCTCTCCGCCCACACACACACACACACACACACCCACACACACGGTTGTTTGTTGGTCAGCAAGAACCACGGCACAGGCACAGACACGCACAGCCTTGCGACTTGAATGAAGATCGCCGGCCAGGGAGCGAGGGCGTGGATCTGCCCCTCCCGCACTGCGACCGTGAATGCTGCAGCCCGCCACCTATAAGTTTCGAATTAAGGGCCGGGGCTGTGTCAGGTAGACTTTACAGTGTTGCCGTGTGTTGTTTGTTGTCTTGCTCTATCCTGTTTATTTTCGGTTCCCCAAAAGCAACCAAAAAAGAAGCCCCGATATATTTGCCAGTATCCTTTGAATCCGCCACATGTTCGCCCAGGGCATCAAAAAAAGAAGAAAAAAAAGAAAAGAGGAAAAGCAAAAAACGCGTGGGGCATATGAAACGAAACGAAACGGTATCAACGACTCGGGCTCAAAATGGGTTCGAACAGGTGGCCAACACCATACACAAATAAAACGAACCCGTTCCCCAGTCCCTGTAGGGTGTTATCGCCTGGGGCGCTTGTTATGTTACCTACCTACCTATGCATAGACTCTTTTGAGACCACTGCCTGCTGGGCTCCGTCAAGCCGTCCTAAAAAAAAGGCCACGACCAACGCATGCTTGGGTTTGTCGTATTTTTTGTATCAGTGATGCTGAACCGACGCCTTGGCACCCGGCCCGGTGAAGAGGTGAGTGGCGGGATGTGTATGAGGCTGAGGTTGAGAGGCAGGTCCGGATACAGATGATACCGGCAGCCAACAAACACCTGACCCGTGGGTTTGGAGCTTATTCTTCTTCTTCTTCCCAGACGGGTAAACGAACACTGTTTGTTGAGAACAAGACATAAGAAACACAGGGCGAGTCGGAGTCGGACGATCTGTAGTCTCCGTCTCTGGTCTTAATGCTTCAGCTGCCGATGGCGGTTCGTCTGATCTTTTCGACGTAAGGGCCTAGATGTGGGTGCACAAGGCTCCAGCCAAGGCGAGCGCAAAGCCGAGGCAGGCGGCAGAGACCACAGCGATGCTAGTTGTTCCGGTTAAGGCTGATCCGTGGCTCTGATGATGGATACTGGAGGATATAGAAGATGAGACGGCGGGGGGCACCATGATAGAAATCGCTAGTTCAGAGAATTGACTGTGATAGCATGCGTCCCCCGGCTGGAATTTCCATGTTCCCTGATGTCGTGCCGAGAAGGACAATTCCAGCCGTTGGAGACGCGCGGTGACGTGCTATTCTGCCCGCTAAGTCCGGCCACCCACCCGCACCTCATGCCTGCAAGAGCAGGTTTTGATCAGCTAGCGTCCGTCACCATGTACTCGCCCAACGGTCATGCATGTGCGGTGCTGTTTTGCCGAACCCATCTATTATCTCTATTGTTTGTGTGCGCTACCTGGTGACCAATGTGCGAGAGACGATACAAAAGATGGAGAGGAGAAAGAAACAAACAGATAAAAGAAACAAATAAGAGCAGAGGACGTCAGCCCCGATTGCGTCGTTGAGTTCTCGAGCGGTAAGCAAGAAGTGAAGAAAAGAAGAAGGAAAAGAAACGCCCCCATGTAAAAAAGACTGCCCTGGTTCAATCTGATGAGCATGAATGCATTGCAATGCCTGCTGTACCTGCGTGAGCAGTATCTGCGAGGTTTCCTCTAGGGTACGGTAAACATGAATTCCAATGGAAAGAAAGGAATCAAGTGGTGAGAAGAGAAAAACGACGAGGGGGATGGTATGTGATAACATTGAGGAGAAAAAAAACAAGAAGCGGGAGCCTGGAGCCTGGAGGAGAGAGCTCCTATGCAATCTATTGTTTGTTTTACTTGGTCGTGACTTCGTTGAAACGTGAGAAGAACAGTGATGATAAGAGACTGAGAAAGCGTAGGGATCAAAAAGAAAAGAGAAAGCAAAATGACAATTTCTTGCGCCTTTGTACACCTCCTGGTTGTCGTGAGTGGCGGCCGATACATCTGCGCCAGGGAAGGGGAAACAAGTCGTACCAAGGCGTCGGCGTGACCCGACGGGACGCCAAGGACCGTTTATGCAGTTTGGCAAAAGCAGGTTGTTGTTGGTATAGTGTTGTTGTATAGGTGTCGTTGAGCTTGTAGACCGTCTCACATGGCTAGCATGATCGAGGCAATGAGCTGCTGGTGACGGAAAGGACAGACAGGTTCATCATCATTAAACACTCTCCGGGGTTGGCGGGGTCAGAGTGCCGGTCGGGGTGCCCGCAGGACTTTCCGAAGGAGTGCCGGACGGGGTGGCGGATGGCGTGGCCGAGTGGGTGCCGGGGTACTCGCCGCCGTGCAGGACGAAGCGCTCAAACTCGAGGCCGTCGGTGGTGTTGCGCGGGACGCGGCTGCGGCGGATCTCTTCAGGGATCTCCTCCCAGTCCTCGCGGGTGACGGGGTGGAAGTTGTACTTCTCGTGGACGCGGCTGATGAGCATGCCGCACTCGAAGTCGCCCTGCAGGTGCAGGCGCTCCAGGTTCGGCAGCAACCTGCCCCTGCTAAGCGACGTGAAGAAGGATCGGAAGGTGCCGCGGCCCAGGTGGATCCCGCCCAGGCCCGGCTCGTAGAGCTTGGCGACCCAGTCGCCCCCGAGGCGGAGGCGCCGGAGGGTGGGGCCGTGGCGGGCCAGGAACGACCGCAGGTCCTCCTCGTCGCACGCGATGCCCTCGAGCTTGAGGTCCGTGAGCCGGCCGAAGACGAAGTCCGGGCCGAACAGCTCGCCGAACCAGACCTGGTACTTCTCGCGCGGCCTGGAGTAGTTGTGGAAGCCGAGTCCGAGGTGCTCGACGTTTGGGGCGTAGCGCAGGAAGTGGCCGAGCCCGTTCATGGCCCGGAACTTGGTGGTGGGCATCTGCACCTCGGACGAGTCGAGCGTGATGTTGAGCCGCCTGAGGTTGGCCAGGGCCGGGGCGCACTCGAGCCAATGCTGGCGGCTGTGGCGGACCTTGAACAGCTCCAGGGGCAGGCGGTCGATCTCGAGAGAGGTGAGGTTGGCGGTCGAGACGGCCGATATCAGGACATTGAGGTCGGCACAGGCCTGCTTGCGGTCCATCTTGCGGCAGCCCGGCAGGCGGAAGGCCTGGCGGATGGGCTCGATGTCGTGGGGGCTCTCGGTGAAGGTGACGCGCAGGTCCTTGAGGTTGGGCAGCCGGGCGAAGGCCTCATGGACCAGGGTGGCCTGGCTGGAGAAGGCGGGCACGTCCTGGCGGCACTCCTCGGCCTCGTAGTAGCGGTGCCAGGCCTCGTGCAGGAGGGCGCTGCACTCCTCGGGGTCCTGGTAAAAGTGCTGCAGGTACGACGTGTGGCGGCCGTTGTGCTCGTCCATCTGCGCAAAGTTGATGACGAGGGCCTCGATGGCGGCGTTGAGGCGCTCATGGCTCGAGAGCGCGTGCAGGCGCTTCACGTCGTCCCTCCACGGCAGCGAGCGGAAGACCGGGTCGACGAGGTACTCCTCGCCGACCTCCGCCAGTTTGCCGCTGCATAGTCGGAGGGCCCGGACGGCGCCAGGGTCGCAGAACTGGTAGATGAGCCGCAGAAGCTCGACAGGAAGCGATTCCATCCCGGCGAGCAAGACATTGAAGCCGAAATGATGGTGTCTGAAGTCGTCTGGAGTGGCGGAGGCGTGCGGTTTAAGAGCAGGCCGGCGCCTGCAAAAAGGCGGGAAAACTCTAAAGGCAGGCGATGATTGGGGGAGGCAGGGGTCAGCTTGCCCAAGCAGACAGCCGGAACAGGCCATCCCACGCTCCACGTTGCCCCTGCACGCACACCAGGGAAGCAGAAGTGGGTGCCCAGCCAGCAGAAAAAAAAAAATCGCCGGAATAAATCAAATGAAAAATCAAAAACCGACGAGCTGTGGTCGCATTTTCTTTACTTTTTCATTTTTCTTTTCTCTCTCTTCCTCCGATTCGTCATTCGACAGGGGACAACGCTAGAGCATGGTTTGGCGGGCCTGTCCAACAGGGGCTTTGCCCGTCACCGAAAGTCGGGAACCGCTACACTGACGACTGTGAAAGTCGGTGAGCCGGCCCCACCAGCCGGGTGGATCCGGTTTCTTTTTGCTTTTTCTTTTTCTGTGCTTCTTTTTTTCCTGCCTGCTGCTGCGTGCCCTTTCAGGCCGGCTGGCCCACACCCCCCTCCCACCCGATTTCCAGAAGGACGGACGGCTGGTGCAAACGCCACGCCAGGCACCATGCGTTGCCCTGCGTGTCCGAGACGAGGAGCAGGGGGCGAGGCAGACAGGCAGGCAGCGAGGAGGGAAAATGGAAGCAGTCGGGCCCAGTAGGTAGCCGGCACAAGCGAGACGGGAGTGCAAGAATAAGAAGAAAAAGGGGGGTTACAGACATGCGAGCGAGATCAGACGGACGGCGGAAACGGGGGCAAGAAGAGCGGGCTTGGGCCCTGGTGTCGCACTCGACTGTCCCTCTGGTCACGCCAGTCGCACCAACACTTTTGCCAGCTCGGAACCAACATGGAAACCGAACTGGGTACGCTACCTAACATGGCCTAAGCTACTGGCAAAGGACAGCCGGCGAGCGGACGAGCGGTGGCTCTCGGGCCAGACCGCTACATAGCGTTCACAGCAGACTGGACGTGACACATAACCCTTAGCGTCCGTCCAGGCTGAGATACAGACCTCGTCTAGCCACTCCGGACTGTCGGTATGTCGCCAGGGGCTGGCCCAGAGGGTTGGGCAGCATTTGTGACTGGAATCGCTCGTGGAGCAGGTTATCTGTCGACTGTACACCGCGTACCTGGCGGTGGCACCAAACCGACCCGCATCCAGGGATCTACACGTATGTGTGCTGTACATATCTCCATTCTAATTTCTTTTTTGCGTTCTCGAGCAGCAGCAGCAGAGTCGGTCAGCAGGCGGGCAGGACGAACCGCTCGAGCGCTCGCTTGATATGTCCAGGCGAGGACACGAAAACTGGCGGCTGGTGCTGATGAAAGCGGTCACTTTTGGCGGTGGCAATTATCGCTGAGTTCTCACAGCTGACAATGGATGACGCCGAGCTCGGCTCTCTCATCTCTCACTCGACTCAGCTGCCCAGGGTGGCGAGAGCGAGATGCGCGGAAAAAAAAAAAAAAAAAAAAAAAAAAAAGGCGAGGCTCTTTTGTGTTGGTAGTGGTTGGTTGGCTCGTTCGCGACCCCTGTAGGTGGCAGACTTTTTTTCTTTTTTTTCTTTCTCGTTTCTTTTCCCGTCGTTCTCAAACAACACCATACCAGGCCTGGAGGAGGGGCAAGACGCCACACAGTCACCGCCCTCTCTAAAATAAAGGGCTCCATGCAAGCTTGGACGCAGCGGGCGCGAATCAGGTGCCGTCCCGACACGTCTGCCCTGAGTGCTTCGGGGAAGGCGCTGTCGTCTGGGTCTGCCGAACCTGACAAGTTTCCGTCCTGTTCCATACAAGATGCTTGTTCGTCCGCGCAAGGTTTACGCGGGCTGGTCAGAACCAAGCGACGGCCCCTTCACCGCCTGGGCTGGCGTTTCGGTGAGAATGCAGCCTGGCAGCCTGCTCCGGGTCTGGATTCCCGTGTCTGCACGATCGGAATCACACCGAAAGGATACAAGAAGCAAGGCCAAGCATTTCGCTAGTGCCGGAGACACACTCCCCGTCCCTCCTATTTCCTGCGCTCCTGGCCTGCGTGTTCCTGGTTGCTGTGCCTTTCTTTGCTTTTGTCCAGTCTCATGTGATATTTCCACTAGGGCCCTGATCCCCGGCAACAAGGCATGTGGATCCCAGGAAACCATGTGGACTCTCGTGGCGGTTGGCCGGCTTGTTTTTCGTCTGAGGCCACCGATATCGCATGAGGTCGTGTTAGTCGGATGGTCGGCTACACATCAGACTGTCTGGTAGCACAAAGACTGCGGCCGGGTCTTCCGTTTGCATGCGGGATGAGAAAGAGATGATGAAAATGGTGGGCACCTGTCTACTCAGCAATCGCCTGATGCTGAGAAAACAAGGGAAGAAATACGAGAAAGAGAAAGAAAAGAAAAAGAGTAAGAAAAAAGAAAAAAAAAAAAAACACACCGCAATATCGTCTCAACGTCAACCGAAAGTCGAACCGGCCCGGCAGGCGGCAAACATAACGGGAAGCTACAGAAAACCAGGAGGGGATGGGAGGCTGCAGATATCTTGGTTCGAGTTTCTGTTTGTCTCAACCGATTCGCCAGATTTATCGAGTTTCGTGCGACAACAGCTGTCCACCGTCTAAGTCGAAAAAAAAAGCAACCCTGGGAAAACCCCGTGAGACAAGAGGACGGGCTGTCTTGGGCGAAGCGACTTGAGACGAGACATTCGCCTCAAGAAACAGACATACCTACAGACAGACCTGGGTAGAATCGGCTGTCAATTGAGATCGGGGCTTTACAGTAGAATGGTAGTGCTGGTGCACGCAGCCCACTCGTCCACCTGCTGGATCCGCCATTCAGTCTCCGTTGCACCTGGGGGAGGGTCTAAGGACGTGTGGAAGGAGGGGCGGGTTAAGGTCGACCACCTCTGGCCAGTCCTAGAGGCCCATCTCCAGATCGAGATAGGCGTGCCCTTAAACAGTCGGAACCTGGAAAACCCACGAAACCTTCATCGTGTGATTGAATGTGTTGTTGCCTCGTGGTGCTGCCCCGCCCGGTCTGTCACGATACCCCGCACAGAAACTGGGCGTGCGTGGTGGCAGTTGTCGAAGTGGATACGCGTGTTCGCTTCGCGGCTGCCGAAGATTCCATTGCAAGCGATGGACGCCGCAAACCTTACGCCGGCTTAGTCCCCGCGGGCAGACAGCACCTGCCGTTTGGCGGCTCCATCCCGCTCAGACGACGCCCGCCCAACGCGACGGTACGAGCACCTTATACTGATTCATTTCTCGAATCGCCCTAGGCTGGCTTTTGCGCACGACAGCACAGCACGGTGCAGTTGAGAGGCGCTATCAGGAAGCCAGGGGAAGCCACAGGTAGCCACAGAAGCCACGCCACCCTCCCCCGAGCAGACCACTGCCGCAGCAGCGGAATGCTGGCCCGCGCTCTCTGCCGCGTTTCGACCAACCCCAGCATGAAAGCGTTCCCGCCCCGCCGCCAAAATGGTGTTTGCAGGACTCTTGGCGTCGTCTAGATCCGATCGCCTCGCGTCCCGCAGCGGCGGCGCTGCCGTCTCCAGCCAACTGACGCGCCCTCGGCTGTCGCCACTGCGCTCGAGCGGGAGCTCCTCGGCAACCGCCAACGCCAGCACCGATGCCTCGTCCTCCGCCGGGCCCTCGGCCCCACCGTCATCGTCCGGGCACGGACCGGAGCACATCTCGGACGAGTCCCAGCTGCGGCCCATGCCCGACGAACCGCCGGATCTTCGGGAACTCAACAACTGCCTCGACGCCCTCGCCGCCGTCTTCCCCGATGTCCAGGTCGACGTCTTCCGCGAGATGCTCACGAGCCTGGGATCCGAATCCCGCCTCAACGTCGTCGCTGACGCCCTGCTGAAGAATCGTACGTCCTGGGTCAAGGGCCGCTGGAAGGTGGCCGACGCCACGGGGACCAAGGGGACAGAGCCGCCGCGGACGAACGCTCCCAAGGCTTCGACGAAGGCGAAAGCTCCAGACCACCACATGGCGCCTGCTGAGCCGGAGCCCGGCGGAGGGTCCTCCCTGGTACCAACCAAGGAGCGTTTCCGCAGCCCCGCGTACAAGGAGGCCGTCAAGGCCCTTGCGTTTCAGGAGTTCAAAGGCCTCTCGCGGTCGACCATCGTTGCCGTGCTCGCCGAGCAGAACTACTCGTACCTCGAGGCCCGCGACACACTGGCCGAGATATCGTCCAAGTCGTGGCGCTTCGCCATGGCCTCATTCTTCCGCAAGAAGCCGGCGCCGTCCCCGACGTCGGCCGAGGTGATCGCGAGCCACCCGCTCGTGGTGTGGAAGTCGTCGGGCAAGGGCTCCATCCTGCCCACCATCAAGGCCACGGGCAGCCCGGAGCTCGACAGGGAGTTGTACGCCGAGCTCGTCGCCCCGCTCAAGAGCAAGGCGAGGGTCGCGCAGGAGGAGAAGGACCGGGTGCTCGCAATCGTGCTCAACATGGAGGAGGCCGAGGAGACGGGGGCGACGCACGAGTGCGCGTGCTGCTTCACCACGGCCACCTTTGAGGAGATAACGACGTGCAACACGGGCGACCACGTGCTCTGCTTCCGCTGCGTCCAGCATTCCATCTCCGAGGCCGTCTTCGGCCAGGGCTGGCAGCGGAGCATCGACAGGGAGCTGGGCACGCTGCGGTGTCCCGCCGTCGACGCCAACGAGTGCCCCGGCTGCATCCCCGTGGATCAGATGCACCGCGCCATGCTGGAGGAGAAGAACGGCGCTGAGGTCCTCCACAAGCTCGACCAGCGGCTCGCCGAGCACACGCTGATAGCGTCGGGGCTGCCCCTGGTCCGCTGCCCCTTCTGCAGCTACGCCGAGGTCGACGACCTGTACCTGCCGGCGCGCGAGGCCGAGCTCCGCCTCCGCGCCGACGGCATCCTCAACCTGGCGTTTCTGCTCCTCTGCGTCGGCGTCATCCCGTTCCTGCTTCCCGTTCTGCTGCTCCTCTCGTTCGGCTGCTTGGTGGTCACGTCGCAGCGGGCGCCCGGCGACCGGCTCGCGTCGGAGCTCCGGGCGGCCATGTCGCGGCACCGGCGGCGGCGGCGCGGGCTCAAGTTTGTGTGCCTGGACCCGTCATGCGGGCGCACGTCGTGCCTGTCGTGCAGCAAGGCCTGGGCCGACATCCACGTGTGCCACGAGTCGGCGCTGGTGGCGCTGCGCACGCAGGTCGAGCAGGCCATGAGCATGGCCATCAAGCGCGTGTGCCCGCGCTGCAACACGTCCTTTGTCAAGACGGCCGGCTGCAACAAGCTGACGTGCCCGTGCGGCTACAAGATGTGCTACGTCTGCCGCAAGGACATTGGCGGCGACGACAGCGGCGGCGGCGGCGCCGACGTCGGCTACCGCCACTTCTGCGACCACTTCCGCCCCGAGGGCGACCCCCGCCCTTGCGACCAGTGTAATCGCTGCAACCTCTGGGAGTCGGAGAACACGGAGGAGGTCCTGCAAGCCGCAAAGGACGAGGCCGAGCGCAAGTGGCTCCAGGCCGAGGGCAGTGCCCTCGACGGAGCCGGCGCCGCGGGCCTCGCTAGCGCGTCTGGATCTGACGCTGCTATGCTGGGCGCCAGCGCCGTCGCCGCTGCTGCTGCCAGGGACAAGCGCCTCGGCTTCGCGGGCCTCTTCCGCTCCGGCTGCCCGACCCTGGCGCAGATGTGCGATGCAGTCGTCAACACCCTTTTTATATGAGAGCTTCATGAACCAAACCCCAATTTCTTTTTCTGTTATGCTTTTTTGGCTACAAACCTTTTTTTTTTATACTTGGGGGCATCGCTAGGTAACCACCGTCTGTCCCTCCTTGCGTCTGTCTATCTGCTTTTTTAGTTGCATCCTTTGAGATAGGATCCAAGCGCTCCCAAACGCGCTGGATTGGGTGGTTTGTTTGTTTGTTTGTTTTGGAATCTCCCGAGAGTCGCATGCGGTGGGCGTTATATACTCTTTTTTTCGTTTTTTTTTTTTCTCCTTTGCTTGGGGAGAGTCTGTTTCTTGGGTTGTTATGTTTTTTTTGGATCACGCTTACTGGCATACGCCAAAGAAAACAGAGGAATAGCAGTCGGTAGCAGTGGTGGTGGTGGTGGTTATACGTGGAGCACCAGAATTGCAGGGACACACACTAGGATACATCCACAATATAGCACAGAGACATGAGATAGCATCAAATGAAAACTTTGCGAGTATGGAAATGGCCAATCATTCAAATCATAAAACGGCAAAACGTTGATATTGATCCACCAAAATACTACTAGTACATGGAATGAGATGACGGAAGATTATGGCAAGCTCTGCGACAACAGATCCAAAGTCCGTCCACAAACAACGGACAGGTAACAAACATACTTTTATCCAAACTCTGTGCTGGCGGTGAAAGAAGAGAGAGTGATCAATCCCCTAGACTAGACCAGCTCGGCCGCGGCACCGCCAATGGCCAGCTTGCCCGTCTCCTTGACCTTGGTCTGGAACGTGATCTTCTTGCCGTCCCTCCACATCTCGGTCACGAGCGTCTGGCCGGGGAGGACGACGCCGGCGAAGCGGACCTTGATGTTCTTGACGGGGCCGAACTTTTCGTACACGGCCTTGCCGGCGATGCCAAAGAAGCACAGGCCGTGCAGGATGGGCATCTTGAAGCCGCCGACCTTGGCGAACGCGGGGTCGACGTGGAGCGGGCTGAAGGAGTGTCCGAGTCAGCAAAAAGATGGATTTCTCATCTCGTCGTCCATTTTTCTCATCTGCACTTACTTGTAGTCACCGCTCAGGCGGTAGACGCATGCCTGTTCCTCCGTCGTCTTCTCCTCGACGACAACGTCGGGCATGCGCTGGGGCGGCTTGTTGGCGGCCGTGGCGGCGCCCCTGTCGGCGCCCTTCTTGGGCCCGCCGAAGCCGCCGCAGCCGCGGAGGAAGACGGTGGACTCGTTGTAAAAGACCTCCTCGCCCGTCTCGGCGTTGACCGTCGAGACGCCGCTCTTGAGCACGGCGGCGTTGCCCTTGTCCACCACCTCGAGCAGGCGGCCGTACGACGTCAGGCGGCCCGACGTCGGGATCGGGTACTTCTTGATCTCGAGGAACTGCTCGCCGTGCAGCAACATCATGGGGTTGAAGTTGGGCACCACCTCGTCAAACGTGAAGGGCATCTCGGCGTCGAACTGCGGGATCACACCAAACGTCGGCAGCACCTGGAAATCCTCGGCGCCCTCGCTGTGTTGCGAAACCACGTTAGCATGCTGCGTGTTGCTTTCCTCGGCTCGCTGCGATCACGGTTGAGCAGACGGATACACTTACAAGACGTATTTCAGGTCTGTCTTCTTGGCACCGATGCCCAGGTTGTACAGAATCGAGTCACGGTCCGTGTAGCGGAACTCGGTGCCCTTGGGCTCAGCCTTCTTGGCCCGCTCGATGGCCTCGAGATGCTTGTTTCCGGACGAGGACGAAGCGTTCTATGAAGCAGATGGGCTCGAGTCAACAATGGCAAGCCCTCAGATTGTCTTCACAAGCTCTATTCTAAAAGCGCTGTTGAAAAGGCAACATATTGAAGGCCCAGGACGGATGCAGGGCAGATATGTTTGAACAGTGAAAACCCAGCCCAAGACAGAAAATTGCGCCGGTCATACCTTGTTGCCGGACTTGTTCTCCATGTTCGCCATGATCTTTCCGATACTGTCCTGCGTTTTGGACGGGTGGTCGGCCCTGCCGTCCTCAAAGTCGACAATCTTGGCAAAGTTCTTGGCCACAGTCTCGGGGGTGAGCTTCACGTCGACGGGGAAGCCGACACCACCGCTGCGCTGCCACCTGGTCTGACCTTGCCAGCCGCTGCCGACCTCGTACAGACCGCCGGTGGGGTCCTTGGGGATCTTGTCGCTGCAGAGCGCCAGGACCAGGGGCGCAATGTACTCGGGCTTGAAGGCCTGCACAAGCTCCTCGGGGAGGATCGTCTTGGTCATGGCAGTGCCGGCGTTGGGTGCGATGGTGTTGACGTAGATGTTGTACTTGACACCCTCGAGCGCGAGCGCCCTGGAGAAACCAAGGATTGCGCATTTCTGTCGGACAAAATAGCATCATTAGCAAATTGCTCGCTCATCAAATGGCTAGCGGTGTTGCCAAACACGGATTTCTCTCAAACTTACAGCAGCCGCGTAGTTGGCTTGTCCAAAGTTGCCATAGATACCGCTCGTCGAGGTGGTGTTGACCACGCGGCCGTACTTCTGCTTCAGGAAGTACGGCCAGGCGGCCTTGGTCACCTTGTAGGTACCGCGGGCGTGGACGTTCATGACGGGGTCCCACAGGCTGTCGTCCATGTTGGTGAAGGCCTTGTCGCGCAGGATGCCGGCGTTGTTGATGACAATATCGATGCGGCCAAAAGCGTCGATGGCGGCCTTGACGACGGCATCGCCATCCTCGGCAGACGCCTTGACGCCCACGGCCTTGCCGCCCATGGCCTTGATCTCGTTGACGACGCCGTCCGGGTTCATAAGGTCGTTGACGACAACCGAAGCGCCGCCCTTGGCAAAGGCCAGGCAGTAGGCTCGGCCGATGCCAGCACCGCCGCCGGTGACGAGGGCAACGCGGCCCTTGAAGTCGACATCCTCGCCCTTGTCGTTGGGACCCAGCTTGACCGACTCCTCAAGCAGGGTGACGAAATCATTGGGGCCTGAGGGGTACTGAGGGTTGGAGAAGTCGGTGACCTTGTTCCAGCCCTTGATGACGGCGCCGGGGGTGTAGCTCTCGTCACACTTGAGCAGCAGGCCGCTCGAGCGCTCCCACCTCAGCTTGGCGGCATGGCCACCGCCAACCTCGTAGATGCCGCCCGTCTCTTGCGTGTTGCTCTTGTGGGTGAGGACGGCCACCAGCGGCACGACCCACTCGGGCTTCATAAGCTCCAGCACGTCGGGCGGCATGACGGTCTCGGTCATGCGGCTGGCGGCGACGGGGGCGATGACATTGGCCAGGATGCCGTACTTGACGCCCTCCTTGGCCAGGGTCTCGGTGAAGCCGACCATGGCCAGCTTGGCGGCAGAGTAGTTGGCCTGGCCGAAGTTGCCGAACAGACCGGCGGCCGAGGCCGTGTTGATGACGCGGCCGTACTTTTGTTTCCTGAAGTGCGGCCAGGCGGCGCGCGTGCACTTGTACGAGCCCCTGACGTGGACCTTGAAGATCAGATCCCAGTCGGCATCCTTCATGTTCTTGAAGCTGACGTCGCGGAGGATACCGGCGTTGTTGATCAGCACGTCGATGCGGCCGAAGGACTTGATGGCCGTCTCGATGATCTTGTCGCCATCCTCGACCGAGTTGTAGTTTGCGACAGCCTTGCCGCCCGCGGCCTTGATCTCGTTTACCACAATATCGGCAGCCTGCGGTTGAGCTGGTGGTTAGCACCGCGGTGGCCGTACTAAACGTGCACTCTTCCATAGCAGGACAAGACCGTCTACTCACCCTAGTCGAGTTGCCCTCGCCCTTGAACGAGCCGCCGAGGTCGTTGACGACAACGCTGGCTCCCCTGCTTCCAAAGAAGGTCGCGTAGGCCTTGCCCAGACCACCGCCGGCGCCGGTGACAACGACAACCTGGCCGTCAAAACGCAGCTCTTCAGCCATTGTGTATGTGTGTTTTCCCGCGCGGCGGCGATTTGGGGTGTGGTGAGGAAGGTGTGGCTGGGGGAATCTTCGCGAGAGCTCGAATTGACGAATTAGGTTGTTTTCAGGACCCGAACCTGACTGAATGGCGGTGGGCGGTGGGCGGTGTTGGGCTTCTAAAGATCTCGGGCTTGAAGGGAAAGGATGAAGCTTGTGAAAGAAGCGTGCTGCCGAGTCGTATGTATTGTACTCGACAGCTCGACGTGGAAGCGCAGGTGATAGGCACTTCGCTTCGGCAAATCGAGGTGGAGGTTGCGTTAAGCCGAGGCTTCCCCAGACTGGAACCAGCCGCCCCAGCGACCGCCCCACAGGTCCCAGCACCGAGCAGAGGCGGCGGCACTAGCCAATCCTGGGGGCTGAGGCGGCAGGAAGGCGTTGGCGCAGAGCTGGGAATTCACATGCCAGCTGCGACGGAGCAAATTCCAGTTACTAAAGGTAAAGAGCCGACTGAATTGAGCTCGCTCGTTGACGGGAAGACTAGAAGTTACACGGCCAGGTCATGAGACCAGCAACACAGACAAAGCAAAAACATGCACTTTGCGCTTTATGCCGGTGATATTTGCCATAGCCAACCTGGATGAAACGGTGTGCGGGAAAATCAATTCTCCCATATATAAAAGTTCAAGGTGTAATTTCCCCTATGCTTCTGGCTTGCCATATTTTTACCCCAAACTGTGCCGCACCAGCGCCCACATACGTCACTCGGGAGCATGCGCCCGATCCTGGGAGCCGATTGTTCCAAGCCGCAGTAGGCAAGCCCCATTGAGGCCATTGAAAACCAGACCAGAAAGCGGAAGGCGCTGGCCCCACAACATGTTATGTCGTCAGCGCCGGGCTGCTGGGACGGGAAGAAGCAACGGAAGCATGGATGGGAGGATGCCACTCGGCCTCGGACTATGTAGAAACAAACTGCAACGCCGCCGCCACTGCCGTTTGCCGAAGCCGAAGGCCCCAGTTCAGTAAACAAAAAAGGTCAAGTCCCCAGAGTCGCAAATCAGCAACCATCTGAAAAATAATGTCGGCAATCATATCGTCAACCACGCCAGACGCGCCCCTGCAGTCCCGCATAGTCGACGACAAGTCCCCAATATGCATCCCCTTCATCCTGGACCGCCTCGCGGCCTGGCGCAAGGAGCAGGAGGAGAAGTTGCAGCAGCAGGAGGACGGCGCCGGGGAGCCTAGACGGCCCTTCATAATCGGCCTCAACGGCGTGCAGGGCGTGGGCAAGACGACTCTGGTCCGGGCGCTGGCCGAGACGCTGCAGCAACGCGAGATGCTCCGGACCCTGGTCGTCAGCATAGACGACTTTTACCTGACGCACTCGGCCCAGCTGGTTCTGGCCGAGGCGCACCCGGACAACTCGCTGGTGCAATACAGGGGAGAGCCGGGTACGTAG
This sequence comes from Magnaporthiopsis rhizophila, assembly GCA_003049465.1. Lineage (NCBI taxonomy): Eukaryota > Fungi > Ascomycota > Sordariomycetes > Magnaporthales > Magnaporthaceae > Magnaporthiopsis > Magnaporthiopsis rhizophila. The sequence continues at coordinate 110,965 of PYSS01000013.1, forward strand.
TGTGTGCGTGCTGCTTGGGTTTCTTTTGCTGCCACGATGCCCGGGAAATTGGGTGATGTAGTTGAGGAAGGGCGAGTTTAGTTCAACCTTTACATGGTAGAGTGGAATAAATATAACCGGCACAAAAAAATCTAACACGTCGATAAAAAGGCACGCACGACATCGACCTCCTCACAACCTTCTTTGCCGCCATCCGCCAAGGCCGTCCAACCAAGGTCCCGCAGTACGACAAGGCCGCCTTCAACGGGCTCGGCGACCGCGTGCCCGAGTCGCAGTGGCGCATCGTCAACGAGTCGCCCGACTCGACGATCCAAGTCGTCCTGATCGAGGGGTGGTGCGTCGGCTTCCGCGCCCTGCCGGAGGCCGAGGTCGAGGCCCGGTGGCGGCGCGGCGCCGGAATGAGCGGCGGCCGGACGACGCTGCACATGCACAAGCTCGAGCACCTGCAGCTCGTCAACGCGAACCTGCGCCACTACGACGCGGCCGTCACGGACCTCCTCGACGCGTTTGTGCACGTCGACGCGGAGGACCTGAGTTGCGTCTACGGCTGGCGCCTAGAGCAGGAGGCGCAGCTGCGCAGGGAGAGAGGCGGCGGTAGTGCCGGTGGTGCCGGTGCTGGTATGACTGACGAACAGGTGGTGCGCTTCGTCGACGCCTACTTCCCGGCCTACGAGCTCTTCTCCGACGGCGTCAGGGCAGGCGTCCTGCTCCCCAGCCGACCGGGTTTCCAGCTCAGGTTGGTGGTGGATAAAGACAGGCGGGTTAAGGAGTCGATTGTGCTGTGATGGGAGCAAAGAGATGCCGTTTATCATGAATTAGTGATTAGTTTCCTTGTTTAGTTGCTAGCTCTGCAAAAAGGAGTCAGCGTAGGTAGCCATTCCAAGCAACAGGCCGGTCGATATGCTCCGGTCCGTGCCAGATACCCCTTGCAGGCCCGTGGTACCTGCGCCTAGCTATCGTGCTGCAAGATGGCCTCCCCAGATAAGAAGATATAATGCCACCCTCCGGTCCCGGATTAGCCGGCTTTTATAGCTGGTCGTAAATCGTCATTAGGTGAGTTTAGATAGAGAAAACAGGAAAAGAGCAAGGACAAGGAAAGGAACATATGGGTGCAGCCGACGCATTTTCTCGGCCTGGTCCCAAGACACGCCCCCGCCATCTTTCTGCACGAATACAGAACAAGCAACATCAGTCCTGATCAAAGCAATTAGTACCCATATTAATTAGAGGTCAATCTCCTTATCCTTCATCATAATCTCGCCTTCTTGCTTGAGGCTGAGGAGGGTTCGTTCGATATACTCCGTCTTTCCCCTGATAAGTTCCTCGCGCGCCGACACTTGTTCCTCGTACTGGGCCGTGATCTTGCGCTTGTCACGACGGGCCTTCTTGATCTTGCCGACAATCTCGCCGAACCGCTCCAGGAACCAGTCGCCGCACTCGTCCCACTCCGTCATCGAGACCTGGGTGAAGAACTGATGCTGCGCGTCCTCGTCCTGGCCCTGGTAGTGCTCCAATCTCTCTGTCAGGCTATCGCCTGACGATGGCTGCTTCGCCTGTTGCAATGCGGTCCTCGCCGGGTCGTGGTCGAAGGGCTCGGACCGCAGCTCCGAGTAGTCCATCTGATGGAGCATATGATCATCATAATCTAGACTCAGGCGCCGCTTCTTTGCTGGCGGCGGCGGCGGTGGCGGGCCCATCTTGCCGCGACTGCCGTTCGCGCGGGTGGCAGAGACGGGCCGGATGCCGTTCGTGGTCTGGATGGCCGGCGGGGGCTGTCTTGTCTTGGAAGCAGCCTTGGTGGGACTGTCTGGCCGCTGCCCGTTCGGGGGACGCGCATGCAGCGTCACGGTTGCCTCCTCGCCTTGGGACGGCGGATCGCTGATGTTGTCGTCGTCGACGTCCTCGGGCGCCGTCCTCTGGTCCGGTGGGTCGATGCTGTAGAACTGCGGGGAGCGCTGATGGGCAAGGCCCCTGGTGTCCGAGTCCATTCCCAGTCGCCCGATATCGTCACGGGCCCTACTATAGGGCTCTGGAGAGCCGCTAAAGCGGCGGTCTTGGCGTGAATACACCGAGCTTGCTCTCTTGTCCCTGCTGTCTTGAGTATCTCTGCTGACGTCTCTGTTAGGTCTGATAGACAACTTGCTATGTTTGAGTGGGTGCTCCAGCCTCTTGGGGGTCGTTTCGTAGTCTGTGTTTTCTACGTAGGGGTCCTCCTCGGCAGCCTGACCTGCCTCTACGAGGATGCCGCTTTGCACACTGCTGTCCAAAGTTGTCACGCTGGGGCCCGGGCCGCGGCTGTGGTCAACGACCTTGAGGAGGCCGCCGTCGCCAATGACGAAGGGCGGATGATCTAGATCATCTGCTGATGGGAGTTGTGCCCTGACAGGCTCGCTCCTCGGCGGTAGCGGACGACGTGGAGGAGCCGGAAGAGCAGAAGTAGGAGGAGCCGGAAGAGCAGATGTGGGAGGAGGGTGACGCGGCTCATAGGTCGTTACCGCCGGCCTGCGGATATGTCCCGTCACAGAGTGGGCGTCGCTCTCCAGAAGCGAGTTAACGGTAGAGTCCTCCCATGCGTCGTGCTGCCCCCGGGTAGCCGTGACGGCGTTGCCATTGGCTGGGGGTGCATGGACACGATTTCCGTCCGAATTCGTACGCCGGTGTAGCCCGAAAGAATGCGTGGTAGCGGGCGCCGATGCAGGCTGATTCAGTGTGTACCGAGCCAGCTTAGGGATGGGAAGCTTGGCAGCCTCAAATGTTTGCTGCCTAGATGCCGCACGGGGAGGCGAAGCCAGGACGCGCTGTTGATTCCGTGGTGGTTGAGTTTGCTGCTGTTGCTGCTGCTGCTGTTGCTGTGTGTGTGGCGGTGTTGGCTGTTGCGGCTGCTGTTTGTGCTGGGGGGGCAGGTGCTGTGCTTGTTGCGGTTGTTGTTGCTGCCGCTGCTGCGTCAAGTCGTGGCTCACAGCCCGTGGGCTCCCTGGGGCGCTGTTCCCCTTGGACTCGGGACGTCGATGAATGTAGCTCAGCATTTTGGTGGCGGGCGAGGGCATCACGCCCGGCAGACAAAGGCAGCGTGCCTCAGGCGTAGCCACGTGCAACGCCTTTGCTGGTGTCTTGAAAAGGCGTTTGTTTACCCTCACGATTTGCAGTGCGAGTTCGTGGGGTGAAACCAGGGCCTCGGCCGGTAGCGAGGACGATCACCAGACCAAGGAGTCAGAGGGCAACATGTGGACGGCGATGGTTCAGGATCGGGTCGGCATGCCCGATTTCCTGCCTAGGTACTTATGTGTGGGCAGACGGGATGAAAATGCATGCGCAGTTGGGCTCAGACGTGCTGTTTTTGTCCTGCTGCCCACGCGGAGAATTTGGGTCGAGATGGATGCCTTCCGCTCTGGGGAAGTTGAGCCTGGCAGGCAAACAGGGGGCTGGTCGCGAAGCGCAGGAGCCAAGCCGTCGTGATTCCACTGAAGCAATCAGCGATCGAGGTTGAGATTCTCAAAATCAGGTGAGCTGCGGCCGGCAGGGGTCAATTGGCCAGGCCAAGAACAGCTGGGGGTGCTTTCAGTTCAGTTGATTGAAGGGCGGTGCAGGCTTCCGGCTCAGCGTTGCACGGGCCGGACAGGTTGACTGGCCAGCGCCCCCAGCCCATGACAACCAGGCTGCAGGCGGGTGGGGACTTTCTCTGGCCAGCCTGGATCTGCGCGCCACTCAGAGGCTCCAATTGCCCCCCACCAGCGACGTCGGCTCTTTTCTGACAGGTCGCCTCAAGTTTGGGCTCAAAGCCTCCCATCCTCGGGCCATTTATGGACTGCCGCCTCCAATCAACGATGCCCAAGACGTCGATTTTGGGGGAGGATGGGCCGGCAGCTGCATGCGCGCCGCATCTGATTGACAAATTGGTCAAAACGACCCTTTTGGATCGCTCGCCAACGGCTGCGGCAACTCTGCATGCAACCCGACCTATCCCACCTGCTCAATGCCCGGAACTGCCCCCCAGGCCTCGCGGCGGACTCGTGGTTCTTTGCTGGGGCCTGGCCGATGCCTGGCGGCGCCGAACTGTGGCGCCTCCTCCCGTCCCACAGGCTTCTAGCCCGCCGCCCTTTGCCTGGGGAAAAAAGGTTCGTTGGGCCGTCATACATAATCGGAAAGACTTCCAGCCGCGAGCGAGATCTGCGGACGGCCACTCGGAAACGCAAGCGTTGCACAGACGCTAGGCGCCACGATGTCGGTCTCGATTCTGGAAGCTGGCTGCTTTTGGCGCAGTGCAGCCCCGACCTGAGTCCGGCCCAGAAGCCAAGCTCGTTGGGCTGCGAGGCCGCCTGTGCATGGAGACAAGGCGGCAGCTACAATATTGCCCGACCTCGACCGGTTTGCAGTAGTACGGGGCGGGGATGTAACCTTGGCGTCCTGCACCGGCTTATTCGCAAGGGATGAGGCTCGCTCTTTTCGGCCGGCATGCAACCTCTTCAGATGGCATGTACCTGGTAGCTAGGTACTCAAGCCAAAGATTGTCCACCACTCGTTGACATGATACAAAGCGGCATGAGCGATAAATCCTGGTTCTGCCCATAGTAAATCCGGCATGCCGCGGACAACGTTTTCAGTGTCGATGAGTCTCGGACAGTCGGGCAGTGCGATGAATGTGTTAGAAGGTACCTCTAACAGATAAGATAAAAGACACTTTTTTGGCCTCCAGGTCGCCCCCCAACTTCGTCCCCACATTTGCATGGTGGGGTGCCTTCCTGCTGGCTGGATTTCCAATCATTCAACACCCCTCTGACATGCCTCGGTCGTCAAAGAACGACAAAACGTCGCAATAAACGCGCAGACTGGATCGCAGAAATCACAGGAAACTGGGCAGCAATTGCACAGCGAGACGCAGAGATGTCACCCACACTCGAAGCGCCGGAGCCGGTTCAGGATGTGCTGGCCAACCCGCTCAAGGCCAAGCCTCAGCTCGTTGCGCCGGAACCGGAGCACTGCCCGGGGCCAGAGTCCGAGAAGGCCGGGATGGCCGACTCGTGCGCCGGCTGTCCGAACCAGCAGATCTGCGCGTCGGCGCCCAAGGGCCCAGACCCCGACATACCCCTCATCTCGGCCCGCCTCTCGGGCGTCCGGCACAAGATCCTCGTGCTGAGCGGAAAGGGCGGCGTGGGGAAGTCGACCTTCACCAGTCTCATGGCGCACGCCTTCGCAACGAACCCGGACAACAGTGTCGGCATCATGGACACGGACATATGCGGCCCCAGTATCCCAAAGATGATGGGGGCCGAGGCCGAGACGATACACATCAGCGGCGCCGGCTGGTCGCCCGTCTACGTCATGGACAACCTGGGCGTCATGAGCATACAGTTCATGCTCCCCAACCGCGACGACGCCATCATATGGAGGGGTCCCAAGAAGAACGGCCTCATCAAGCAGTTTCTCAAAGACGTCGAGTGGGGCGACCTGGACTTTCTCCTCGTCGACACGCCGCCTGGCACCAGCGACGAGCACCTCAGCGTCAACACCTTCCTTCGGGAAAGCGGTATAGACGGCGCGGTCGTCGTCACCACCCCGCAGGAGGTCGCCCTGCTGGACGTCCGCAAGGAGATCGACTTTTGCCGCAAGGCCGGCATCAGGGTTCTGGGCCTTGTCGAAAACATGAGCGGTTTCGTCTGTCCCGGCTGCAAGCACGAGAGTCAGATCTTCCGCGCCACAACCGGAGGCGGCAGGGCTCTGGCCAAGGAAATGGGCATCCGTTTCCTGGGCTCTGTTCCGCTGGACCCGCAGATCGGTATGGCCTGCGACTACGGGGAGAGCTTCTTCGACAGCTTCCCGGACAGCCCGACCTGCGCTTCCCTGGAGAGGGTTGTGAGGGAGCTTGCCGAGGAGCTCGGATTGGCTCCCGATAGCATCTTGCCTCCCAAAGCATGAACCAAAGGGAGAAAGAACAGTCAAACGCTCAAACGCAACACGTCGATTATGAACCCGCGAACTCGTGGAGAGACTATCAAAGAAAAGGGAAACAGCGACAGGCGCCCGTCATATGCGCTGCGCTTCTCCAGAGACCCAGACCAGACCAGCCGCCGCGCCTCCTCGGGTGATAAGGAGCAACCCTAGATTGAGACGCCTAAAGCCTCATTCTTTCGCGAGAAAACGAGACCGCCATACCTCATTCCGTGGCGAGCTTCCCCGGAATCTCCTCCAGATCATCGACCGATTCAATATCGATGATCTTGCCCACCTCGCTCGTGTTCCTCATGAGCTCCTTGGCGCCGGCGTAGAGCATGCGGAGCTCGTTATTGCAAGTGATCGGCAGATAGTAGAGCATGACGTACGGCACCGACAGTCGTCCAGATGGCTTACGCAGGGACGTCAGCACCAAGTTTACGCCATCGGGGGCCAAGTGCTGCGTTGGACGCAAAGACAGACGCACGCAAGAGAGGGGAAAATCGGTTCGGGCTTACAAGAGTGACGGGATAACTCAGCAGCACGAAACGCGGAGAGTGATCCGGAAGATCATCGCCCAGTTCGTCCAGGCTCTTGTACACAGTCTGGTCGGGGTCCTGGTGGATCTCGTGCGTGTTCTTGTCGATGAGGTCTGGTTGAGGCAGCACTTAGACTTGGATGAAGGGTTGATGGGAAATGGCCGAAACGAAGCAGCAAAGAAAATCAAGACAAGATATAATACCGGCCACTTTGCCAAGCCGGACATATCACCATCATAAAGAAACGCATGTTCTAGATCTGCACATACAGATGACGGCCTGGGGGTCTTTTGCCCTCGACGTTCCGAGTCTGAACTTGCGCAGGTGGTCCTTGCTCTCCTGGGAGAAGGTGTACAGCCTGGATTCGGAACTCTGAATGGGTTTCCGCGGGTTAGTTGCTGCCAGGCCAATACGTCGAGAGAGGAGCTGTCAACATCAAAAGGCTGGGGGTGGTACCATGGTGAGTGAAGGGCGGCTGCTGGATGAGGGATCCTGGGCAAGGATGTGCGCTTGGTCTGTCAGGTCGTTTGCAGATAGCTTGAGGGATATTTAAAGGGTGATATAGTGTGATGTGGACGGCAGATTCCAACCTCAGCCTTTGTCGGTCGCGGGCAATCCATCCATTCCATGTCTGGCTGACGGAGCTCTCGTCGTGAGCTGTTACCCCGCGGCCGCCTCATTGCCCCACTCAATGACAACGTCCGTCTGGCTGCAGCTCAAGCTCAGCACATCCACCCGAAAGTTCCGAGTGCGGGTTCCGTTCATCGACATCTGCCGGGTCGGCTCTTCCCGCCAACACCATCTCTCGCTTTCAAACCCGGGCGCTGTCATCTGGGCATTCGAATTTTTTCCTTGATAGGTCAAGTATGTCAGCCAGTCATCGGACCCCTCTCCCCTCCCGCACCCAAAAACGCAGGAACGAACCAAACGCCACATCTTCCCGGCAGCGTCTTGGCCATGTGCTGACTTTCCGCCCTGGGACGCAGCCGGCCCGAGGTTCTTGCCCAATCAACGGTACGATACATCTCTGTGTGTGATGTACACCCGCCTGTCACAGGTAGCAAGGCATCTCTCCAGACCCCGACTCGGACCCGGCACCACACCCAGGACCATCGTCGGCAGTGCTAGAAGAAGCGTCATGGCATCCGCAGACGAGCGCAACTCGCGCACCATCCACACGGCAGCATGCCTCATTATCGGGGACGAGGTGCTCAACGGCAAGGTATGTGTCTCTGGCATTATTGAGCCTTATAAGAACACATTTGTGTGCTAACGTACTCGTATTAAGATTGTTGATGTAAGTTTTGGCAAATACGGCCGTCTCAGCAGCCCGCCTCCACGGGCTCATAAAACTACGGGCCCCTGCAGACCAACTCGGCCTATGTAGCCAAATGGTGTTTCCAGCTGGGCATCAACCTGAAGCGGGTTGAGGTGATCGAGGACGACGAGTCCGAAATCATGGAGGCTGTCCGGCGCATGAGCGAACGATATGATTTTGTTGTCACGAGGTGAGGCACATGGCTGCTGCATTTTGTTTTGTCTACACGTCGGGGGGTTGCTAATACGATCACGTACCACGAAGCGGTGGCATTGGCCCAACGTAAGTGGTTGGTAAATACACCAGACGCCGAACAAAAGGTTGTCACTACCACTTATGATGAGATATCGATGTTTCCCCCGCCTGACTGGATTCCTTCTCTCTCTGACGTTGCCGGCGGGGGCAGACACGACGACATCACGTACCAGTCGATTGCCAAGGCCTTTGGGCTGCCGCTCGTCCTGCACCAGGGCGCCTACGAGCGCATGAAGCTTTTCACGCGGCCGCACCCGTCGCAGCCAGACTTCAGCTGGGACGAGGAGTCGCCGGCCAAGACGGCCAAGCTGAGGATGGTCGAGGTCCCGACGGACGCGAGCCGTGATATGGACAAGCAGTTCCTCTTCGTCCACGAGGACCTCTGGGTCCCTATCTGCGTCGTGAACGGCAACGTACACATCCTGCCTGGTGTTCCTAATCTGTGTAAGGGCTTTCCCAACTCCCGCCACGCACGATGCGTTATGTTTTATGTCTTTGCTAAGCTACCTTACAACTTGGACAGTCACAAGTCTTCTAGACGGACTCAAGCCCGTCGTCATGCCCCGGTTGGTGGACCCCGAGGGCAAGGGCATCTGCCGCGTCATGATTTCCACGCCGCTGGCCGAGAGCGCCGTAGCCCCTTACCTCACCGAGCTGGCGGCCCGCGTCGAGCCGAAGGGCGTCAAGGTCGGGAGTTATCCGAGGTGGGAAAAGAAGCGGAACACGGTCACGCTCGTTGGCAAGTGAGTCATGATGCCTGTCTTTTCTGTCTCTTACGCAAACCACTTTATTTTTTTTGTGTGTGCGTGTTTTGCTCACACAAACCGCATGACGACAGAGACAAGGACTTCATCGACACCCTGGTCCCAGAGGTCGTCGAGAACGTCAAAGGCAAGGTCGTCACCGTGGAGGGAGAGGACGACGACCCGGACGACCAGGATGAACCCTTCTCCCAGTAGATTAGGAGGCCAGGAACAGAACAGGCAATGGAATGTTCTGTGCATCGGGACGGCATGGGTCATGTATGGACGGATGGATGGATGGCTGGCGGCTCGCCCACGGCAATGGAGCTATGCATGTAAGGGTATGTAGGTAGGCATTTATTACCTCGGTAATAACTGATCCTGGAGACTGACCGACATTTCACAGTTTTTGTTGTAGTTTTTCTTGATTTCCGGCAAACGGAGTCATGTGCCTGCGTGATAGAGCGAGAAGCGACGGCTTGGCCGTGTCTTCGTGCATGTATGGATGCTACCTTGAGGAGCCGACGATGGACGCAATGTCCACACGGGAATGGGTGGGGTCCCTTGGTGCAAGGTCGATTGCCAAAAAGCCCGACTGAACCGCGGCTGTCGGCCTTGTCCTTTTTTCTTTCCTTCTTTTTTTTTCTTCGCTCAGCTCACCGTCCAGCTGGCCCCTCAGCAGGAACCAGAACCAAGCATCGTCTCGCCCCGCCCATATATCCTCCCGAGCAACGCGATAAGCAACCGACGACGGATCAATCTCCTTTTTGCTGTTGCCCCTGGTATGTGGCGTTCCATCCACGGCTTCTAGAAAATTTGAGGTCCCAGGGTGCAGGTGGGCTTTTGCGGGTTATCAAGGGTGGGGGAACGGACCCGTCGAGTGGGAAAAAGGGGTCGTTGATCTTCCAGATTGTCGCGGTTGCCCCTGTCCTGCTGGGTCGCAATCACACCCACGGTGCGCGTGCGCGCGTAGTTGGAAAAAAGGATACGCGCTCTGCGTAGGTTGGTGAAGCAAAATAATCGCGTCATTCCCTGCCCATGTTGTGCAACCGAAAAGTGAGATAGCAAACCCCGGTTCCAGTTCGTGGGGTGGCTAGGATGATCTCGAGGTTTGTAATTCCTCAACGGCTTGTCATCATCTCAGACTATCGCCAGAATCCACCGTGATCGACGGAGCCTTTTCCGTCGCCTTTTCCTTCCTTTTTCTTGTGGTTTTATCTATCTTCGTTATCTCGGGCTGGCTCAGGGTGTGTGTGGGGGTGGATTCCGTTTCGGGAGCTTAGACGGAGATATGTAAAACAACATCCACACGCGTTTCTCCGGCAAAGAGTTTCGCTGCTAGAACAGCCAGGTCGTACCAAGGCGACGTTCTGCGACGTCCTGTGACTTCCCAGGGCGCGATCCGGATTTTCCGGCGGGCGATGCGCTAGTTGCAATATTAAAATGGTCCGAGAGGCCCCGGAAGCCCCGTTATCTCGCCCCGGAGCACATGTGCCGGAGCATGGACACCGCATGCCATCGTCGCTAATATCGATAAACTTGCTGATCCCAGCTAGGCCTGGTCTAGTGGGGACCGGCGGCATGGTTACATGGCAGCCAACCCGTTGAATAAGAGTTCATCCTTGCTGTCCAAAGCGGTGCGCTCCCCACAGAAAATATTCGGCTTCTGTGGTTTGGGTTCGGGGTGGAGCATGGCCATTTCGCTCCAGGGGAAAATCCCCACGGTTTGGTCTCCTTTTGAAATTTCCATTGTGGGGAAGTGTAAACCAAGCCAGGAAGCAAAATCCGACCCCAGACGACTTGAATGCGCAAGGGAAAGGCAGGGTCGGACGAAGGATGGTTGGCGGGCGTGGACCGGCACTGGAAGCACAACGCCACGCGAATCGAATCTCGTTTCAGGGAAGTGATGCAGGTAAAAGCCGCGCGCTCCGAAATGGCACCCAGTGCTACTGGTTACCGTTGTGGCCAGGTCGGCCCCCGCCTGGGAGAAAGCCAGAAAAAAGGAGCAAATTGATAATGGCGCTGGAGAGAACTGAGGGAGTATCACCTCGAGCGACTGGCTATCCGGGCTAGTCATTGTGATAGGGGTGACGAAGTGTGTGGTGACCAATAAACCACATACGTGAATTCGAAAAGAAGGTGGGAAAAAAAAAAAAAAAAAAAAAAAAAAAAAAAAAAGGAAATGGATGGAGCTATGGCCACTTCCATTGCCCTCAGCATGTATCAGCAGGAATCTGACATGCCAGGCAGAGCGGCTGGAACGTGTGCGGCTGGCGGTAGGACCGCCATGTTGATATCACGATCCTAGCCGCTCGTCACGAAAGTCCTGGGGCGCTTGCCGTTGGACAAATCGGCTTGGTAATACCGAAGATCCGGTTTGATGGGGAGTCCTAGTTTTCCGCCAGAGCAGAAAATGCCCTGTCCTGCTAGCTCGTCCACTCATGTTTCTGCTTTCTTGTTTCTCTCGCCGGGTGTGCGAAGCGAAACGTTTGGGTCTGAGCTAGGCTGGATAGGGCGAGCAAGGGTCGGTGTGATGCGGAGAGCAGATAGGCAGCCCACCCGAGGAGGGTGTCAACCAAGTCGGCGAAACGCCGTGCTCTCTCACAGCGAGCGGCGAACCAGGGTCAAGCGGTACCTGCATTGGATACAGGGTGGTGGTGGTGGAGGCGGTGGGACATGAATGGGCGAGCAAGTCGTGGGATCAGACACAACAGCTCGTTTCCTCGCTTCTCGCAGGTGGCAGGTGTAACTCGAGCCGCCGATCGGATGCAGCCTCGGCCAAGTCGCAAGCCTTTTTTCCGTTGCGGAGAGAGCACCAAACTCTGGGTTCAGGATCGTGCAGTTTAAGGTCTGATGATTCGTATTGCTGGCCAGCAAACACGTACGACACAAAAGACGAACGAATGGATGGTATGCCTTTTTGGCAGCGAAACGCACCCCCACCACCGAACTCGAATGTGCGGCGCGGGATGATCTGGGGCTCGTTCGTTTGGCTGGCTGACATGCAGCAGTGGAAAGGTTTCTTCGTCACGGGCATGCAGTCAAACGACAACCAACCCGGCTCGTGCTGGAGGGGAGGTTCGATGACGGCAAACTCTCCCGATTCGACCAGTTCGGGCTGTTGGTGCGCGAGGAAAAAGAAGCCCAAGATTGGGGGAGACGAGGCCCGAGTTTGCGGGCCTGTGCAGGGACCAACCTAGCGACGAGCAAAGAGAAAAGAAGGCAGCCCGCCGCCTGGACCCCATGCAGCAGGAGCAGGCACGAAAGGGAGGTCCGACGGGCCAATCAAACGCACCGACCCCGTCGTCTGCCCCTCTTTCTGCGGCCGTCTTGCTGAAGACATGGGAAGAAAGCAAGCACACTGGATTAAAGGTTTGCTGCGGAGATATTCATTCGTCCTTCTCGATTAGGGAGGAAGCCGCCAGGTGGACGAATGAATGTTCTGTGGTTTCCATGGCTCCTGCCCCAGCAGCCTAGTAGATCACGCGTTCGCAACTTTGGGAGCAGACGCTTCCAAAACCCGGACAGCCTGGGACCTACGATGCTGCTGTCAATGCTGTCCGCCCGCTCCAACTGCTGCAATGCAAGATGAACAAGAGGTGTGGCCCGCCCGCCGCTCTGCATGCAACTTATGCGGCGGGCTGCATTGGCTGCATGCTCTAACCTAACATGGGTGCGTCTGTGCTTTCTGCTGTCGCCGGGGTCATCCATGTGCTCTGGCCGCCTCCCGTTTCCCTGTGGTTGGGAACGATTGCGGATGAGCAACTCGGCTTTTTTTTTTTTTTTTTTTTTTTTTTTTTTTTTTG
>PYSS01000013.1:123580-207657 GCA_003049465.1 Magnaporthiopsis rhizophila
TTTTTTTTTTTTTTTTTTTTTTTCTTTTTTCTCTGGAGGGTTTCCCGCCAGGCCAGACCAGCCCAAGGATCCAAGGACCCTGACCCCGCCTCGCTCGCCTTGGCTGCGTGACTGCTCACAGCCAGCCGAAAGCAGTTGCTGTTCGTGTCTGCCGTGGTTCAAATCCTTTGTGTGCCTCTATCCCCTATTTTCAGGTGTGCCTCGTCAAACTACTGCCCAGGAGTGGAGGCCCGAACCAAGACATGCGGCAGATAGGGTGGGTTCCGTTCAATTGCTATTTCTATTGAATCCGCCTGCAGTGGCTTCCGTGCCTTTCCCCTGTACCTCGCGGTACTTGGACCGTCGAACGCCCCGGGCGGCCTGGGCTTTTTTTTTATTTTTATTTTTATTTTTAATTTTTTTTTTTTTTTATTCCATTTTGAACTTATTTCTTTTTATCGGGTCATTAGTATTAATTTTTTTTTTCACGGGGTACTGATTCCCAATTGATCGCTCATCCGTCGCATCCACTGCCCAGCCATCCCTTTGCCTCTTCCTACGAAAAGATCCCAACTTCACCTTCACCCTCACCCCTCTTTGTACGCAAGCGTCTGTTCTGCCGTCATTGTTGTTTTCTCCGCTCTGCTCGTCTGCTGCTGGATTTTCCATTCCGGGTCTTACCTTTTGCGCCCCGTCGAGCTTGGTTAGCCTTCAGCGATCCCGCAAATCAGCTGCTCCGCCGATTTGACCGACAGGACCCATCGAGCGAGCGCCGGGGCTCAGACAAGCCAGAAACTGGCCGCCGCACCACCCCTGCCCGCCCACTCTGGCCCCCCTGCTCTACCGGGTACCTACACCTACCTCTTTAGGGAGTAAGGAGCCGGGCGTCTTTTCTTCACTCTAGGAAGCTGCGGTTGCTGTTTTGACCCTCTTCCCACCTCCCACTCCTTTTTCCGCCTGCAGCCCACCTACCCTTGGGACCGGCCTGCTTCAACTTCAACCCCATCGGCCCCAATCAAACATCCCTCTCTCTGCCTGCTCTTTCCACCCTTTCCCGCCCTCGAGCCACCGACGCCAAAGGCAAGCCGACAACCTCTCGCTTCCTTTTCGCTCGTCGACGCCCTCGTTCGCACCCCCGATTCTCGAGCTGCGTCTTCAGTAGCGCCGCCGGCGAGTCAACCCGATCATCATGGCCCAGTCAAAGGTACGCTTTCGTCGTTTCGGAGTTTCGGCTCTACACCCCGGCGCTCTGCAATTGAGCCGCGCGACAATACGCTTCCAGCAAAACGGCGCGCCTCGTGGCCCCTTTTTATCGACACTTTGTCCTGTCGTCTACTCGGAAGCTCTAAGCTGACAAATGCGCGATTCCTTTTCGCCAATCACAGTTTCTGCGAGAGTACAAGCTGGTAGTGGTCGGCGGAGGTGGCGTCGGTAAATCGTGCTTGACGATCCAGCTTATCCAGAGCCACTTCGTCGACGAGTATGACCCAACTATAGAAGGTCAGTTCCCAAGCGCCTGCTTCGATCGCTCCCTGTCATTTCTGGTTCCGGACCGCAGGACTCCGTCTCGCGGCCCGGCACTCGTCTCTGCCACCACCGACCCCTTGTCCATATCCGCGGCACAGTACGCGGCCATTTGCCTTGGAGACAGCCGAAACTGACGCCCGGATGCTTCACCGCCCCATACAGATTCGTACCGCAAGCAGTGCGTCATCGACGATGAGGTCGCTCTCCTAGACGTGCTCGACACGGCGGGTCAGGAGGAGTACTCCGCGATGCGCGAACAGTACATGAGGACCGGCGAGGGTTTCCTGCTTGTTTACTCCATCACGTCGCGCCAGAGTTTCGACGAGATCACGACGTTCCAGCAACAGATCCTGAGAGTCAAGGACAAGGACTACTTCCCCATGGTTGTTGTCGGCAACAAGTGCGATCTGGAGGGCGAACGCGAGGTTACCAGACAAGGTATGCCATGAATGCCTGCGTGCCCCCTCTCTTTGCCATATCGCGGAACTAGAGACTGACGCGGAATTTTCTATCATGATTTTAGAGGGCGAGGCACTGGCAAGGTCCTTTAACTGCAAATTCATCGAGACGTCGGCCAAGTCGCGCATCAACGTAGACAAGGCGTTTTACGACATCGTCCGCGAGATCCGCAGATACAATCGCGAGATGCAGGGCTACTCAACCGGCAGCGGAACTTCGAACGCGGGCGGTCCCATCAACAAGATGGAGGTCAACGACAACGATGCCGAGGCAGGGTGCTGCGCCAAGTGTGTTCTGATGTAGAAAGGCGCAAAGAACCAAAGTCAACGCCCATTTTCCGAACCGACGATCGACGACGACGACGAGGAAAGAAGCGACACGCAAAAGTGGTGAGGCTCGTGGCGCAAATGATCTCGAGCAATACCTTGGAGATTCAGTCGCCACCTAAGCCTGGATGTTGGGGACGGACTTATTTTCCTTCCTTTTTTGCGGACACGCCCTGTCTCCGGAAAAGCGACAGTACGGCGGTCCCATTGCCTCAGTCTTGACCCTGAGGATACACCATCCACAAAATCCCGTTTGGTTGAAACAAGGGAACAGGACGTTGCATGGATTCTGGAGTCGAGGCTTTTTCTTTATTTTTTATTACCCTTTTTAAACCCATTCCCATGTCACTACCACACTGGCGGTCTTGACGCAGAAGATTCTCCGCCCACCGCAACCTGTTGAAGCTCTTCCAGGCGATCAGAAGGCACTCTTCATATTTTCTCTTCCTCCATACCAACTATTGTCGGGTGCTCCTATGCCCCTAAGAAGTCCGTCTCTACCCCAGGCGCTTCTACCATTCACATTTTCATGTTCTCCTAGTATTTAGTTCTTGACTGCTGTTTGAATGGGTCTGTGTTTTGCTTGTGGACTTGACCTTTTTGTCCCTCTCATACCCTCTCGTGGTGTCTCTGCCCGGGCCTCATGCCGTGTTTTCATTTGTGTCTTTTTGGCTTGAAATCGTAGTATATTGTTCTGGAGCTGTAGCACATTGTATCGAATGCTAAAGTGTTTGTTGTCGCAGTGCTTCGAGCCGTGAGGGTTGCCGCCCCCCTCCTTTGTTTTGTTGATTGAAGGTCACATGTGAGTCGTATGCATGCATCCGGCGAACGGGTTGTCGTCTTTGCTCGAACAAAGGAACGAAAGCGGAAGTGACCAGTGAGTGAGCATTGAACAACACAACCAAGTACGCCCTGGAATGGAATACCATCCAGCCACAGCAGTCGGCCGAGTGGCCATTGTTCTGAAATCAAGCCACAGCAGACGGAAAAGTGGCTGTCGCTCGAGACAAACAAATTCACAGCTGTCCGCTTTCGAATATCGCAGCTCACCATGGTACACTCAACAAAGAGAGATAATGATGGGCGTCAAGGGAAGCGCCGAGCCGGTAGCAGAGGCCGTGTCGTGCTGACGGATGCGGACATGGCGACGAGGCTGCTGCGCCATCGGCTGCTGTGGACAAAGGATGTCTCCCGGACGGTATTGCCCTCGTCGCCCTGCACTTATACCGTTGCCCGTAGCTCTCGTTTTTTCATCTGTCCCCGACATGGTTCTCTTCCCTGGAGTTCGCATAGCCTCGCCTTTTGATCTTGTCTCTACCTATCTATTACCAAATCTGAAAAGCACTTCACAACACATCAGTCCAGTCACGGCACACGCAAGCACAGATCAAACCAAACCCACTTCTCCTTCTCTCCTCCTCATACTTCCCAACTTCCCTCAACAAAATCATGGCAGACCCTCCTCAAAAATGCGGACGATGTCAGGTGCGCGGGCGTGACTGCACACAAGGTGATCCGGCCACGAGGACGGCTTGTCTCCAGTGCCAGTACGACGTGGTGGGCGACAGCGGCGGCGCGCAGACCTGTTCCTTCACCAGGGACCCGGCCGGAGCCCAGGCCGGCAAGAAGCGCGACTACTTTGACATGCAGGACGAAGAGGACGCGGAGGGCGACGACGACGAGGAGCAGCCCGTGGCCAAAAAGGCCCGTCCGGATTACAACGTCCCGGTCGGGCTCGGTGGTGGTGGTAGTGGTGGCGGTGCTGGTCCTGCTGTTGCTGTTGCTGGTGCTGCGGCGCCTCCTCCGCCTCCGCCTCCGGCGAACAGGCCGATCGCCAAGCCGAAATCCAGACGCCGCGGGGCTCGGCTCGGCGCGCCAAAGAAGAAGAAGAAGATGGAGGAGAAGACGTACCTGGTCGAGAGGATCCTGGAGAGCGACGAGGACGAGGACGGGGTGCGGCGGTTCAAGCTCAAGTGGGAGGGCTACGGCCCCGAGCACGACTCGTGGGAGCCGCACACCAACGTCGGCGACGGCCTGATCGAGAACTGGGAGAGGCAGAAGGCGGAGGGTGCTGCGGCTGCGGCTGCGGATGTTGCTGATGCTGCTACTGCTGCTGCTGCGACGGTTGCTGCTCCTCCTGCCGCTGCGGCTCCTCCTGCTCGTGCTCGTCTGACCGCTCGTGCCTCTGAGCGCTCTGCCCCTTCCGGACGTCCCCGTACCCTTGCCCCGGCTGCGGCTGCTCCGGCTGCAGCCCCTCCTGTTGCAGCAGCAGTTTTTACCCCTGCTGTTTTTGCCCCTGTTGTTGCGGCTCCTCTGCCTCCGCCTGCTGCTGCTCCGATTGCCGCAGCCCCTCCTCCTGCCCCGGCCCCTATGCCTCCGCCTGCTCCTGATGCTGCTGCTGCTGCTGCTGCTGCTGCTGCTGCTGCTGCTGCCGCCGCCGCCGCCGGTCCGGCTGTCAGGGATCCGGGTGCGGTTGCCGGGGCGGCTCCGTGCAGGCTGTGCTCTATGAACGGGTTCGATGACTGCGATATGAAGAAAAAAGACGTTGGTTGCGAGCAGTGTAAGTTTTGCTTTCTAAACATAATACCCTCGCTACCTACCCCAGGCTGTATAGACTCCTTGATAAAAAAAACATCACTGACAACGACGTCAAACAGGCGAGATATGGGGTCTCCGGTGCGTCTCGGTCGACGGCCAGACCACGTACCCCACCCGGCCCGAGTACGCAGGCACGGGCGAGCTGTACAGGCTCCGGGTGATCAAGTGCGTCCAGTGCGACAACAACGGCCGCCACTGCGACCGGGCCCAGACGTGCATCTCGTGCGTCTGGAGCGGCGAGCCCGTGTGCGTCCGCCGGCCCAACACGCTCATCTACGTGCCCGGGTCGGCCGCGGGCGACAACCTGCCGCTGTACTTCCAGGCGCTCGGCTGGGACCGCCGGTTGGGCGTCAAGAAGATACCGGCCAGGCCCGAGGACCCGGGCCCGCCGTTCCCGCTCGAGCTGCGCGACGTCAAGGACTGGCCCAAGCGCTACAGCTGCAGGCGTCTGGATCCCCATCGCGACCTGTACAGGTTCAGGCAGCGCACGCCCGCGCCGCAGGGGTATCCGGAGCATGACCCGCCCGTCACCAAGGAGGAGATTCGGCAGCTGTTGGATGCTGCGCCGGCTGTGCCTCTAGCTGTGCCTCCAGCTGTAGCTCCGGCCGGGCCTCCGGCTGGGCCTCCGGCTATAGCTCCCGCTCCCGCTCCAGCTGCAGGTCTGGCTACGGGCCCTACCCTGGCCGCAGGTCCTGCCCCGGCTCACGATCTTCCCTTGGATGCTGCCCTGTTTGCGGCCCAGGGCCCGGGTCTGGCTCCTCCTGTGATTCCGGCTGCGGCTGCGGCTCCGGCTTTGGCTACGGCTCTGGGTCTGGCTCCAACCCCAGCACCCCCGGCGCCACCAGCACCGGCGGCCCCCTTGGCGGCCCCTTTGGCGGCTCCTGGCCCTGCTGCCTTCGCAGCTCCCGCTGCCCCGATCCTGGGCCCGGATGACTTCGACTTCGGCGATGATTCCGACTTCCGTATGGATGAGGACAATGACGCCATCATGAAGGACGTGCCGAGGATCGCCCCCGCCCGGGCGGACCAGCGGGCCTACGACGCCGAGCCGGAAGGTCCCTCGCGGCCGTGGACGTTTGCCGACGACTTCCTCCCGCACTTCGAGCTGGGCGGCCGCATCGACCCGACCTTCCAGGACGTCAACTCGAACCTGCTGGCATCGCTCGCGTACCTGACGCCGGGCCCGTACGGACGCAACCTGTACCCGTTCCAGGGCAGCCCCTGGGTCGGCAACCTCCCGGCGGCCAGGGACGTGGACAACTTCTACAGCCGGCGGCTGCTGCGGCGGTCGCTCGAGCTGCAGTACCTGCAGACGCACCCGGACGTGCACCTGCAGGAGATGGCCGACCCGAACTTGTACGACGTGTCCATCCGCGCCGAGGACCTGCTCCTGACGCGGGACCGCGTGCTCTCCCGGCTGGCCGGCGACGCGGCCGCGCAGCAGCGGGCCGCGGCGCCCGTGGGCGACGGCAGCCACCTGATCGCGTCGGTCAGGGAGCTGCTCCCGCTCACGTCGGTCAAAGTGACCGACCCCATCGGGCTCCGCCGCGTGTGCAACCCGCCGGTCGGCGGGCAGCTGTACCCCTGGTATTTCTGCCGAGAACCCATCGCGGCGCCGCAGCCGTGCCAGCGCGACACCAACGAGTGGTGCGAGGACACGCGACACCCGCGGGTGCTGCCTGACGGCCCCGCGCGCGAGCCGTTCTGGGTCTGCAAGCCCTGCGACCACACCTCCAAGACCATGATCCTGGACCGCAAAAACAACGGCCTCGACGACATCCAGACGTCGCTCAACCTGCGCATGTACTTTTGCTCGCACTGCACGCCCGGGCTGAGCAACAAGTCGGCCTGGCAGGGGAGCGGGTTCCGGGTGTGGTTCAGGGGAGTGGAGGACGACCCCAACGCGAACCCGGTCGACGAGCTCGGCTACGGCGGCTTCATGCCCGACGGCGGCGACGGGCTCGGCGCGCCCAACGACCCGGTCCCCGCGGCGCGCCGCCACCTGCCCGCGCTCACGGGCTGCTCGTGCTCGGCAAAGCTGCTCTACCGCACCCTGTGCCAGCACCACCGGCTCTCGCTCGCCGACGCCGTCGTGCGCGCCGCGGGGCTGCAGCGCGAGTGGGTGCTGACCGTCTACGGCAGCGGCAACGTCTGCCCGCGCTGCCTCAAGCCCGGCGGCGGCATGACGGGCGGCGTCGTTGGAGGGGTGGAAGGTGACGAGGACGTCGAGGCGCACGCGGACCCGCCCGCGCCCTTGGTCATGGCCTGGAGGTTTAACAGACGCCATGCCGTGCCCGGCGCCCCCGTCTACCAGGGGCAGCAGCACCTGGCCTACATGTGTCTGGCCTGCCAGGACCGCGTTGTCGGGCCCGCCGACACGGTCCACCGCGAGATTCGCTGGTCCGACGACCGCATGGACCCGATGCTCAACCCGCCCCCGGCCCCGGCCGACGCTGCTGTTTATGGCTGAAAAGTCGGGATGGATACCTTTGTTCTTTCCGTTTGCTTTTTCTTATTTTTTTTCTATACTCGTGGTGCTGTCTTTTTGCATTTCTGCCTCCATTACTTCCATTTCACATGGCTGTCTTAATCACGCGACTTAAAAATCATCAATCTCAATATTATATCCTCGTGCATACCCATTTAGTTGCCTCTATAAACATGGCGTGATGCTCTCCGCCTTCTCGGCCAAATCCCAAATCATAAGCCATCAATAATAGTTTTTAAAAATTAGACCCAAGAGCGCTGTCCATCGGTAACGGACTCCCAGGCGCGTAAAGCTCAAGAGGAGCTCGCGGCGGCCCCGTGGCATGGGTGTTGTAAAGGAGTGAGGAGAAGAAAGGGTATCTTTTTCAGGCGCAAATCAAAAACAAAATCAAACGCGCGAACTCGAAACGCAGATTGCCCCATTCAAAATGAGTGTCCACCTTCTCTGATGTCGAGGGTGCTGTGAGCCCAGAAAGGAGTGATCACGGACTTCACAGGACGACAAAGGACTGCAGGGTGGGCAGCTTCAAAGAGAAAAAAAAAAGGCTGAAATAAACATTAGAAATGATCCGAGGGCGTGACTGGAGAACCAGAACCCATCCTCACACAGGAATAGGCTCTAGGTTAAAATGAACGTCTGTCACCTGGCCCCTCAGAGGGCAAAGAAGGTTACGATGATTAGGAAGAGGGTCCCCAGGGCGGGCTGGCGCCAAGAGTAGGCGCCGGCCGTAGACACCGCTGTGGGCCTGGTGGTTGGGGTCCCGGGAGGCCTGGAGATGGTGCCGATCGGGAGCGAAGTGTTGGACGTCAGTGATGTGCTGGTGCCAGTAACCGAGGAAGAAGACGAGCTTGTGATGGACATGCTTCCAGATGTTGAGTTTGTGAAGCTCGTTGAGCTACTGCTACTACTACTGCTGCTGCTGGTTGTGGACGTCGAAGTAGGCGTGCTCGACGAGGAGCTGGAGCTGGAGCTGGAGCTCGTCGACGAGTTAGTGCTGGCGGTGGACGTTGGGATGGGCACAGGGTCGCTTGTGGTCAAGCCCGGTTCCTGGCTCGTCGTGGAAAGGTCCGGCGTCGACGTGACCTGGCCTGGAGGACCGCTACTCTGCGTTGTGACCGGCGGGGGGTTTTGGCAGTAGTTGATGTATTCGAGAAACTCCTGGACCAGGTACATCCTACCACCGCCGACTATGGTCGAGTTGGCTTGCGTGTCGGTGCACTCCAGGCACGTGTCGAGCTCGCCCCGGAAGGCCGATCCCTCTGCGCAAAGGTCAGGCGTCTGGCCGCGCCTCTGGGCCTCGCGGAACGCATTGTTGCACGGTTGGAAGCAGAGGGCCGACATCGGAGCGTCGGGCTTGAACGGATCTTGGCGCTTGAGCAGGCCCCGCTTGGCCGCCTTGAGCAGCTCCTTGAACGACCTGTTGTAGTGCCGGCGGTTCTTCGGCTCCCAGACGGGCGCCGCGCCCTTCTTCTTGGGCTTGTAGGTATGGACCGCGCTCACCGAGGCCGCCGGAGGCGGGTACACGCTCAGCGAGGACTGCGAGGCCCAGACACCGGTAGTGATGGTCTGCGTCTTGCCATCAACCAGCTTGATAACTTCGAGTTTCTCGAATATGCCAGAGCTCAGACCAAAGGCCCGGGGGTCAAGGTTGAAGTAGCCCTCGGCCGGCGGATAATAGCCCGTCTCGTTCTCAGCCCAGTGCACGGGTTTGATGGGTGGCGCCAGGATACAGTCCTGCGGCTCGCATACGAAGTCCCTGGGAGGAGCGGTATCCCAGACCGCGCAACCCTCAGGCTTGGGAGGATTGCACACATAGCCCGGTGCGCAGCCCCACTTGTAGTTCTTCGGCGTATCCGTGGCCCTCAGCTGTCCGGACGGCGTTGGAGCTGGGCAGGCGGGAGCCGGCGAGATGGTGATTGTTGCAAGAGTCTGTGTCTCGGGCCTCATCGTGATCACCTCGACCCGGATGATGGTCGACGCCGGAAGAGTGGTCACAACGGTCTTTCCCTCGTTCGTCATGGTCACGGTGATGGCTGGCTTGACTGTCGTAACCGTCCGCGTGCTCAACGACGTAGTGGTGATGACTCTCGTCACGGGCGGTGGCGTAGTGATAATAATGGCAGTCTCCGTCTTGTCCTTCGTAGTGACAACGACATCAGTCTCGGTCAAGTGCTTCGTCGTCGTCACGGTAGCCGTCGTGGCCTTGGTGATGATGGTCGTCTTCGTCTCGGGTCTCGTCGTCGTCGTGGTGACCGTGGTCTGGACAGCAGTAGGGACCTTGGTCGTGTATGTCGTGCTGACCGTTAGGGTGGAGACGACGGTAGCCACCACGCACGTCTCGTCGTGTCTGCGAACCAATTGGCCATTCTCCATGTACGTCTTGGGCACAACCGTGCACTTGCTCACGGTCTGAAGGCATAACAATCAGCAAGTCTGCGGGCCATGGAGAACCGAATCAACCGGGCGGCGACGACGTCATCATCTCACCTGTGTAGTTTTGACCGTGGCGGTCGTGGGAACTGTGGTGGTCGTCCATTCGACCTTGGTAGTAGGCACGCTGTACGGGGCGAGTTAGATCAGGACCACCATTTGGGACATCCGCACCGGGGACTCTACTTACTAGACGTGTTCAGTCACAGTAGCGGTAGCTGTCACCGTCGTCTTGTACTCGGTGACGGTCTTTGCGCAGTCCTTGACAGTCTCCGTCACCGTCTTCACATCGCTGACAGTCTGCGTCACGGTTTTTGTGCGGTCCGTTGCAGCAACGAGGGGGCTGAGGACCAGGGCCGCGGTGGCCCAAAGGCGCCACGAGTGCACCATGGAGGGCGGGCTGCTATGGGTTTAAACTGATCGAGTGTCGGTCAAACTCGCTGCCTCACAGCCAGTGTTGCCTTCACGGTGACCACTTCAGAACGAATGTGGGCAAGCGAGTGGATGTCCTGCTGCGTGGAAAGATACACCTTGTGTAAGTGGGAGGTATGTTAAGCAGGCAAGCTAGCTAGCTAGCTAGCAAGCTATGGGTGGTGGCCCGTACCTGGGGAGGATATCAAGAGCCGGAACGACCGCTTCACTCTGTCACGACAGAGCAGCCAATGGAGGCCGAGAGAGACAGCGGCTTGCGACGGATACCCCGACGGACTTCTTTGGACCAGACTGTCGCGGAGGGTGAGAAGGAGAAGAAGGGAGGGTGTCCACAGAGCCGGGAAAACAGGACGGTGCGCGGTTATCAACCAGAGCTAAGATGAGCTCTCTGCTGCGCCCCTGGCAGGTCTGCCTACCTCCCGAGGAGAGGACGTATGCACTGACATGCAGGTTTCTGTGGGGAGGAGCTCAGGAAATTTCCCTATGCAGAGTGCGGGCCCCAGCTACCAGCTCGGGATTTGGCCTACAACATGATGTGCCGGGCAGGCAGGATGGCGAGGCAGGGTGTGATCCGTAGAGACACCCATGTCGCCTAACCTTGTTCGCTCACAGAATCAACACTACCCGCTGCGGCTGCCGTACACGGTCAAGACGAATACTCGGACCGACGGGCGGGGGATGGGCTGAGAGGGGAGAGTGATGGGCAATAGGCTGTGGCGTTGGTGGAGGGCGGGGATGGGAAGGTCGAAAAAAACGCGCTGGCAGGGCGTGTAGCGTCACATCGTATCCATGCGGCTCCATCCTTGGATGTGCTGGACTGCGTGGTGTCACTGCTCACGACCACTTGACGACAAGGGTTAAAAACGGGCGACTACCGATTTTGCCTGTCATCACCGAGACGACCCTTGCCCTGGCGGGAGACCTTCTGTTTGTTGTTTCTGCCCGCAATTTCGACCGATGAGGCTGTACACGCAAAAAAAGAGCTCCAGTGGGACCCCTTGGTGACAGTCAGATCTGACGCTCGGAACATGGGTTGATAAAATTCGCATGTTGGTTAAAAGGCCACAGGCAGGAGTGAAATTGGAACGAAGAAAGGGGCACTCAGAGATAGTGCGCACCGCCATTCTGTCTCGACCGACAAGGCTGTGTACAGTCGCCAAGGGCTCCTGCAGGCGGCTAATGTCTGTCCGCTGAAAGGGGGGATTGGTTTCCAGGGTGGGAGCAGCATCGACTTGCTGTCCACGGCAACAGCTTCCTAGAGCCGGCCAGGACAGCCGGGTGTGCAACACACCCACCCGTCTTGCGCCCATGTTTGTGTAACCTATGAGAGGCAAGGACGCAATGATGCTTCCTCTGCCGTGGTGGGGAGAGCAATATGTGCACCTCTCGCAGGCTCGGCGAGCGGGTGGAAAGTGGGGTTGGCTCCCCTCCACGGTGGGTGATGTATCCGTCCGTATACAGGCTGTCTAGGGGATGGACCGCTGATGCTGCTGTGTCCCTTGCTCCTTTGGGTAAGTAAGCAGCCCTGGGTCATCATCAGGCCCCGATTAAAGGCCGGAGGAGGGGGTGGTGTGGCGAGCAATACTCGGTGGGAAACTGCGCTTTCGGCCGGTTTATCGAAGGCGCAGTAGGAGAGAGGAACGGCCGCCACCTTTGGAGAGAACAGAGTATTACAGTCCGCGTTTGTAACCGTTTCCGTGTCTCCCCCGAGCCTCGCATCATTGCCATGCCGCCGGCGTTGGCCGGATTTGAGTTTCTAGTCGTGTCAGCTTACAGAGGAGAAAATTGGGAGGCACAGCGATTGATAGATCGCAGAGGCAAATCTCGGACATTTCCATTGTTGCGAGGCACAACGCTTGCGCTCGTGGCGGGTGCGGGTGGGAGAGGAGGGGTGGAGGTGAGGCCGGCAAGGCTGCCATCATCAATCGAAGTCGTGCTCAGGGCGGGCGCCACTCAGGCAAGGGCCAGGGTTGTGGTTGAGAGCTGCAGGTAACGTGTGTTGGTGCAGGGGCTGGGAGCTCAGAGGTAAGGTGGGGTCCAGAGGTTCCACAAGCCCCATCTCGCGGCGACTCAGTCGTCTCTGATCTGACAGACTTCCATCCTAGGTCCATTTCTTGATCAGACATCCAGGCTACAACAAACCAGCAGCTTTTTTTTTTTTTTTTTTTTTTTTTTTTTTTTTTTTTTTTTTTTTTTTTTTTTTTTTTTTTTTNTTTTTTTTTTCTTTTTTTTTTTTTTTTTTTAGCTTTTGGTAACCAGGTAGGTAGGTAGGTATTCTCATCGTATTGAGCTCGCTGACAGGCTGTGGGTTTGCCAGTCAGGCTTCACCTCAGCCAAGCCACCGAACGAGCAAGGCTGGCAAGCGGGCAAGTATGTAATCGGTAAGGTAATCGATGCTGATATTGGGACGCTAGCGATCCATCCGCGTCGACATGTGGATGATGTGCATGGGCCAGAATCCTGGTCTGGCAGCACCTGACCTGACCTATTTTCAGCCCAGCCCGTCTCCCCATAGGGTAAGGCTAGGATATCTGCTAACCATAGCTACCGTGCTACCGTGCCGTTCACTTGAACGGTTCGCGATCTTCTGTGGGGTTCTGGTGCCTTGGCCATGTCTGCGCGCTCCTGTCGTTCGAGTCCCGGCTAAAGCTGCAAAGTCCCGAGTATGATGAACTGGCAACAAACGAGTTTGAATGGCACAACAGTCCAGCGGAAAAATAAAAAGAAAACGCTGACTTTGTGCTTCGACCGACCTCGACACCACATTTTCCCAACAAGGAAGCTCGTTCTTCGCTCGCTAAGAAGATCGGCAGCATGAGCAAGTGCGGCTCCGTGAGGTGGAGGTAGGCGATGAAAGCTCGGTGGCTGGTTTCTTTGTCCCACGAGTGACCCCACTTGCGCCATCAAAGCCAGCGGAGCCAGTTGCGGTGGGTCAATAAAAGCTGCTGTGCCGTGGGGCCGCAGGCAGCCAGGCTGTGCGTCCCCGCCGATCAGCAAATGAACTCGTCGTGTTGGTTCTGGACTTCAGAGCTTCAGTCGGCAGGTGGGGACGGGAGCTGTGCTCTGGCTTGTCTACCACCTGCTGCGTCTTGTCGTCGGCTCGGAAGCCTTTTCTTGTCTGGGGGCTCAAGAGGACAAACCGAGGCGCCGCTTCGGACACTCTAGATTTGTCAAAGAACTCTATCGATCCCCGGACTTGAGCGCGCCCACCGGCATCACCGAGGATCGGCATAGAAGGCTTTCTTTGGAGGCCGTCGTCCTCCGCTTTATTTTCCGCCTGGCTTCAGTGTTGCCGGCGGCCGGGCCCGATAAAGACAACAGAAAGAAGTCGCTTTTGCCACCCTTGGCACTGCACGTGTCGCTGGGCAAGGGACGATGCAGCTGCAGTCAGCCCAAAGAATGCGACCTTGCCTGATCCGACCGCCCGACATCTTACCACTCGAGAGGGAGGAAAGACCACCACTCCCAGTGGGGAACGGGCAATTAATTGCCCAGGAATGAGGACCGCAGCGTTGCCCAGTGGGGCACCGTCTCCCGGTTGCGTCCAGGGCACAGACTCCTGCATAACCAACACCAACAGCCATCCAGGGGTTCTGTCCCGAGGAGCGTGGGAGCTTGGGTAGCCATCTCGGATGGTAATTTGGATTGAAATATCTTCTGTCTCTCCTTGCCGGCTGCGACCGGCTGGGAGACAAGGGCATTCTGCTAAACACGGACAAAAGTCCTGGAGCGTCGAGGGCAGAGAGGACGGGTGCTACTAAGCGACGAGGCAGGCTGCTGGAGGGGCACCCAGATATTTCGGTTACTTCTCGGGCCCTACGGGGCCGCTGGCTGTCGTGCTCAGCACTTTACATACTCCATATGTATAGTGAGGTCGCAACGCCTGCCTTGCCCTGACAATTCTCCCTCGTCCAATCAAGACGTGCAATGTCCCGATGTGGTAGCCACTCCCCAATTCCCACCCCCTGCAACCAGAGGAATGCAGTCAAGACACACACGCACAGGTCTCGCCCTTGGTTGCATCTGCCCGATTGTCGCCACCCGCTCCCCTCGCAGGGAAATACTTTCTCGGTTCTGCTCGCTGTATCCGGAGCCTCCTCGCTGTACGTCTCCGGTTGGCCGCCCTTGCCTGACACGGGACCACTGCAGAAGCTTCCGTGCCTCCTCGCCGGAAAGGCTGGCTAACGTTTGTGTCGCACCCAAGCTGCTCTGGGCGGTTCAGTTCGGGCCCGTAACTGAGGTAAGCCGCTGGGAAGGCATCCTTCCAAAGCCCCCGCTCTTCTCTGCTCCTCTTCGTCTTCTTTCATGCCGCACAAAGGACGCTGCCGTGTTGTCTGCATCCGGGAGACCTCGTGGGCTGGCATTCTTTGATCCGTATCCGCTGACGCGGATACCAATGCGGTCTTGACTAGACTGCATTCCAGTGGTTGACCGGCACCCCGGGTTCTAGTCTCCTTTTTCGTTTGGCTGGTTTATCATCCCGTCCCAGCTGCGATACTTACCATCTTCATCCTTCCAACCACATTCTGCCCCTCCACCAGGCTCGAAGATTCACGATCTCGGGGAAGACTTCATCTTTCCCTGTCATCGTAGACAGCCCTTTCTATCTGTTTTTCCTTTCCCCTTTTCCTCTCTGTTCCGTCTCTATCCCTCTTCTATCGACACACCAGGGGCACATACAACAGCGCGGCCTTGACGGCCTAAGCAGCAGCAGAGATGTCTCCATCAGGAGCTGCCTCTCTGGCTGGGGTCCTGCTTGGCGCCCTGGCCCTTGCGCCAGTGACCCAGGCCCAGTATGGCGGATGGACGAAAAACCAGGTCAACTCAACCATGTGCTTTTGGGATCAGCTACGAGGTGAGTGTTCCCGGATGGCGGACGAACCGGCTTTAGCACTACCATCAAACCTGCTATTTACCCATGACTGATTAACCCACGCCACCGTGATTTAGGGCACCAGTTGAGGGAGACTATCTACCTGGATGGCGGCCTCCTTGGCTGGAAACCGGGCCTGGTTACTGGAGAGTATGGCCCAACTATTGCCGATAGTAAGTTGCCTGAGACGGTTCAATAATATTGCGGCCTCTTCTCTAACCGATACTTAGACAACCCATTTGCGCTCATGTACAAGCTCAATCTTGGAAAGGCATTCAATATAACGCAGAACATCACCTCATTGCTGGAGCCTCTCTCAAAAGCACCAGGAATGGGTGCCGGAAATAACATTGCCCCGAATTATTACGACGGGGCTCTGCTGGGCAACGACAAGGCCTTCTATCTCTACGGCGGCCTTCTGGCCAGGACAGACAACTACATCCCGCCCGAGGCCGACAATGTCTACGCCTACCGTGGCTACCAGGCCAACTCGGAATCCCGTGCGCCCTTCTCGGCTGGGTTTTTCCTCAACCGGCTGCCCGTCAACATGACGCGCTATCTCGCATACGGCGGCGCTGCGTCGGCGCCATCTGAGAACAAGGCGTGGTACTTTGGAGGGCAGCACTCGCCGTCCTGGGGTCCCATCTACACTGTCACGGTCAACAATTCGCTGAACGCCATCAACGTCTCCAACACTCTTATCACTCTCGACATGAGCGGTCCCGAGGGCAAAGAGAAGTGGTCCAACGTCACGCTTCCTGAAAACATCAAGGGCCGTGCCAATCCCGAGCTTGTCTGGGTTCCCTACGGCGCCCAGGGCCTCCTCATCGCCATCGGAGGCGTCACCTACCCTGCCTTTGATAACAGCAAGCTTCAGTCGGCAAACGCCGCGGCAAGTGTAAGTCTCGACCCCTGACGTGCTGATGAGGAGAGGCCATGTGGGTACATACTAAATCGAGCGCTCAACGAACCGGCAGGAGTCTGAGAGCAAGGGGTTTACCGCCGAGGTCGACGTTTACGACATCGCCAAGGACAAGTGGTATCGGCAACCTACGATTCACTCGGGGCCCGGCGCCATAACACGCGGCTGCACCGTGGTGGCTGCCGCCCAAGATATGTCGAGCGTGAACATCTACTTCTACGGAGGCTACAATGGCCGGGATCTCACGAAAGAATTCAACGACGACGTCTGGATCCTCTCGCTCCCGTCATTCATGTGGATGAGGGTCAGCACCGGCAGACCGAGATACGGGCGCGCCGGCCACAAGTGCTTCAAGCCCTACCCAGACCTGATGATGGTGATCGGAGGCCAAAGAGCGCAGCCGGGTGTCGACCATCTGTGCCTCGAGAAAAGCATGATCCAGCTTTTCAACCTCACCTCAGCCACTTGGCAGCAGAGCTACGACCCCGCAAAGTGGTCCAAGTACGGAGTCCCCTCGGCCATCGTCAACATGATTGGCGGGACGCCGGAGGGAGGAGCCAGCCAGAAGCAACCCGGCCCGTCGGGCTTTGCCAACTCGGACATCGCCAGCGCCTTTGCCAGTCCTTATCCTACCAAGATCGCGACGTACTACCCTTACGCCTCTGCCGCGTCCGGCGACAACACGAACCCCAACCTGCCCGGGAGCAGCAACAGCGGCGGCTCGGGCGTGCCGAGCTACGTGGGGCCCGTGGTCGGCGTCATCGGCGGTCTCATCCTCATAACTGCCCTCATCGCCGGCTTCTGCGTCTACCGGCGCCGCAGCCTGCTCAAGCGCAACCAGGCGGGCGCCAGCGAGGTCGGGACGACGGACGGGAACGGCAACCGCATCATGAGGTGGATACACGACCAGCCGAGCGAGGCCAAGGGCCCGCCCACCGTCACGGCCACCGAAGACACCTTGGCCACGCCGTACGCGGAGAACGGCATGCCGCTGCCTCCGAAATCGGTCCTGAGCGTCCCTTCAACCACGCCTGTCACCACCGCCGCATACACCACGGCGTCGTCATACCCGGCCTCCTCGGTGCCGGCCGAGATGGCGGACACGCAGATGGCAGAACTGCAGGGTAAGAAGATGACCGACCGCATGAGAAAGAACCCAGTTAGAACAGAGAGAGAGAGAGGGAGACTAACCACGCAACGTGCCCAAGGAGATAGATACTTCACCCCGCGTCGAGCTTCACGGTCAACCTCTCTCGGCAGCCGAGATCGTCAACAAGAAGTTTGCCCAGCTGCAGCAGCAGAACAACAACAACAACAGCGGCTCGATCCACAGCTCGAACCTCTACTCCTCCATCGGGCAGACTGACCACGCGTCGGTGGTGTCGAGGTCATCGGCCCCGCACGTCGCCGCCGCCTCCTCTCCAGCGGCACCGGCGGTCCCCGGGCCGGGCGCTCCGGGCCGGGCGGACTCTCCCCCGCTAGGCGGGCCCGGGCCCGCGGACTACGACACGCTCGGCGACCTGCCTCCCTCCTCTTTGTCGCAGCAGCACCACCACGCCCAGGATGTCACGCCGTCGCCCGTGTCGCGCCTCGAGTCGGGCGTCTCGGGCATCAGCGACCGCGACCGCGGCCACCTGCGCCACCTGTCGGACGAGACCGTCTCGTCCATGGGCGCCGGCGCCGGCGTCTCGGCCGCGCAGGCGAACAACGTCGTCTCGCCCTCGTCCGCCGTCGTGGCGCCCGGCGCCGGCGGCCAGCTCCACCCCCTGGTCGGCACGCCGCCGCTGGTGTCGCCGCCCGAGTTTGGCGGCGACGGGGACGATTACCTCTCCGCTCGCGAGGCGCAGGCGCAGAGACAACCGCAACCGCAGCCGCCGGTGGGCCCAAGTAGCGGCGGCGGCGTAGGCAGCCCGTTGAGGAAGAGCGCGTTCCATGAGGGCGTGTAGGATCTTGGACTGCAAATGCTAGGTTGTCCGTCGTCCATCTTAGTTTACCTACCCATTTAACTAGTCTGTGTTCTTCATGTTTTCTTTTCTTATTCTCCTTGTCCTTGTCTTTCGTTGCCGCTTTTTTCCCCATGATGATTCACGGTATATACCTCTCCTGGTGTCTTGTATTGATGCAGTCTTGGGAACCTTGGGTAAAACAGATGGGTCTGGACTTGGTTTTTGCCATACTTGAAACCGACCGTGGTGCTGTGAAACCGAGCGTGATGGTGTAAAAAGCGCGACGAACGCCCTGTCAACAATGGGAGTTTCCGGCATATCTATCTAGCTAGCTTTACGACCTTTGTGGCAGAAAGGGCGTGTTCTCGGCTACGTCTCCCAAGCTGGAGTGAAAGTAAGACGTAGGAGAAGAAGCGGCGCTCATCTCCCCGGCCGTCCATGTTCAGGCACCGATAAGAAAACCGCCGCAATGTACGCAGTTCCGGCGGCGAAGTCCAATGGCGAGTTTCCGTTCATGTTTGTCGCATACTTATCAGCGCCCCTTTCGAGCAGCAGCTGCGCGATGGCCTTGCGCTTAAAATATGCCGAATAGTGCAACGGCGTCCACCCTAGCCCGTTGGTAGCCTCGATGTCGGCGCCCCAACTAAGCAGCAACCTCGCGATGGCTTCGTTGCCATGCCTCGCGGCGTCGTGCAGTGGCCTCCGCCCGCCCCGGTCCTCGGCCTCTTTGTCGGCGCCCGTTTCGAGCAGCAGCCGCGCGGCGGCTTCGTTTCCATACCTCGCGGCCAAGTGCAGCGGCCTCCACCCGCTCCGGTCCTCGGCCTCCTTATCGGCGCCTGTTTCGAGCAGCAGCCGCGCGGCGGTTTCTCTTCCGTACCTCGCAGCCACGTGCAACGGCCCGCACCCGTTCCGGTCCCCGGCCTCTATGTTGGCGCCCCTGTCAAGCAGCAGCCGCGCGACGGCGTCGCTTCCGTACCTTGCGGCCCAGTGCAGCGGCCTCCACCCGTTTCCGTCCCCGGCCTCCTTGTCGACGCCCTGGTCGAGCAGCAGCCGCGCCACGGCTTCTTTTCCGTACCACGCGGCTAAATGTAACGGTCTTAGTTGGTTCGATTCCTCGGCCTCCTTGTCGGCGCCTTTCTCGAACAGCAACTGCGTGACGGCTTCGTGTCCGCCTTGTACCGAATAGTGCAACGGCCTTCGCCCGTTCCGGTCCTGGGCCTCCTTGTCGGCGCCTTCTTCGAATAGCAGCTGCATGGCGGTCTCGTGTCCGCCCTCTGCCGAAAAATGCAACGGTCTCCGCCCTTCCCAGTCTTTGACCTCTTTATTGGCGCCCCTGTCGAGCAGCAGCCGTAAGACGGCCACGTGCCCTTGCTGTGCCGCGTAGTGCAGCGGTGTTTGGCGGTGAACGTTTGTCGCATCCATGTTAATACCGGCATCTAGCAGCAGTTGTGTTATGCCTTCGCAACCACTGTTTGCTGCCAAATGCAGTGGTTCCTCCATGGTGACGGTTTTGACCTTCGTGCCTGCTCCTTTTTCGAGCAGTAGCCGCACGTCGGCTTCGCGCCCGTGTTTGATAGCCCATTGAAAGAGCGTCAAGCCGCCTGCATGTTTAACGCTCGCATCGATCATCCCTCTCCTCAGCAGCTCGAAAACCAAGTTGTACACGCCTGGTTCTTTCACTGCTGTATACCTGACATGGTGGAGGTAATGCAACTTCGCATAGGGGAGGAAAAAGAACTGATTTGTGTCGAGCAGGCCGGGAGGCCTGGCTTCGTCCATGAAAAAAGGGCCGATGTTACAGTGGGATTGCTTGCAAAATTTTAAAAGCCGTAATACAAGCTCCTAAACACGACCTGATAATAATAAGGCGCCGAAAATGGATTCGATAATTTTGCGTGAGGCTATTGCGGCCATTATTTGCGGAGCCACCAAAGTGGATAACTGGTTATCAAAAATGCCGTAATTAAGGTATATAATAACAATGTATCCCATTATTTCCATTGCACTATCGTAAATAAACAAGCCTCCGGATAGGCCTCCAGTTCCGCCGAGCAGGAACTGCTTAACGCTGTGGTGCACCAACCGCACAGTAAAATCCTCCTCATCAATCGTAACGAGGCTTCCGCAACAGGCTAATACTAAATATATTTCGTTAAAAAACTAAGCCGGCTTCCAATCCGTATTCCCCGGATTTACACTAAAGGCTTCCCATAATTCGTCTATTGTAAAGGAACGGCGAGCCGCAATAACAAGCTTAAATATTTTTTGCTGGTAGTCCTTCCCAAACATTTCCGCTTTTTGTAAAATGCAAGAAAACGTGGCAGGGAGATCTTTCGGTAGGTCGGTTAAAGTTTTTCTGATCGCCTCATCTATTTTGCGGTGCATAAAAACTGAATTTGGAAAGCAACCCAAAGGAATATTCCATATACACCCTGCACCAGAGCATCTTGGATATTTAAAACAAAGCGTGAATCCCCTATTTTTAGCTTACCAGATACTATGCACCTCTCCAGCTTTGTATTAATAAATTGTTCGATATCGGGATTATCGTCGGGTATTTGCAAAACGTTAGGCCTAATAAAATCCCCTGTCCATAATTGTAAAGTGATATTGGCTTCGGTTCTGAACGAAATATATACCAAAAAAAGGATTTGTTTTGAAACTGGCCTAACGCATATATCAAGGTACGTCTTTTATAATCGCTGTATTCGTCCAGCCCGTTAACGATAGCATAAGCTTTTGATAGCAGGATTTTCAAAAGCAAGCTCGTCACTCCATCAACATCCATCGTCGGAATTATTGTATTAGTTACGCCTTCAAGCCCGGCGGGACCGAAAAGCGGACCTAGCAGCTGCCAAGCCAGGCAGCCCATTATTATACGTGCTTGGAGACTTTCGAAATCGTTATACCGATAAAAAAAATAAGCAACCGGGAGCGGTTTTTTTTTTAATATGGAGATTAAAATTATCAACCATGTTGGCCAACAAAACGGACTTGCCAAACCCCAAAATACCAGTGCATATAAGTGTACAGAAACTGGCGTTACGACCGCGCTACGCCCGGAGGGGACAGGAGGGCTGGGGCTAACCCCCAGCGCTGTGCCTCAACCCCGCGGCGGGGCAGCACGGTAGGTCACGTGATTCCAGGAGGATCTCTGGATCTGTTGGCAAGGACAACAGATCCACAGATCCAAAGGAGGATCTCTGGATCTGTTGACAAGGACAACAGATCCACGGATCCAAGGGACCCTAGTAGGGAAATATCCGACTACAAGAAGGATGGGTTTCCCAGGTACTAAGGTAGTCTTGACTGAGGCCTCGGCATCAGTCAACCTAAGTTAGCTCCAAGGTATCCCCTTGGGCAAGCAATAACAGACAACGTTCCTACCAGACCCAGACCACGTGCAAGGTGATCTTGCAAGACCCAGTACTGCTCAACACCGCCCCTAGGTGCCCTACCCTAGGAGCAGAAGGCCTGTGATTGTAACAACTGGTTTGAATTTTCCAATCCCGGTATTTGTCGGCCCAGTCGAGGAGGGTGCTATACCCGGCCTTGCGCATCTCTTTCCACGCTTTCTGGTAATTGTACACTAAACAAGTATCGAAAAGGCGGAAATAAGCCTTAAACTTTTTGCGATGCATCTCTAACTTGAAAAATTTGAAAAAAAATTTGGTCTGGGAGCTTTACTTTGAAATATCCCTTGCTATAAGTGCATAAACCTCCTTTTTAATTAAAAAAAAACCCATAAATCGGTGCTTGATTGGTATATCTTCAACTCCAAATCATCAAAAAACGATACAAGCTGGCCAAATTTCAACTTTTAGATCAACTTCAAATATTAATAACAAAAACGGACAATTACGATAAAATATTCGCAAAGGTTCGATTATAACCTTTTGAATTATAGGTAAAGCAGGGCCATCATTTGGTACCGGGAAAAAAAATCGTCCGATAGCCATAAAAAGCACCGACAGCTTCTTAAAATAGGAATAAAAATTAATTATCAGCTGCGAAATATCAGATCAAAAAAAGCATATAAAACTGAGAATATGAGCGGCTTACCAGTAGCGTCATCCTTACGAGTGACCAAACGCCGCAGGCAATAATGTTCTGACCACCGCCGACTACGATATCCCCAAAAAAGGCAAACTGCTGGATCGTTTCGAGAATATTAAAAAAGCGAGGGCCGAAACACCGGCCACGGTGCCCGCTTCCGCTAGCGCAACGGTCAAGCTCAGCCGTCAATCGCATAATATCGCCAGCATCTGGCGGGGATGCCCGCGCTTGAGATTTACAGGAACGGAAGGCTGCTTTTTGCTCGTCAGACAGGGCGGCCTCGAATTCGAACACTGCTTGGGCCAGCCGAATCTCGGGCTTCAGCTGGGCAACCTCCGCCAGCGCAGAAGACATGACGGCTGAGCTGGGTCGGAAGTCTGGTCGTGATTTGGAGACGTGGGCCAAGCGAATGTGAAGAAATTGCCTAATGGGACATTCTCTGGCATTGAAAGCAGCCTTGTGCGCGATGGCCGAAGGTGATCGAGTAGTAAGAAGGAAATGCCAAACATTACGGTGGCAGCATCATTGTAGTCGGTCGAGGGCAGGCCGAGCACTTACCCAGCTCGGGGCTACCAGTGGGGATGTTGCACCGCATTTCCATTGGGTAGAAATATTATTCACTTTCAGCCTAGCTCCAACAAACTACCGAAGCCTCCTAGCCAACCACTAGCTTTGAGGCGGCGGCTGCCTGGAACCGTGTAACTCGACCACGGTCTTTGTCAACACATCCGCGCGCAAGGGGCCCCCGAAAAAGGCCCAACGT
This sequence comes from Magnaporthiopsis rhizophila, assembly GCA_003049465.1. Classification (NCBI taxonomy): domain Eukaryota; kingdom Fungi; phylum Ascomycota; class Sordariomycetes; order Magnaporthales; family Magnaporthaceae; genus Magnaporthiopsis; species Magnaporthiopsis rhizophila. The sequence continues at coordinate 146,380 of PYSS01000013.1, forward strand.
GCAGATCGTCAGGCTGCGGAGGTAGGTACTTGGGTAGGTAGGGTATGCAGCATGCACGAATACAAAAATGCCTCGATGCCGCCCCATGAGTCCGTGTATTAGGCCCGCGGGTTTCTCTCTTCCGTCCGGTGTTCTCCCCTCCCCCGCGCCACCAGCACCATGGAACAGAACCAGGCGAACCAGGGACTCGGGGCTGCCGGCCCCGCGGGACCGGGATCCGGGAGCTCGGCTCCGCAAGTCTCCTCGGCTTTGACCGAAAGCACCAACTCCATCCCTCCGGACGAGTTTGCGCAGATCCTGCAGGAGCGCGGGGTCCGGCCTTCCCCTTCCCAGCGCTCGCAAGCCCCTTCGCCAACGACAAACCTGGTCACCTCTAGCGAGACAGCCCGGAGTCTCGCAGAAACGGCTCCTCCACTGCATACGACCACGGAAGGCGAAGGGCACTCACAAGCCCCTTCGGGAACGACAAACCCGTTCACCTCAAGCGATCTAGCCCGTCGCCTTACAGATACGGCGCCAATGCCTGCCGCTGGCACAGCTCTTTTTGGGCATACGACCATAAAACCTGAAAGATTCTCGCCAGCCCCTTCGGGCACGACGAACTCGTTCACCTCGAGCGAGCTGGCCCGCCGCCTCGCAGAAACAGCGCCAGGGGCTACTACTGCTACCGGCATAGCTCCACCTCTTCCGCACACGGCCGCGGAAGGCGAAGGGCGCTTGGATGTGCTTGTCCAACACCACCACCCTCTCCATGGAGGCGCCCACAACGGTCCAGACGTCCGTATCATCCTGACAGCGACGTCCAAGCCGGCCGTCACGGTGCAGCTCGATCCTCTTGGCTATACGGATCCCGGGACCGGGACCGCCGATGCCGCCGTTTTCCAGCGGGCTATTCTCGACGCAGCCGCCGAGCCCAGCGGCACCGCTCTGTCCAGTGCCCTCTCGTACCAAAAGCTGTCCGTAACGCAGTCCAAGAAGCACGTCGGCATAGCCATACAAGCCAAGGCCTATCCCAACGACGCATCGCTACTGATCCACTGCGAGCCGTTCTTCGACCCGGTCGCCGACCGTATCGCCATTAAGAACAGAGATTCCGGGCCCGTTAAGGTCCAACTGCTTGCCGAAAGTGGAGGGGAGGGAGTCGGCGACGACGGGCGCCCGGCAGCGCAACGGGAACGTCTTCTCGCGCGGGCTTTCGAAATAAAGGCAAAAAAGGTCCAGCTGCTGAGGCCGGGCAAGGGGAGATTCGTACGGCTTCCGGTTTGCACGTCCTCGACTTCACTATCCTGCCCGGGCGCCACATTGAAATCACGCGCGGCAGTCCCCAGCAGGGTACCAAAAGAGGGCACGGCGCCGCTCAATTGCAGGAGGAGGACGAGCCGCTGAGTGTACAGACGAAGAAGGGCAAACTCATCCAAGAGGCCGACGACGACGGAAATGATGATACCGAAACCGTTGTCTTCCAGCGTGCCCCGCCGCATGAACCCCTGGCAGCAACAGCCCATGTCCCGCCGGCCTCCTCCTCCAAGACCCCCACGCGAGAGATTGTCCCAGTCCCCACTTTGTGACACCCCATGGAGGAGCTGAGGGCCGGCGATACGGCCAGGATAATCGGCCACAGGGGTGAGGACTACACGCTGTCGTACGAAAAACGCATCGATTTCAGGGCCGGCTGCCACGTCTTCGCGGCCCAGCACTCTGCCTTGCCACCCAGCGTCGATAGCGCAGTAGCCGTTGTCAAGGTCATCCGCTCGCCGTCGAAGCCCGTGCGAACGGGGACGTCTGCCTTTGTGGCCGGACGTCTCACGCATATGGCCGAGCTTTGGTTGGCCGAGGTGAAGAACCATCTCAAAGTATCACAGCATGTAAGGTCCTTTTTCCTAATTCCTTCCTATTTCTATTTTTCCTGATTCCTTTCTCTTTTCTTCCCCCTTTCTTCGTCAAATACAATTTCACTGCAGTGTTAACAAGGGTTTTCCGAGGCACAGGCGTCAGTCGTACGGCTGTTTGATGCCGACGCAAGGTTTCTGGCCATGTATATGGAACATGTAAACGCGCCGGCCCTGGACCATTCAAGTTACCGCGCGAGCCGGAACTACTGCAATCTGACGCCAACCGACGCGGGGCGGGTCTTATCCGACATGTCGTCGGCCCTCAGGTACATCCACAGCCAAGGCATCGTACACAACGACATCAAGCCGGGAAACATCCTCTACTCCCCCAAATCCCGTGATTCCCGCGGCGCCGTACTCATAGACTTCGGCCTCTCATCCGAGGCGGACGACCAACACCTTTCCACGGGCGGGACGCCCTGGTACGTGCCGCCCGAGCTTCTGAGGGAAGAGGAGCACGGGGGGCCAGCGCGCGGCACACCTGGGGACGTCTTCGCCCTAGGCGTGGTGATGCTCTTCCTGGTACGAAAGCTTCCCTTGCCGGGATCGTGCAAAGACCATCTGGAGTGGAAAATTAGAGAAGTGCTGCGCGGCAATGACGATGCATCTGCAGCCATGGAAACGTGGCTCGCTGTCGTGGAAAGCGTTTCGAAGAAGTTGGACAATTCCAATATGCTGGAGGGCCTAGTTGAGCGGATGGTGAGGAAGGCTGTCGAGAAACGGATCCAGGTAGGGACGTCGTACGAAGCGGCGGCCAAGGTATGATTTTGCAAGATGAGACGTAGGCACAAAAAAGCAATACACCAAAAGGCCCAAAAGTGGTGAACTTGTCCCGACCTTTCTTTGCAGGTTGCATAGTTTAATAAATAAAAAACGTGCCTATTTCCTTTCCTGTTTCCTTTCCTATTTCCTCTATTAGGGTTTTTTATACAATTAGGCAAGCCGGGATAAACAAAACGTAGCCACAGTCACTTTTCCTTTTAGTGGATTGCCTCTTCCACGTTTACGTGCTTGTCTCTTCCCCTCCAAGATGGTTGCGCCGGCACGTGACCAATCGTAATTCGCTAGCATCTTTCAGCACGTGATCCATATCTTCCATATCGCCGTCTTGCCATCACCAATTCTTCATCCCCACCAGCGACTCGCGCTCAACTCCCTGACGAACTTGCCCAGAATGAACGGGACGCTCCCAAAGCCCGATTATGGGGCCAACCCCAACTGGGATTGGCCGTGGGACAAATTCGAACTCGAACCCGACGCTCTCTTCACAACTTTGCACGAGCGTTTCAACACCAGAACCTGCCCTATCCAGGAGTTTCGAGGCTTCCTCCTCGACGTGCGCCAATGCGCTCGCGACTCGGACGACCAGGCCGAGTTCTACGCCAACCTCGGCCGCCGAAGAGACGAACAGGTTGCCGAGCTAGAAAGGGCGTGGCTTAACGTAAGGTGTTTAATGAAAACTTATTATCGCAAGCGACTCGGACAATGCCAGGAGCCTTGCTGCCTCAATCGCCTGGCGGCTGGAAAGAAAGGGGCCTCCAAGGCCAACGGTCAAACGGCAAACGACACCCCAACCGACCATTATGACTGGTTCCGCGTCATGTCCGGATCCATGGCTTTCGACGCCATGGTCAGGTACTTTGACGGTTTTGTGCGGGACCTGCGCCAACAGCAGGAAGAGGAGCGCAAAAAAGAAGAAGAAAGATATAGGAAGGAGGACGAAATATTTCGATAGACTCTAGCCCGGGCACAAGCGGAGCTGGACAAGGGCCGAAAGGACACAGCTTCGAAAGGTGCAGGAAGCTCTGCCACCGGTGAGCCCACACCCCTCGCCAAGACAGCCGCCGCAAACCCTACATCGCCATCACCATCACCTTCCGTCCTGCCTGACGGCGGACCGGCGACCGCTGAGAAGCTGCCGACGCAGCAGTCGCCTATCTCCGTCTCCCCCCTCGACACGGACGACGCCGCTTCCGAACGCTCCACACAGACCCTCGCGACGACGCCTTCGCCTCCTCGCGGAGAAACGGAGAAAGACGGATTAGAGAAGACGCAGACGCAGGTATTCGACGAAGGAATAAGTTTGAATGCCACGACAAACACGTCTCCCCAAGGCCCATCAAAGAAAAGGGCGCCGCACCAGCGATGGGGGAGAAGCGGAGGAGGGGTGCGAGCAGTTCGAGCAGGTCGACACGTCGGGGGATCAGCTACACCGACAATCCCAGCCACGAAACAAGAGACGCCGTGCGTCGTCACCTTCGTCGCCCCTCGGTGGCGACTTGGCTGCTGCCAGCCACGGCGCCCATCCGCCTGCACCCGGAATGCCACCTGTCGAACCCCAGGAGGTGCCGACAGCAACCGCAGCAGCTGCGAGGGGCCTTCAAAAAGGCACACTGGATGATGGGGGGCTAGTCGATGACCCGTCCCGGCCAGCTCATACGACGACAACGACGAGCAAGGCAGCAGAGGCGGAGGTGGCGGAAGAACCAACGGAACCGCCTTTGGCCGACGACATAGAGCATGAGTGGTGGGACATGCCGGACGGGGAAGAGAGGGTTTCGTATACACAGGACCCGCGGATGGACGATGACCCTGGTTGGGATTTTTGGTATGGGTAATGTATATGCTGGATGCCCGAGGCTGTGAGCAGTGCGCGAAGCCTCCAAAGAAGCGCATAACTCAAGGTGTCACCTGTGTAGGATTGGCAAGAATGCCACACACACACCTCGTATCAGGTTAATTTTCCGGGATGACTTGGCTCACACATGCCCTCGATGTGCAGTGTGGCCGCCTGAGGCGCCCGCGGCGCGATGTAGAAAACATCGAGCAAGCAACGTCCTTCTGAACGAGTGGGACCACGATAACCTAGAGGTTCTTCTCTGCGACATGAGCGGTGGCGGAATCAGAGGAATCGCGGCAGGGATCCAAGGTAATACACATGCGCGACGGCCACCTCTTCCGAATTAGATGTAATGTTGGCTCGTCGACGGCGGCACTCGCCGGTTGTTCTTGAACGGCGTGCGCCGCTTTGCTCAGCTCTTGGATTCTGGTGGTGTTGAGTTCAATGTGTGTCATGTCACAGGAAAAAGGGGCAGTCGATTTAATATACTCAGTCCAGGTTGTTGGGATACTCAGTATTGAACGCTGCACGTGCGCAGTGCGGAACGTCCCCTTTTCTATCGACTTTGCAACAGCGAGTCCTGGCTCAACCTCTTCACCCTGACCCGGCCGCCGCGGCCCACCAGCTCCGTATCGACCTCGGGCCACTCTGCCGCCGTCACAAACGCCCTCTCGTCCCTGTCGAACCTGGCCGGCACCATCTTGCTGATCCCCTCGACTCCCCTGAGATCAAGCAGCTCCGGTCGCTGCGAATCACCACTACCGCCGTCCTTGTCTTCCTCGCCGCCGCCCGCCGCCGACGCCGGTCCCTTGAGCCCGTACAGCAGGAGCGGGAGGATACTGCTCTTCCAGGTGGGCTGGCCGGGCTCCAGGTATCCCTGGACGATCATGACGGCCAGCATGGCGGCGGTGGCCATTGTCAGCACGGCCGGGAGCAGGAGCCAGAACCAGATGAAGCGGATGCAGAGGGTGCTCTCCAGCACCGCCCCGCGGACGAAGGGCGCCTCCGGGTCCTCTTTGCGAGGCGCGTCTGGCCCGGCCCCGGTGAGGCGCATCGAGTCCGAAAGCGCGGAGGAGAAGTTGGCCATGGACGCCGAGAGGGACGCAAAGGACGCGTTCCGCCCCGCGTACAGCGGCGCCAGCCACCAGGAGCTCGCGCAGCGCAGCTCGTTCTGGACGTTGCAGGCGCCGGGCAGCTGGTCGCGCAGGTAATAGGCCAGCGCCTCGTGGTAGTTGCTCGTCATCTTGTAGATGCAGTCAGACGGCGCCCTAACGGCGGCCCGCCCGTCGGCGAACTCGAACGTTGCAAACGTCCGTCCCTCTCTAGGCGGCACTTTGTCGAAGTCGGCGCGCGTGTAGAGGACGTCGCTGCCCCTGACCATGCACGGCTCTCGCAGGACAGTAAAGTTGAAAACCTTGTCGGGACGATATTGGGTTCGGTTCCCCGACACGTCCCGTAGATATCGGAAATACGACTCTTCGGGGAGAGCGGGAATCGTGTCGCTCAGGCTCTCGACGAGAGCCCCCGACACTACTCTGGACTGGTACTTGCGCAGACATGTATAGAGTCCGCAGTCGGCCGCCACGGCGCTTGTGCTAGGGCTGTAATCCATTTCCAATACCGAGCTAGTGATGTTGCCTGGGCAATTAACGGCCCCGGTGGCTTTGTCGGTGGTGCAGGGCGCGTCCGAAACGGTGAGCACCGTGATATCAGCGAGGGAGTAGTTGCCAATGTTCCCGAACTCGCCCACCCATGGTTTCGGACCGCGGGAGGGCTTGTCTGGTAGGTCGGTGACAAGAGACAATACGGCACCGCTGTACGTGAATGGAATGTTTTGCCAAGGGAAGATGCTGACATAGGTCTTTGGAAGCGTGAAGTTCCTCCGCGTCGCGTATACCCCGAGGTTGCTAGTATCGGTCATGGGGAACGAGCCGTTCCGACCTGAGGTAAAAGATCTGTCGATGGTTGCCTCGACAAACCTGGTGACATCGACGCATTTGGAACACACACCAAAGGACGCAAACTCGGGGAACACGCAGTTTCCCGTGGAGCACGAGGGCTTGACGGTCGAGCCGCTTCCCCCACGGTTCCCGAACCCGTTAAAGATGGCATTCCTCAGGTCCATATCGATCTGGTGGCCCTCCTTGGGGCGCCATATCTCCGCCTCGCGCGCCGACTTGGGAACAAAGTTAACCGCGGGCAGCAAGCCCGGGCCTGGGACGGGCATCCTGCACGGCACGATGCGGATGGCCTGCTGCGCGAAGGGACCGACGGCGAAGCTGAGGAGCGTGACGAGCGCCGCGGCCATGCCGAAGCGCCCGCCGGCGGATCTCCACCACCAGGCCGAGGACCGCCGGTTTGGGGCCAGCAGCGCCTTGAACAGGCGGGCGGGGCCGAAGACGCCGCGGCCGCCCTGGTCGAAGGCGTACAGATCGTACAGCGGCCGCGTCTGGCCGAACCAGGACCACTTGGCCTGGCCGACCATCTCGGTGACGATGAAGCCGATGGCGGCGCGGAAGATGAGGGAGAGGATCGAGACAATGGCGCCGATGCTGGTGCTGCGCAGCCGCCACTCGGGCACGCGGTCCTCGTGGAAGTGGCCGAGAACGACAAACATGCCGACCACGGCGCCGATGGCGAGGCCGAGAGCAACAAATTCCCACGTCCATTCTGACAGAACGGGGAAGCGGCGGCGTCGTGATGCTGCGGCGGATTCGTGATCCCCGGACGGTTCTGTCCGCGGTGCGTCCGTCAGAGGGATGCGGTCTTCCTCGAGCTTGGCGCTGGCTTGAATGCGATTTGGCGATTCTGCTTGTGCGGGCGGGTTACGATCTGGACTTATTGACCAGCCGCCGTCAACATAGCTGCTAGAACCCGACACGAATTCGTTGTTCTTGGCCATTGTAGGGTGTTGGACAGACTCAGTCTGGCGCCACCAAACTTATGCTCAGTCCGGTATCAAATGGATTCTTGAATTCACGGCCTTAGAACCGCTGTTTACTCGGTGCTTCAACATCTCGGACTTGAACACAGCAGGGGCTGTGCATCCGAGCCAGGCAGCCCGCGATCTGCAAAGACACAGTCACTCGTGGATGGGCAGCGGTCAATATCCAAGGGACACTCCTATATCCGAAGGAGCGGGCGGGTCCTGTGCCAGCAACATCAAACGAGTCGTGTTCCCGAATTGATCCTTTAAGATCCAATCCGTGGCTTACTCCGTCGAGGGTTAGGGTTGATTATCTTACCTGGGGGCGGGCCTCCCGCCAGGCACGCCAAATCAGGGGGCCCGCCGCGCGTGTCGGAAGCAGCCGTCGGACCTACCTCCAACCACACCGACAGCAGCAATTTCTCCCCGACGTCGTCGCCTGCGTCGACGATGCGCCCCGAGAAGCCATGCTGTCGTTCATTTTGATCCAGAACCGCCAGTATGTTGCTCCAGTCCTCGAACTCCCTCGTCCGCCCAACCCGCGCGTCGGATGCGGTCGACCACCAACCCTTGGAGCTACCAACTGACGACATGCCCGTCCCCCGGCGGCGGTGTGTGTTCTAGGGGCAAGACCCGTCTGGCAAAGTGGTACGCGCCATACAGCGACGAGGAGAAGATCAAGGTCAAAGGCGAGGTAAGGCACAAACAAACCAGCAAAGCAAAGCAAACCTGATGATTTCCTGCTGATCAACATCAACTACAGGTCCACCGCCTCGTCGCCCCCCGCGACCAAAAATATCAGTCCAACTTTGTCGAGTTCCGCAACAACAAGCTCGTGTACCGGCGCTACGCCGGCCTCTTCTTCTGCGCCTGCGTCGACACAAACGACAACGAGCTCGCCTTCCTCGAGGCCATCCACTTCTTCGTCGAGGTGCTAGACGCCTTCTTCGGCAACGTGTGCGAGCTCGACCTCGTCTTCAACTTTTACAAGGTCTACGCCATCCTCGACGAGGTCTTCCTCGCCGGCGAGATCGAGGAGACCAGCAAGACCGTCGTGCTCACCCGGCTGGAGCATCTCGACAAGCTAGAATGAGTCCCATCTCCTGGGCGGGCGAGAGATTGATTCGGGGTGGTGGTGGTGGTGGAATATACACGACTGGGAGGGGCGGGAGGAATAATGGCCGCCGGCACGGCAGGGGCTTAATTGACCCCGGGCTTTGACGAGAGGGCCATGGGAAGAAAGGCCGGCGTGTTCACGACTACCTAGCTACCAACCTATCCTAGACGGACGGGTTAGGAAAAGGCAACCAACAAACGGCACGGGGACCTTTGTAATCTAATCTGAGCATGTAGAAAAGCATCGCGCCACAACCCTCTTGTCTGATGAATAGGTACCACCTCAGCCCTGGGCGCATTGCTGCGTCCTCACCGCGATATGGCTGTACCCCATAATCAAAGGCAACTTCTCGAGACCAAGAACTCACTCCACCAAATGTCATCCGTCAGCCGTGTTGGCCCCGTTGACCTCTTCGTGATCCATCTTCTTGTTCCACAGATCGAGTGCCGTCATCCGCTTGACCAGACAGACGCGGGGATTCGCGCGGTTTCGCATCACTTCCTGAACCACGGGTGAGTATCGCGAGATCGGGTCGGTATCTCCCACGACTTTGGGGGCTGGGGCTGGGACCGGGGCTTCATACTCCAGGTTATCGTCTTCAGAACGGCCCTCAACCTCATCCGCCGCTTGGGCAGCCTTGTGCGGTGGCTGGACGGGCTGGGCAGCCAACTCCTCTCCCAGGGCCTCTAGAAAGCGGTCGGCCTTGGCGAACGCGAGACTTACGGCCTCTTCTCCGTCTGTCGTGGTCCCCACGGAGGTAGAGGACTCCGGCCCAGGACGAAGATTGGGTGAATAGAGGTCCTCACCAAAGGGCTGGGTCCAAGGCGACTGGGTCTGGTCTCGACTCGACCAGCCGTTCGAACCTTGCAGGCTTTCGCCGTCCACATCCATGCGATCGGTAGACCGGACGGTGACCGAATCACCAGTGCGTGAGCGAGCCCGACCTTGATCCGACGATTGGATGTTGTTGCTGTGGCGGTCGTGCCGGCCTCCATGGCTATACCCTCTCTCTGTGCTCGAGCTGCGATTCCAGTCCTCAAGCCTAAGTCGCTTTGGAGATCGAGACCTATCGGATCTCCTGACATAGGCGGCTGGGGAACGCTCTCTTCCACCTCTCGAAGGGGCCCTCGAGGCGCGGTTGGGACTTCGGGATCTAGCCTGCAGGTAGCCTTCCCGGTCGATCCGGGTTATGTGGCCTCGGGGCGACTGATCTCCTCTATCGTAGGCGGCGGGGTGCTCTCCCCTCCTCGTTCTCTGTACTGCTCCCGACCACTTGGAAGAGATTTTCCCTCGGTTCTTGTCCCTGTACCTAGACTTGCTTCGGTACTGAAGGTTGTCCTCGTTCCTATACCGTGACTTGCTTCTGTGTTTGCGCCTGTCCTCGTCCCTATACCTCGACTTGCTCCGGTATTGACGCCTCTCGTCGTCCTTGTATCTCGACTTGCTTCGGTATCGGTACTTGACGTCGCCCCTGGATCTCGACTTGCTCCGGTGTCGGTGCGCATTCTCGTCCCCGGACTCATCCCACTCCTCTCTCGCAGGCCTGGTCCTCGGGATGCTCCGATCCCTTGAGCCGCTCCGACTTCGTCCTCTCGTCGACTCTCTGCCATCCGTCTCCGTGTCATGGTACTGCGCACGGAGGCGCTGCTGATAGAGAGATGACCTCTCCGTGTTTCTGGGACAAAGACTGGTGATGTGCAGCCCTACGGCGTGGCATATACCGCACCTGTAGCCGCTTGGTGTCTTGTCAAAAGACGGGTCGAGATTGGTGGGACATTTTTGGAGAAAGTGGCCTTCATAAAGTGTGGCAAATCAGCAAGCTTGAAAGAAGTCAGGCGCAATTATACACAGCCGCGAGGTGTGCTTGCGTACCAGGGACGCCGCAGCGTCTACAAACGTAGCGTCCATTCGGTACAAAGTCCGACGAGGGAGAGCCGTTTTTTTGCTTGTCCCCCTTCTGACGCTGCGATGAGATGTCTGGACTAGGGCTCTCGTGGCCGCCAATAGCGAGCTTTCCCATGGGGGTATTGAAGCCGGATCCGGAAAGCCGACGCACGGGCAGCCGCCTCTCGGTACCGGAGGCGACTGGACGCGTGTTCTCGGCCGAAGTCGAGGCGATGCGATTGATCTCCTTCATGGTGAGCTGGGTGCTCCTCAGAGAGCAAGGGTCCGAAGCGGCCTGCCTGGCGGAGAATTGCTCGAAGGAATCCAGAATGGCGTCTGGCGCAAAGTTCTGAGCGCAGAGTGAGGCGCACCAGGCAGATATCTGGGCGGCGTGCGCTCTCTCGTCAGAGTGGTCGAGTCGGCCAATGGCATGATACAGCCATAGGCAGTACGAGTCCAGAATTTGGTCCGTCGATACGTCGTCCGTGAGTGAGAGATGCCGCAGCACGGCAGTGAAGCGCGAAAGACTCGTTTCTCCAATCCGCACTGGTAGAACTAACGATTCCATCATGACCCCAGGTAACTACCCAGAACCCTTGAGACGCGCAATAGAACCGAGCACATGGAGCCTAGAGGGGAGTAGTAGCCATTTCGCCTTCGCTTGGCGTGGGTATAAAACGAGATTGGGTATTCGATACTGTCGTTTTCTGTCGAAAAGGGACTTTGATCTGAGCCTGATGATACGAAATGCGACCAAAGGATGATGCCACGGCGCAGGTCGGGACGGCTGCCGGGTGATGGGGAGTAGCGGAGGTGGGTTGGGGAGAGGAGATCCTGGGGAAGAACTTGGAGGCCCGTGGAAATCAGAATGCGGAATGGAGACCGGGAAGAAGTGAGGCTCTGCTGAAAGAGGAAGGAACTGGAGGTTGGTAGGCAGACAAATCAGGCAGCGTTTGCATGCGTTGGACCGGACGCACCTTCTCTGTCCAAAAAAAAAAAAAAAAAAAAAAAAGGTAACCGCAGCGACACCAGTGGATCCAAAGGAATTAATGACTGGAATTTAGAGACACTTCAGGCTCGGAAACACGCCTTTGTTGGGAAATAGGAATAGGATATACGGCATAATGCCCGGGTGGGAGCATAAACTAGAAGGTGCCTACCTATCCGTCTGATAAAGCGGTGCACTCGGGTAGGTACATGAAAGCGGCGAATAGGACGATGGCCGCCGATGGGGAAGAATAATGGCAAGAACAAGGCAATTTGCCCGAAGTCGGTTGTAGGAAGAGGATATGGAAAAGAATATGCAACATGGCAGAACGCTGTGGCAAACGCACCATAAGCCACAAACAAAAATCAGCCCAACCTCCACTTCACCTCTTCAAGGCCGCAAACCTCTTGGCGATCTCGTCCAGCTCCGGCAGTCCATCGCCGCTAGGTTTGCTACCTGCCGCGGCGGGCTTCTTGGCAAGCCCCGCGTCCACCATCTTCTGGCTCGGTTTCAGCTCCATGCTGTTGAGCGTTACTCTTGGGTGTATGTTGTCGGTCGAGGGGCTGGGCGGGTTGACCCGGAGCGGGCTGCCGGGGCCTATCGTCTTTGGCGGCGTCGCCCTGCTCAGTCCCGCCTCTACGTCGTCTGCCGCATTCTCCTTCTGCTGGCGCCCTCCGCCGCCGCCACCACCACCACCATCTCCGCCTTGGCCGTCGTCGTCGCCGTTTTCGTCCTTGCCGCCGCTGTCAACGAGGCCATCGATCTCAGCATCCACAAGATTCGGCGGCTCGCCCGGCTCCTTCCTCGGCGGCCAGTTGACGCCGTACGCGCGCGCAATCTCCTCTAAGTAGCCGTTGACGAGCTCCTCGCGCGGCGGGGTGACGGCCAGCTTGCGCACGACCTTGTCGGACACCTTTCCGTCGGCGTTGGTCGTGGCCGCCAGCACAAAGTCCTTGCCGAACCGCTCGCCCAGCAGCGCGCGCACGGCGTGCAGCTCCTTGACCTCGGTCTTGGGCGCGGCGTACACGATGCTCTTGGCCGCCTCCTCCAGGCCCGGGTCGCACGTCGGGCTGTCGAGCAGGCCGGCGCGCGCGAGGAGCAGCTCGCAGTAGAGCTCCAGCATCTCGTGCACCTCGGTCGTGATGTCGGACCGGATGATGTTCTCGACCCGGATGCGCGCCGACTCGACTTTTCCGGCTTCGAGCAGCTGCGCCATCAGCCGCCGCTGCGCCTTGGACGTGGCCTCGTCGCGCTGTTGGATCATGCGCAGCCTCGCGATGGACAGCTTCAGCTGCACCTTGATCTTGGTCTATAAATGGGGTGTGGCTTGCTAGATTAGCCCCGGGAGACAGCAAGCTATAGAGCATTTGCGCGTCGGCTGTTCGGTGAAACGAAGACGCGGTGCACTGCGACCTTCGCCGAGGTCCCCCTAGCATGTTATGGCGTGAGGGGTCGCTTACCACTATGGATACTTGGGGAGGCATGGCGAATATTGCGCTGAAATGGGAAGAGCAAGCACAGGTGGTGACTTCTCGCAAGTACACGCGCCTTGCGGTCGAAGATGGGTTCCCGGATCGCCAAAGGGGCAGTGCCTCGGAACAAACGATGGATATCGATGCAAACAAAGAACCCCGTCGGAGCTGCCTGCCTGGTCAATATGCGATGACGTTGGCTGGGCCCACTGCGGGGTTTATAATTGATGTCTGCTGCCTGCGGCTGCTGACAGGGATCAGTGACACGCCCAACGTCGTACATAGTGATTCAACCTCAGGACGCAGAGCCTCAAGCGCAGACCTGCATCTTAAGCGCCAACGTCAAGTGGCATCTTGTTCTTCTGTGTATCTTGTGATTCGACAAAAATAAGTCCAAATGGCTGTCGTTCTTTCAAGCCCGCTTATATCTAGCCAACGAGGTGGAATTGATTCCCGGTCATCCCTGGTTGGTGAAAAGAAACTGGCTAAGCCGGGCCGATTCTCAAACACCCCTAGTTCCCGAAAGGAAACTAGATAGGACGGGTACACAAGAAGACTCGGAAAAAAAAGAGAAAAAAAATCAATGCCGCAAGTAAGCCAGAAGAAAAGCGTCCCACCCAATATTGAACGCCTTGCCAGCGGGTATTGTGGCTCCGAAGCAGCTAATCCAAAGAAACCCCGAGCGAGAAGAAAGAAAGTGAAACGGCGCCGAAGAACAACCCAAATTCCCACACAGCTGGACATTGTCGTATCAAAACTGTAGAAACACGAATTAACACGTCGGTCACCAAATCCGAGGGGGGTTGATATGATGGCAACCAGACTCGAAAGCGAGCTTCACTGTCATACCAGTTTCAAGCCCGTGTGCTGAGCCAGACGCGTGCCGTTGAGCATGGCGCGAGACTTCTTGGGACGGGCCTGCATGCGCCGGAAAGCCTCCTGCACGTGGCGGGCCTCGACCGGTGTGCGGCCCTCGCTGGGCGGATCGAAGAGGCCGGTGTACAGCTTGCGCTTCTTGTTGCCGGCCTTCTCGCCGACGCCGGTGCGCTCCTTCCACATGTCCTCCTGCTCCTTGAGCTTGAGCGCCTCTTCCGTGAGCATCTGCACCATCTCAAAGGTGAGGAAGCCGAGAATGTCGATGATGTCGTCCGACGGCCGGCCGTCCGTCACGACGCTGAAGCCGGCCCACTCGCGGAACCGCTTGCCCTTGCGGTACGTGAAGGAGGCCTGTCGGTACTCGGACCACGTCACGTACTCCTCCTTGGTCATCACCTTTGTGCGCTCGTCGGCCTTGCGGAGCCGCTGCAGCGTGATGTGGTTCATCTCCTCCTCCTCCTCGTCATCCTCGTCGTCGCGCTCGGGCACCTCTTGGCTGTAAAAGGACGACGGCTCCCAGGGCAGGCCCACCTTGGCCTTCTTGTTCTTCTTGGCCGTGTCGTCGACGGGGCCCGGTCCCACCACTCCGCCGACCGGGTCCTCGCCAGCTCCGATGTCGGCGTCGGCACCCTTGTCGTCCGAGTCCTTGACGTTCTTGCGCACATCCTTCCAGGACAAGAAGGTCCGCAGCCGGGACACCTTGGCCGCGTCGTCCCTGATCTGGAAGATGAGGTCGTTGATGGTGATGGAGCGCGATCCCCGACGAGCAGCAAGCTCAGTGCAGTTCCGCAGCTAAGCGGCATGGTCAGCTTGGGGGGGTGACTTTGTCCGCTGGCTAGCCTCACGCAAAAAGTCGACTCACAATTTCTATAACCTGCTGGCGGACAATTTCTTCAATGATACCCGTAGTCTCGACTGAAGGTTCACCTGTCTCGCCAGAGACATACATCATCTGTTGGATGAAATCAAAGGGTAAGCGATCCTGGAAGCACGACGGAGACTTTCTCGCAGTGGGCTTGACGGTATCGTAACGGCCGTTGCTGGCGAAGGACACGGACTGCCGGGGAAGCCGTCGGCACTCGCCGGTTGCGGCCTGTCGAGCGGGGAGGACGGCAGCTCCGCCGCCATAGGCGGTAAAACATATGTTCCTCTTCATGGCGGCGACGACTTGTGCATGCCTGCTTTCCTGATGCTTGAGATCCATGACTGCCGGTTGATGGCATTCAAGTGCGCTTGCTTGCTTGGCCAGTGCCGTTTTGTCGGAAGGAAGCTTTTCTCTACGAGTATGTAGAGCAAGCCATCCTCAATAGGAACAATGATATCGGGAAGAAATGAAAGTGAGAGCGAGGCTGATCATGATGATTGCGATAGCCAAGGTCCAAGACTTGCGTGCAGCCCACCCGATGGGCCTTTGAAAAATTGGTGATAGGTATACCCGTAAGGAGCGGCCATGTCATCCGGGATGCCGGTGGTGGCTCACCTGCTGGATCTCCTGCCGATATTTGTATTGCTTGCCATCTTTATCGGCCATCCTGGGTACTCTCACAAGCCGGGCGGTCTATGGGCACAGAGTCGACAGTAGGGAAAATACCGAAAATTGATGGCGGAGAAATATATACGGAAAGCGCTGGCGGCAGGAGGTAAAGTATAGTATTAATCAATATGCTCAAGCAATGAATGACGGTGGGGAGCCGTAGGATGCGATGCGTGCAAGTTTAAAGACCAAATGATGAACATGTCGGTCGGATTGGAGCCAGCAAGGACGAGAAGTTCCATGCGAGATTCTTTGGGCCCGCGCAACGGAGAAGTAACCTGGTCCGTGCGCGTACCGAATTGCGCGGGTCAGAGGCACACAGCCAATCGAAGCCGCCTGTGGAGAATCCATTGTCATGGTAAAAAGGGGCTGTGAAACACCCCTATTAGGCTTTCGATTGCTAGGCTAATCGGGGATAAAGCAGAGAAACAACCTCGATAAAACTTCCCATCCTCCACAGCTCTGTCTGCAATGACGTTTAGAGGCCCTCCCAAAGCCTGAAGCCGGAGCCCTTCCAGCCCCACGAGATCACGTAGTGGCCCGCGAGCAAGTTCCACTCCTCGACCTCGTCCAGGCCTTCGAGCGAGTCGACCCTCTCTTTTTCGGATTCTGACACCCAGTTGGCCCAGACGTTGTCTACCGTCAGGTGCCTCGCATGCTCCAAGCCCAGGGCCTTCAGCCGCGCCTCCTGGTCCGCTGGTAGCCTATAGTCCTCGAGGGTGGGCATGGTGATGCCCCTCGCCGCCAGGTTCGAGACCATGGTCTTGCCGAACGGGTCATCCGGCTTGGTCGGCTCGTAGATGAGGACGCCGAGGTTGGGGATCCTGTCAGCGAACCATCTGGTCACGTCCCCGGCCTCGGACGTCTCGAGGTAGCAGAGGCAGCACTCGGACACCAGCAGGGTCGGGATGTCCGTCCTCAGGCCCGCCAGCGACGATTTCTCGGGCTGCCGAGCGAGCTGCCGCAGGTCGAGTCCATGGAACCGCAGCAGCGACTTGCCGTCTGGGGTCTGACAGCACCACGACGATCCGTCGTCCTCGACCGTCGGAGCTGAGAGCAGGCTCCTCAATGCAGGAGCCCTGATTGTATTCAGCTTCTTTGTGCAGATCAGTGGGAAGTCAATTTCATGGTAGACGATGCCCGAGACGCCGGGCCGGCCGAGAAGCCGAAGACTCCTCGTGTCGGTGCCGGCGCCGAGCGAGACAATCTGCCTCTCGTACGGCTGCTCGTCGGCGGCCTCAGAGCCAGCGACGAAGCGGTCGATGAGGTTGTCGAGACCCGAGGTGCGAGTATAAGTTCCTGCGTAACCGCAGATGGAGTCAGGAAGCCAGCTTCTAGACAAAGGTGCCTGTCTATATCTATCCGTCAAGTCCCAATGAATGCGTGCACGGATCCAAACGGACCTCTGTTGATGATTGGCAGACGACGAGTCGAGGAGCCTGGGCCGGCCTGCTGGACGAAATACTGGGCGAACGGGTCCTGCAGATAGCCCAGCTCCACGGCGCTCAGGCGTGAGACGGCGGCGTCGGTGTCTGTGCCCTGAATCGTGGCGTCGCGGCCAGCACCGCGCGCTGCTGACGCTGACGGGCCGCCACCCCCACCACGCCGCTGGGCGCGGCCACGAGCACCGCCCCTCAACGACAAGAGGTTCGGGATCGAGGAGGCCGACATTGGGATCCAGGTATTCTGGACTGGGTGCCGTGGTCTCGATAGTATTATAGTGGAGGAGATGAGGTGTAGTATAGGTAAAGATGCACAGGACCAAAGACACCAAAGCGGTTGAGCGTGGGATTTGCACCGTGTGGGTGGAGCCGACTGCAGTGATGCATTGTGGTCGCTGCGTTTGCCTTGGACTGCCAATTCCCAGCAGTTTGTCCCCCCGACATGGGCCCTGAGGCTGAGACCCGCCGCCACCACGGTTCATGTTGCCTTTCAACGAATGGTGTGTTCCAGCCGGGCCGTGTTGCAACAAACACATGGACGTTTCACGCAGGCGAACGAAAATATCTACCGCAGAAAGATCGATATTTCTGGAAATTCCCATGGACAACTGTACTATTCCAATTGCACAGTCGAGGCGCATTGACGAAGAGTAAATAAACCGCTTCACCCTCCGAGCACGATCGGATGCCCAAGTGGCAACGTCACCAAAGGATCACCCCAACCTCGATTGGCACTACACAAAATAACATAAGCTGCCAGGGCCCGATGCTTCCTCCACACCAAGCCGGATACATGGGCCTTCTCTCGGCGATGGAAGCCTGCGTGTAATTCAATAACGGCGGGCGCTGCTGTTGGTCAAAGAAAAGTCCAGTCTTGACTGGTTGGTCTTTTGCGGCGCGCGGGCTGGGCTGAGTCCGCTGGGGAAAGCTGCGGTTTTGGGGCCGAGGCAGGGATGGATGGCCCGTCTGTGGGGGCTGAGCCGCGCGGCGGTCCAGGTCGGTTGGTTCGGCTGCGGCAACACAAGAATTCGTGACATGGATTGACGCAACGCAAATCGCAGCACACCTGCAAGGGGGTAACCGTAGGTGTCCATCGTGACGAAGTGCTAATTATAAAATCAATCATAAAGAGCCAGGCCTTCCCTACACTACTACGCACGGCTCCCGTCTCACCTCACCCCTCCCTCCCTACTTGTGTCTTTTTGCCTCATTGACAACCAACACAGCCTTTTTTTTCACGAGGCCCGTCAGCTTTGTTTCTTTCCATTTTCCTGTTCTTTTGTTAAACCCCGTTCTTCATTTTTCTTGTAATTCTTCCATCATTTACGGCTAGCTGGATCCAGCCTGGCCGGTACGAGCCTGCAGCTTTCATCATCGTCTTTTTTTGATTCTCATCAAACCGGATTACGGGAACGAGAAAGCCAATTGACCGAACCCCTCACCGCGAAACCATGCATGGCCTCGTGGCTGCCGTGGGCCTCGAGCTCACCAAAAGAGCCGCGGACGGCGGCGTGGCGGGCAACGTGTCGGGCTTCTGGATCTTCCTGATCGCTCTTCTGAACGTCGCCATCTTCGTGCCGCTGTCGGTCTTTGTAAGCAACTACCTATCTCTCTCTCTCTCTCTCCCTCAACCAAGCAGATGACGGCTGCTGACGGCAAACGCAACGCATCGACAGGTCCTGTACACGTTCGGCGGTGTCCTCCCGACGCTGGCCATGATCGAGGACCCGCACGCGAGCTCAAGATACGTCGAACTCTCCCCCTCGCTCGACGACGACGAAGAAGACGACGAACACGCTGAGTTCGAGAACGCCGGCGGCCGCAACAACAAACCACGCACCAACGGGGCCCAGGAATCCCCTTCGTCCACCCCCGATGAAGGCGTCGTGATCACGTCGAGCGTGCGCGCCACGCTGCGTCAGCTGTACCGGCTGGGCGGCTGGCGCGCCTTGTTCCGGGGTCTGTTCTGCGCCTGGGTCGTGTCGGTCGCCACGGCCATGGTGGGCGCACTGGTCAGCACCGTGCCCTTCGTCCCTTTCCTCGTCGGCACCTTGGTCGCCAACCTGGCGCTTGTGCAGCTGCACACGGCCTGGGTGCACATCGTCGTGTCTACGCGGCCCGTCTCGCTCGCCTTCTGGCGCCGCATGCCCGCCTTCCGCCGCACCTTTGACGCCACAAAGTACGTCGTGCTGGTGCAGTGGCTCGCCACCACCCTGACGCAGTACCTGCCCTTTGGCGTCGCCTGGCTCGTCGGCGTGCCCCAGGCCGCCCTGAACCTGTACAACCCCAACCCGACCGACGACGACTCGGAGCCCAACGGCGGCGGTCAGCTGCAGCCCATCTCGGCCTGGAAGCACGTCGCCATCCTGGCCACCGTCATCGTCTGCATCCTCTTCATCCAGGTCCCCGCCGCCGTCGCGCTCGTGCGCGTCCAGGCCAGCATCCTGCCGCCCGAGGAGGACACGGTCGTGCCGTTCGACCGCTCCTTTGGCGGCACCGTCGAGCCCGCCGTCATCAACGGCAGCGCCTCCGTCTCCATCCCCAACGCCCTGCGCACCTTTTCGCGCGACAGCTGGGTCCGGCTCTACAAGCTCATGGCCAAGGTCATCGCCCTGACTTTTGCCCTCTTCATGCTGATCGCCGCCATTATCGTGCCCCAGACGGTGCTCATCTCTCGCAGCCGTTGAGAACGAAAAACAAACCAAACCATTCCTTCCCATGCACGAAAACAGGGGCATGCCGATACGTCGGGCGTATCCATCCGTCCTCTTGTTTCGCATGCCTGCTGGGTACATAGGTATCTAGGTAGCTGCTACCTGTAAACTGACGCTGTTGGGCATTGGGTTCGCAAATATTTTGACTTGTTGAGAGAGACAGAGAGCTACGGTTGTTTGTTTCGTCGTTCTTCTTTTTTGGTTTCGTGAGCAACTGGGCGGCGTTGAGGTTTTTGTGGGCTCCGGTAGCAGACAGGGATACATAAGACGGGAGAAGCGGGAGTGGGCGAGTGGTTACCGGTCGATTGGGTATTTACCGGACTCGTCCGAACATCTGCCAAAGAATATAGAAATAAACAGCAACATTGTCTCGTCCCGTCTATCGTGACTGGCAAAGACAGTCAAGGGTGTATACATGTTCGAGAAAGCAAGTGTGTGTATATGCGGATGGTCGAGTTCAGGCATCTAGCTGCCTCTGGATTTGTGCCTTCAAGGCATATATCTACCTCGGTTGCTGTCTTGCCTTCCCAGCCCGCAGAAGAAGAAAAAAATCCCACATTTGCGCCACCCACACAACCAAAAGAGAAAAAAAAAAAAAAAGGCATCACCGCATGACAAAGGCACTTGCCTCTATCCCTTTATACGCCTATTTCCTATGACATTGGGATGGTATGCTGATTAGCCAGTAGATGCTGCCGAATGCCAGACACAAGGAAACCAAATCCGTCGTCCTGGAACCCGGTGATGCACGCACGCACCGTCGGCCTTATCGTCCGCGTAAATAACAGATGATCCGAAGCTTGTGTCATGAAGAGGTCATACACGAAGGGAAATCAGGTGGATGAAAAAAAAGTGAGATATCACAAAAGGGTAAAAGGAACAAAGAAAAACAAAACATTTGGCAACCGTATCCATCTCCTCTGCTGCGTCTAGGGGAAGATTGCTGACATGGACTCTTTCAAACTCTAGGGCTCGTAAACAAACAGGTCTTCTTGATCCTCAAGATGGGCTCCATATATCAACCAAAAGGATAGAGATGCATAATCTTCGTCATCATGTTAGTTATGGCGGAGTCGGGCCAGACGGACACCGCCGGAACAGCTTGCCGTCCACGGCTGGGCCTGCATCTATGACTTGTTGAAAAACCACTACATAAGAGAAGGATTCTTGGTTAGTTTTTGTTCTGTTTCATTCGCATCGCCGGGGTGCCACAGGGTTGGGCGGGACCAGATCTCCTACGTACACTTGACCTCTTGTTGTCGCTGGATGTCTGAAGACTATTGATAACGGGGTTGGTCGCCGTGTCGGCGCCGCCGCCGCCGCGCAGAGGCTTGGCAATGCGGCTGCCAGCATTGGCAAAACTGAAGCCTCCGAGGCCAGTTGGCGAGCCGAGGCCGCGGGTGCTGCCGGCCTTTGCCGCCTCGAGTCGCTCCTTGACCGCGGCCAGCTGGAGCTCGAACCTGAGAGGAAGAAGAGCAACCGGTTAGCGTACATACGTTACGTGGGATGATTGGCAATGGGGTTGAAATAGGGATAGTCGTACTTGTGGTTCGCCTGAGCCATCTTCTCCTGGCCGTCCTGGAGAAGGCTCTCAAGACTCTGGATGCGCTCATTGCGGGCAATAAGCTTGCGCTCCGCAATGGCCACCTCCTTCTTGAGGCTCGAGTTTTGCTCGACCAGCTGGCGCTGCACGTGCGTGAGCTGCTCGAGGTTACGCTCCAGGAACGCCATCTTCTTCTGCTGCGCCCGGTTGTTGCTGGACCGGAGTACGTTGTTGTACTGCTCGCGGGTCTCGTCGAGCGAGATCTCGAGCTCCACCACGCGTTCGCAGCGGTTCTGCAGGTCGCGCATCAGGCTCTTCTTCATCACATCAAACTCGGCCATCTGCTGCGCCACCGACTTTCCGTTGACAGCAGGTGCGCTCGCGTTCGCGCCCGCAGTGCCGTTGGCGCCGGCGGCAGCGGCCACCTTGGACTGGCGCTGGAGATCCTCGATCAAGACCTTCATCCGCTCCGCCTCGGCTCCCTTTTGTGCGATCTCGGCCTTGAGCTGCTCGACAAGCTCCGCCTGTGCGCCCTGCCTGTCTTCGAACGCCTTGGCCAGCCGCCCGCGCAGCTCCTCCACGTCGGCCTCGCCCAGGTTGCGCGAAAGGAGATCTTCATACTCCTGCTGGAGGGCCTCTAGCCTCGCCTCCAGCTCGACCCTGCGCCGCGCCTCCGATCCGCTAGAGGCGCTGCTGTACAGCGAGAGCTCAGCCTGCCGAACGATTCCTTGAGTCTCCGTCAGCTTAGACTGCAGCTGCTTAAGCTCGTCCGGAGGGATGGGGTCGCCTGAATTGCTCAGTTCCAGGAGGCCCTCGAGTTGCTTGATAGCATCCGCAATGGACTTTTCGTTTTCGCTGAAAACGTCAGCACCCAGGTCGAAACCAGCCATCATCTTGGCCATTTTCTCAGCCTTCTTCTTCTCCTTTTCGTCAAGCACCGCCGTGGTCTCCTTGGCGCTCATCTTGACGTCCAGGAGCTGCTGCTTGAGCTCGTCGAGCTCTGTCGTGAGCTCAGTGTTGGCTTCCTTTAGCGCATCCATGGTGATCTGGGCCTCCTTTCCTTCGAACGTGAGACGCTCGAACTGCATCTTGAGTTCGTTCGCCTCGCTCAGTAGCCTCTCATTGTCCTTGCCCAGCTTGCCGTCGTGCTCCTTGAGGATCGTGAGCTCCTCCTTGGCTTCGCGCCACTGCCGTTCGGCTGTCGCCGCAGCCGACTCCTTCTCCGCCAGCTGATCTTGCAGTTCATTCTCCCGCCGCAAGAATTCCTCACGCTCGTCTTTTTCGAGCGGAATCGAGGGTGTTGCTGAACGTTCGGCCACCGGGGTTTCCGCCCTTGTTTCGGGCAGCAGCCTGGAAGGCGTCGAAGGTCGTGGAGGCAGGGCCCCCTTGGCGGACGGAGCACCATCTGACCCCCTTGGCGGGACCCATTTTTCCCTCGGGACGGTCTCTCCAGAGCGCCAGATGGTAACCTCCCCTTCGAGACTAGCGCAGTAGTTCTCAAATGATGTGATGGTGGTCTTGGCTTTCCCGAGCTGCATCTTGAGCTCGGCGGGGCTGAGCTCGGCATTGACCTTCGCTTTGTTCTTGATCGACTTGGCGCGCATACCGAATCGCAGCGTGCTGAGCGTCTCGGCATCGTTGTATGAGCTGGGGGAACAGTTGATGATCAGGGTGGTCCGACTGTTACCACCAAGCGACTCTTGCAGGATACGGGTGAGCTTCGAGTCTCGGTACGGGATGTACGAGGATTTTCCGTCCGTCAGGTTGTTAATAACCATGCCGAGGGCACTCAGAGACTTATTGATCTTCTTGGCCTCCTCCAAGGTCTGTCCACTGGCACCGGTCTTGCCGACCTTTTCGCTACCAGCCAGATCGACCAGGAAGAGCTGGCCACTCTTTGCGGAGCCGGTCTCGACGTTCTTCTGCGTGATGGTGACAACAAATATGGAGTGCGATCGCGAAGACTCCTGGTTCATGTTGGTGGCCGCCACCGTCCTTGCGTTGCCTCCCCGCCTCATGACTTCGAAAACCTCCTGAACACTGGAGACGTATATCTCCAGGAGACCCTTGACGTAAACACCACGGTTCTTCTCCTCGTGGATGGGGAGGTTGTCGTTTTGCGGGGCTAGCAGATCGCGGATGCGCTCCATGTAGATCTCCATGTAGCTGACGCGCACGGTATACTCGATGGTGCCGGGGCTGGACATGATACTAGCGAAGATCTGCTCGACAATGCGCGGGATGACACCACGGTTATCGTCGTCTATGCTGCTGCCCATCATGGTGTAGGACTTGCCGGCACCGGTCTGGCCATAGGCAAAGACGGTTCCATTGTAGCCGTTCAGGATATCGTCCACGGTCGGCTTGATGGAGAAATCGAAAATGTCGGACTGCTTGCAGTTCATATCAAAGACTCGGTCGAACGTGAAGGTGCCCTGGACCTCCTTGGACTATACACGGGAGCGATTCCATGTCAGCGTCTCGTTCTCTCTCAGCCCCTCCCTCGAGCTGCTCACCACCGGGTGTAGGCAGCAAGGGCGACGGCAGGCCGCAGGATGGGAAGGAGAACAGGGGGAGCGGGGCAGGGTGCGCGGAAGAGACGCACGTCGATGGTACAGGTGTCATCGCCGCTGAACCTGACGATGGGCTGGCCGCCCGATTCGTTTTCGACCCGGTTCTGGGGCCGGAACCGGGCGACGACCTTGATGCTGTTGGCCGAAGACATGGCGCCACCTTCTGGATGCTGGAGGCGTATGCTAGGGCCGGGTTATCATCAAGAGTGAACGGGGCAGCCGAGCTGGCGGCGGTCGGTGTCGGCGGGCGTGGTGGTGGAGAGCGAGCGGACGAGCGAAGGGGCGGGAAGCAATGCGGTTTTGCGGGCTGAGCGAAGGGCGGTGGGTGGGCGGGCAGCCGTCGCCGGGTTTGCGACCGACTCAAGCAAATCAAATTGGAAAAGAAAAAACAAAGTTGGGCAACAAAAACAAGAGCGGCGCGCCCCAGTGGCGGGGACTAACTGCGCTGGCCTGCCGGAATCGCGGTGCGCGTCCGGGACAGCAGTCGGCTGACGCAGTGGTGTCTCTGGTCGCCTGTGGTGGGATGTTTGGGGTATTTTTTGGGGGGCTTGCTGATGACGCGCCAGGAATGTTCGCGTGTTGGGATAAGTTATGCGTCGCCTTCATAGGCGACCACCCTGAGGCAGTTTGTCACACTGCTGAATTGCCAGGCGGGGCCCGAGGCCGTGGTAGGCATTGAGCCGCCCCAGCCCATTCATGCCCCTCGAGCGGCTGCGCCTGTACCGCACGACAGCCCCACCAGGTGCCCCTAAGACGTGCGTAACCTTTATGGAGGATCGAGCTTGGACGCCGACAACTCCCGTCAACAAACGGAGTATTTGGCTACTTGTTTCGGAGACAGGATTCCATGTGACGGCTCTCAAAAGGACAGACGTCACTTCAAATGACTGACAGGCGATAAGGGCCGTTAACGTCCAGTCATGTGTTGCCAGAGCAACTTTTCACATGACGGGCAGAGGAACAAGATTCAGGGGTGAGTACTTCAAAACGGCTATTCCTTGCCCTTGGGCTTTTTTTTGGAGGACGAGACTCTCGCTCGGAGCGGCTGGCGGGTCAGGGAAAAATGGCCCGAGACATTGGCAAGGGACACTGCACCCAATCATTGGGAACACCATGCCAACACCTGGGAAAGGGGGGTTGTACTATGACTCCAATTCCCATATCTCGGCACTCAACGATATGTGGTCGCATTTAACGCGCACGTCCCACGCACGGCTTCGTATCCCACCGAACCCCAGCCAAAGGCTTTGAAAGCTCTTAGCCTGACGGCAGTGCGTTCCAGCTAGCACTAGTTGCATCAGGACAGCGTATGTAAGTTGGTAGGTGGGTATAAACTTGGGAATATCGACAACAGAAAAGCGCTTTCTTTAGTTTGGTATGGAATCGCAAGAAGAAAGGAAGAAAATACACCAGCTGAAACGCCGAAACGCCTGACCCTGAGATGTACGAGAGAGTTCATAATGCCAAGAAAAAAAAGAAAAAATAGAGACCAGGGCAAGAGAAGAGGAGAAGATGCCCCAGCAGAGCACAGCCGAGAGCAGCCTCACCCGCCTAGGGTAAAGCATGCATCCGCCAACCATGCCCGCAACAGCACTCGGCAGCAGCCGATCACTGTCAAGTACCAAAGGTAGCCGTATTCATGCCGGATGTGTACGTGTGCGGGGTCTTGTCCAAGCCCGGACAGGAGCCTTCTCTCGACACCTGCAAGAGCCCTCACTCATCACCCTCCCAGCTCTTCTCCACAGTCTCCCGAACCCTCTTGTAGTACTCCTTGCGGTTGTCTTTGTACAGGTTCGAGGCTTCGACGTTGGCAGGTGAACCGGTGTTTGGATCGTTGAGCAAACTGCAACAAGTGTGCGACAGATGTAGGTCAGTGATATGAAGATAAGATAAGCTGCCCTGAAACCCCCCGATAGTGCCGCACCTTTGGATGCTCGTCAAGACTGCGGCGACGTCGTACGTCGGGCTCCATCGGTTTTGCAATATGTCCAGGCAGAGCTCGCCCGTGGCGTAGACGTTGGGGTGGAACATCTGGCTGATGAATTTGACCGACGGTGGTTTATTGGGATACTGCTCCTCGAAGTGCATCACCAGGCGGAACGTTCCGTCCTCGAAGGGGGTGTCTGCAGGGCCGATGATCACAGCGTTCCTGGCAGCGAGTGCGTCGTCGTCAACGTGGGGTGCCTTATCGCGCCGAGGGTCCGATGCCGGTTCTTCTTCTGCCTACCATGTCATCACATTGTCGGGAACAGGAGATGCGGAAACGCCAGCGGGAGGGTCTGTTTGCATGCGCTGGAGACGGAGGATGGTGTTAGATCATCATCACTGCCTCCAGAAAACGTTCCTGAAGATCCCCTCATGGTCCAGGGAAACGGGTTGTGTGGTCACCTTGAAGTCACGCATCAGGCGGCGTCGGGCGGCGGTGGACATTTTGATCGGGCTGCTTTCCTGCTTTCGTTTCGTTTTCGCTTCCTGGCTTGCGGAGGGCAGTCGCGGGGTCAAATCGTCGTCGGGTGTGATGGGAGAATGTGCAGAACGGTAGGCGGCAGAGTAGATTACTGGCTTGGTGGTTGAAAATAGCACTTTATATGGGGGGCCTGGTTGGTTTGAGCGTGTGCTCATTGACACAAACGGGCCGGAAAGTCTGCATTGGTAAGGCGGCGATGCGGCGGTGGAGGTCGCAAGTCGGAGTTAAAGGACCGCTGGACCCAGGCGGCGGTGCACGTGACGCAGCATTTAGGGCGGCAATCATTGGTCGGTTGACTGCGACTTTTCGACCAGGCAGGCAGGCCTTCCCGATCTGGATGCTTGGACTCCCTTGTCCTAATCGCCAAGCAGGCCGCCACCAGGGTGTCACAATTGGAAATCACGTAGCCCAAAAATGAAACGAGAGTTGGCACCACCACGCAAAAAAAAAAAAAAAAAAAAAAAGAGCTTCAACTCTCATTTAATTTTTAGGCATCGTGGAAATGAAGCTGTTCCGCCCAATCCTCCCGAGCTTCATTCACACCCACGTGACACCCTCCCGAATCCAACTCTCAGCCGAAAAGCTCCCATGCAATTTGGGAAAGGCCATGACAGTCGACGTGCCACATCCAGCATTGAGTGAACCGCCTCGAGGCGTCCCTGTATCTGAGATGAAGGCTCCCGAAACGCATGGCTTGGTTCGACTTGATCGCTCTCCAGCAACAGCTGAGAAACAAACCTCCGTCTCAAGGGCAGTCTCCCTACGCCATGAGCGCGCTGCCCCATCTAGCCTTCAACCAACCTAGGATTCCGAGCTCGAACCCGATGGCTACCTGGAGAGCTGATTTCTGCCTATTTTTTTAAGCCGCTCGACGACGTCTGGCTTCGTGCTGGTGTTGTCTCACACTCGTCTTTTCTAGGCGTTTTCCGATGCTGCCTGGCAAGGATCTTCGCGCAGCAGCCGTGCCAAGCGAAGATTAAAATATTTCAAAGACTGGTAACCCTGGTAACCTTACTCCGAAGACTTGTCCGAGACGGAACGTCTGTCACATTCCGAAGAGTCAAGCTCTTTCTTAGCCCCTGCGGCGAGGCGGGATCCGACGCGCCCGGCGGTGGGGGCCTTGAACCGCCTAGAGGGGCAATGGGCTCGGCTAGTGGCGGGTCGAATTCAGGTGGCGGCATGGTGGAAGCCGACCCGAGGTCACAAGCCAGACAGGAACCCTCGGAACTCTTTCGGGCTTACAGCAGTGCAATAAACTTGATTGCTCCTCATACTCTTCCAAGATATTGTCCAAAAGGTGTTTTTTGCTCTGTTATAGATCGTCTTTCTGCCGCCCATTCAGATTCACACACATAACATGATCCGCCAGTGCTCGCGGCCGGTTTCCATAGCCGGCTCGGCCCTTTCGGCTACGGCCCGAAGGAGCGTCCAAAGTCGTCTCTTCAGTGCGCGAGCCGCATTGCAACAAGAAGTCCGCGACGCCTACATTCTCAGTGCCTCGAGGACCCCCACAGCCAAGGTACGGCGCTCCAGCTCTGTCAAGATACGGTACACAAACACTAACAATCGCAGTTCAATGGATCCTTCACCACCGTCCCCGCACCGAAACTCGCCGCCGTCGCCATAAAATCTGCGCTCGAAAAGTCCAAGGTGCCCGTCTCCAAGATCAGTGATGTGTACATGGGCAACGTACTGCAGGGCTCCGTCGGCCAGGCGCCGGCGCGACAAGCTGCCATATTCGCCGGCCTCCCCTCTTCGGTGGAGGCGACGACGATCAACAAGGTGTGCGCCTCGGGGCTCAAGTCGGTCGTCCTGGCGGCGCAGAACATCCAGCTCGGCTTGGCCGAAGCGCAGATCGCCGGCGGCATGGAGAACATGTCACGGGTGCCCTACTACCTGCCACGGAGCAGCAGCCTGCCCGCCTTCGGCCACGTGCAGCTCGAGGACGGCCTGATCAAGGACGGACTGACCGACGTCTACGACCAATTCCACATGGGCAACTGCGCCGAGAAGACGGCCAAGAAGTACGGCATCACGAGGGAGATGCAGGATGAATACGCAATCCGGTCCTACGAGCGGGCGCAGGCCGCCTGGAAGTCCAAAGCCTTTGCCGACGAGATTGTGCCCGTCACGGTGTCGTCGAGGAAGGGCGACAAGGTCATCGACACGGACGAGGGCTATCTGGACGTCAAGCTCGACAAGGTGCCGACCCTGAGGCCTGCGTTTGTCCGGGACGGCACCGGGACCGTCACGGCCGCCAACTCCTCGACGCTCAACGACGGCGCGAGCGCCCTGGTTCTCGGCAGTAAGGCCATCGCGCAGGAATTCGGAACCGGCTCCCGGGTGCTGGCAAGAATCTGCGGCTCGGCCGATGCCGCCATCGACCCGGTTGATTTCCCCGTGGCCCCGTCCGAGGCGGTGCCGATCGCCCTGAAGCGCGCGGGGATCACCAAGGACCAGGTGGCCGTGTGGGAATTCAACGAGGCGTTTGCCGCCGTGATCAAGGCGAATGAGAAGGTAAGAGGCCCCTCGGCTTAGCTAGACTTGTTTCCGTTGCTCATGGGCTAACGTGGATTCTTCCCTATCGGACAGATCCTCGGCCTGGAGAATGCGCGCGTGAACCCTCTGGGAGGCGCCATCTCCCTTGGTCACGCTCTAGGCAGCTCTGGGTCGCGCATTCTCGTGACGCTTCTGCACCAGCTCAAACCCGGCGAGTACGGCGTAGCAGCCATTTGTAACGGAGGGGGAGCGGCGACGGCCATGGTGGTGCAGAGGATCGAATCGGTATAGGATAGCAACTGTTGATCCCGAAACAGGCGGGCACTCGAATCGACAGGCTCCAGCTCAATGCTATACCACTGCTATGTGCAATTTTTTTGGTTAGTAGACTGTTGGTCGCTTAAAGGGCTTCATTGTAGAATACCATATGTCAGGCAGGGGATAAAAGCGTTTGGTGTTTTTCGTCGCATCTTCTCACGCTGCCAGCCCACTGCAGTGGGCCGCGACCCACATGGATCGTGCGCCAACAATCGTCCCGTGCCGCAACAATAGCAACCACAATTCAATTTCGACACTTGAATAGAGCTGGGATGGAAGCGCTTTTATATAGGTCTTTTCCCAGAAAAGGAACTGACCTGCCTCTCATGTGCGCGCCTCGGTTTCTAGTGTCATAATTTCTCTCGGCTTCTCCAACCAGCTGAGCCGAGCCCGTCTTGAAGGAACGCGTCTGCAGAGTGTCAGCCAATTTTGATTTTACAGTCCTCACCGAGTCGCATCCCAAGTTGCGACCTCTCAGGCGGGTGGACAGGCAGGCTTCAAGTGCTACAAACCTCATATCCAAGTCCATTCCTGCTCGAAATAAGGCACGGGATAGTATGGACATCCTCCCGACCTTCCTCAAGGGCATAAGGGAACACGTCGTCGCAGGCGATGGCGAGACTCTGAGTCAATGGCTTCTGGCCGAGCCGGACTCGCCGCCCGTCTACTTCGCCCTGGGCCAAGAGCTGCGCAAGAGATATCCCAAGACGGGAGCTGCCCTGCGCAGCCTGATAGAAAAGAGTCTGCCCGAGGACGACGACCCGCCAGAGGGCGGCAACAGCCCCTGGGCCGGCTTTCACGCTTTTCTCCACGAGTTCCTCATCTATTGGCGCGATGTCGATTTTGGCGACCTCATGGACGTCCACGAGCGGCTCCTCGCTCTCTCGACGTATGTGGCCGGCCTTCAACACCCTATCCCCTGCTACCTAGCCTGAGAGTCTGCGCTGACCGTATCATCCCATCTAGAGCATGTGTGTCTGCACTAAAGCACCCGGGCCAGGGCAGCATTATGGTGCAGACCAGCGTCTCGTACGCACAGTCAATGGTCAAGCTGGTCGCCGTGCTTAAGTCGCGCCCCGACCTGACTGCTGCGCGCGGCGGGAAGAGCGCGGGGGACGAGGAAGAGGTGAGGACGTTCGTCGACGACGTCTTCGACCTTATTAACGTCATCTTCAACAACTGTGCCATAGACCGCGCGCCCCTGCAGCCCGGCAACAAGAAGTCTGTCGTCTATCTGGTCGGCGCAATGGCCTTTCGGCTGCTCTTGGTTGTGAGTGACTTTATTATATATCGACGTCGGTTCACCTTGGGGATTGGAACACGGGGCTGATCTGATTCCTACATAGACGGGGAAGCCACTCACGGCCTGGACCCTCATCACCGGCGCCGAGCGCGCCCCGGCCCTCTCGCTCTTCCCCGCCGCCCAGCGCGTCACCTGGCTGTACTACCTCGGCGTCGTCATGTTCCAGAACGACCACTACCCGCGCGCCGTCGCCGCCCTCTCGGCGGCCTACCGCCAGCTTCCCCCGCGGTTGACCAAGCAGCGCCGCCTCGTGCTCACCCACCTGATCCCCGCCAATATCCTGTCGGGCCGGCTCCCCTCGGCCGAGCTTCTCGCGCGGCCCGAGGCCCGGTCCGTCGCGCCCGTCTTCCGCCCCTTGGTCGCCGCCATCCGCAAGGGCAACTTTGTGGCCTTCCAGCACGCCATCGCGGCCCACCAGGACTGGCTGATGGAGCGCAACCTGCTGTTCCCGCTCATGTACCGCGCCCGCCCGCTGCTCTGGCGCTCGCTGACCCGCCGCGTCTTTATGCTCACGTACGTGCCCGACGCGGAAGCGGGCGGCCCGAGTCGCAAAGCCGTCACTTTGGACCTCAAGTATGTTTGCTTTTCTCATCTTTCTCTCTCTCTCCAACTGCCTACCATAGCTAACAACAAAAAACACCCCAATGCTAGCGCCGTTCACGCAGCAGCAACATACCAACAGCACCTACTCGAGGGCTACGTCCCGGCCGTCCCGCCCAAGAGCAGCAGCAGCGGCGGCGGCGGCAACGCGCTCTTCATGCGCGCCGTGGCCAACAACACGCCGCAGCCACCGGCGGACACGACACTGGTGCCCGGGCCCGGCGGCGCGCGCCGCCTGCGCGCCTACGAGGGCCTGCTGTGGGGCGGCCTGGCCGTCGGCTACGAGCACGTCGAGGAGGCCGTCATGGGCCTGGTGGCGCAGGGCCTCGTCAACGGCTACGTGTCGCACTCGGGCCGCAAGCTCGCCATCCAGGGCGTCCGTGGAGCCAGGGATGCGGACCCGGTCCTCGCCGGCTGGCCTGCTAATGTCGCCGACATCATCACCGCTAGGATCGCCGAGTCGGGCGTTGATACCGACTGGGTGCCGGGGTGGGTGAAGTGAGGCCGTCCGTGAATGGCAGGCGACGCTGGGGAATATAAAGAAGAAAGGAGAGTGCTGGGCAGATTCCATGGCAGTTTGATACCCAAAGAGAGAATTTTGCAGCTGTTTTTGTTTACTTACATGGCGACCAGTCGTACATAGTCAAGGGAACACTGGCGCCCAGCACATTGTCACGAACGCGAAAGAGGCACGGCTTTATACTGAAAGCTAGCTAATATGTTTGATTGATTTGAAGATAAAAAAAAAATATTGAGCTTCCTACGCAACTCCTGGTATCCCTCCTATTTTTCCTTGTTTTCCAAAAAAACCGACAACAAAAGTGGTATATCCATCATTCGAAACCGTTCATCGTGTTCTGAAGTTTGGGTGGGCATCCGCTATGGGACACTAAATGAAGCAAAGGGGCCTCGAAGCCGAGGAAAGAAGCAAGAGAGAACAAAAAGATGGCGGTCGCTAAGATGCGACTATGGGGAAAAGGGAAATGGAGGACAAAAAACGCCGCTCCAGAAACAAACACCAAAAGTGGGTGCGGGGGTATAGAAGGCTGTGGTTTCCCGAATCAGGGACGAAAAAGAGAAGGAGGGGCAGGAAGAATGGAAGATTCAAAAAAGGCATATAAAAAGAAGAGAAAGTTTCTGCCTACGAAGAGGGACCACGTGCCCCTGGATACAAACAATAAACACTACCACTTGGGTGAGCCATATATGGCAAGAGATATGAAAAAGAGTAGACGGCCTTAAAATCCAAAAGGTGGCACCAGAAAGGAAGATGTAGGTACAGGACATGGACATATACCACCGAGGAGACAAGATTTTGAAAACAGGCCTGTTGGGGTATTGTGGGAAGCAAGGCACGAAAACTTGCCGGCCGGGTGGAGAAGCAAGGTAAGTGGGAGCGCGCCAAGACTGAAGAAGCAAAACAAAAAGTCGAGCGCAAAAAAAGGGTACGGGTAAGGTATGTTCGTTTGGCTGCTGGTGTCCAGCCGAGCATTTGTCAACAAAAATCCAAAAAAGAACTGGGTAGTTGACGTTATCTCATCAGAAGAAATGCGTGGACGGCAGGCGCTTGTGTATTGCTCGAGGACGTGGGAGGAAGTGTGTATGTATGGTTTGACCAGCAACCGAGCAATGCCTGGCTGAACAATCCACGTCAAAGGGGTATTCTCAAAAAAAAAAAAAAAAAAAAAAAAAAAAAAAAAAAAAAAAAGGGGGTTGGTTTGGCGAAGTCGAAAAAACGAGGAGCGGATAAACCGGCGAGTGCTTGCTGGGCGTAGAAGGTGGGTTTTGTAGAAGCGAAGAGAAGATCAGAAAGTGCCCAGCAGTGGCGATGCAACTAGTACATCCAAGCCGCAGCGACAATGGCGATGATCAGCCCCACGACCGCGGCGCCGCCCTTGTCCCGGCTGGCCCCATCGTTCTTGGACTCGGTCGGCTGCGGGGTCGGCTCCGAGGTGGAGGTAGTCAAGACGGTGCTCGAGGTGGTCGTCGGGCGCATCATGGTGGTGCGCGCCGTCGTCGCGTTCTCCTGGAAGATACCAGGGCGGATGGTGCCGACCGACTGGGCGCTGGTCGAGGTCGTCGACTCAGAAGAGGACGAGGACGATGATGATGTCGACGTGGACGTGGACGTGGAAGAGCTCGAGGAGCTGGTGGATGACGACGACGAGCTGGTCGAGCTGGTCGTCGGCTCGGGCGTAGGAGTCGCCGAGGTGGTCGTCTTCTCGGGCTCGCCGGTCGAGCCGTCCGTGTTGAAGACGACGATGTTGGCGGTCGAGCCCTTGGGGACGGTGACGACGCAGAAGCCGGCACCGCCAGCACCAGAAGCCTTGTTGTTGCTGGCGACGCCCTTGAGGCCGGTCTTGGAGGGATCGATCTCGCAGGGGAGGCCGTTGCAGCCGCCGCCGTTGCACTCGATCTTGACGCCGAAGCTGGGCTTGGTGCCGGCCCACTTGGAGTCCTGGTAGATGGGGTTCCAGCTGATCTGGACAAAGGTGGAACCGTCGGCGACCGTGTTGGTGCCGGCCACGTACGGAGACCAGTTGCCGAAGGGGTCCGCGTCGGAGCCCCAGACGCAGCCCTGCGAGGCCGTGGTGCCGGGAGGGTTGATGTAGAAGTGGGCGGCGGTGCTGGCCCAGTAGCTCGGGCCGGGCACGGCGAGGACCGAGGAGCTCGTCACCTCGGTGGGGATGAGCATGGCCTCGTTGCCCGGGAGGACCGTCTGGCAGAACGAGATGACCTTGCCGCACTTGTTGACGGCCGAGACGGTGCCCGTGCCGGGGACGCAGTAGGGCTGGTCAGGGAACGGCTTCACGGCCTTGCCGTTGTCGCAGTACAGGCCGCCGTCCATGGACTCGGAGACCTTGTAGGACGTGTTGGGCTTCCACTGGGCCATGACCTTGCCCGGCTTGCAGGCGATGGGGCAGTGCATGCCCGACTTGCAGGCCTGATCCGGGGACATGGCGAAGCCCTTGTTCATCATGCCGGGCGTCACGGCCACCAGGTCCGGGTCGTCGGGCAGCGAGCAGTCGCCACCCCTCTTCTCCAGCTCGGCCTCGTCGGCCAGTGCCGTGGTGACGCCGAGCTCCGGGACCGACACGGGGGCCGATATGAGATGATCACTGCGCGCCATGTGGCCATGGGCGTGATGTCTCCTCTCATAGTGCTGGTGCGCCATCCTGTGGGCATGTGTTGCGCCAACAAACTGCTGCGCACCGAAAAAGATGGCGGCCGTGGCCGCGCCTAATGTCGTCGTCTTCATCGTGAAATTTCGTGGGGGCCGGTTTACTCGGCCATAAACCTAAGTGAGTGTGATGCGATTCCCTGCCGTAAGTCACGCTCGTCGAATTTTTTTCTCGGTCACGGTCGATGCCCTGTAAGGGGTCTCAGGTTGACGGCTGTTCGCGAGACAAGGGTGCCTTGCGTCCCGGCGCGGGAAGCAACTCAAGGCGCAGACGGCGAGGAGCGACGAGTGACGTGTCTCACAGTGGCACCGACGAACGGGAGTCTGCAGGGTGCAGGACGAAAACAGAAGCAAGCGGCCGGGGCGCGAGTGGGCTAAGGAGACAAGGAGCGTCGGGGGCAAAGATGCCGCGCCGTGAAGGAGTGAGGGCAAGCGACGTCGAGCGTCAAAAGACAAGATGATATTCGCACAAGAAGGGAACGCGCAGAAACGAGCGATTAGCCGTGCAGAGGGGGAAGGAGGAAAAGCCAGGAGGGCAAGCAGGTCGTCCGGGCACGGGCGGCGGGCATGCATGTATACCTAGCTCCTGGGCACGGCACGGCAGGGGAGCATCGTCCTCGCAGGCGGCCCCCCTGGACCGAATGGGGATGGGCGCCATGGCATCAGCCGTCCAACGGTGGGCCGTTGGGGGAGAGGGGACACAGGGGGTGTTGCTCTGGCCGCCATATTCCTGGTCCTGGCAGGGCCTCTTTCTGCTGCTCGATCCGCTTGGCCGAGAAGCCTCCGTGTGACCCAAGGCCCTCTGGCGCGTGGGAAATTTGTGCTGGCAACCCATCCATTGATCCATTGATCCATCGTCGACGGCCAGGGGGGTGGTCGCCAGACGATGGCCGACTTGGACTGGCCTTGGCGCGGTGGACGAGGCACGTCCAGCGAGCGACCAATCAGGCGCTGCCACTCATCTCGGCACAACATGAGCACCAGATGAGCATGGTCAGGGGGCAGACTGGGTAGTGACCAATGAGAGCATGCGATGTGAGTGGGGTCCCGGGGCAGATGCAGGAACCAGCCGAAATTATGCAGTCAGAGAAAAAGACACCACCCCATTTCTGCAGCGCGCCATCTCTTGCCGAGGCCACGCTATGAAAGGACCAGCCCGCTTGCCCGTTGACGAACCGTGCAAAAGAGATTTGCCCCAATGGTGGCAATTGGAGAACCCATTGCCAGTTATTCGCGCAATCTGCCATGGAAGCTCCTGGATGCCAGGATGGTCGGGAACAGGACAGGGAAGCAGAGAAGAAGAAAGAAAAACCCGCCCCGCGATCGCGTCGTGCAGACGGGCATCATGTAAGCCTGCAGGGCCAGGCAGCCCAGCATCTTCATCTCACATTGGTCCCCCGCAAACTTTCTAAAAGCAGTTGTCAGCACGCAGCTATTTTTTAATTTTTTATCTTGTTTCTTTCTTCTCTACAACGGCAAAGTCGCAGGCGCGGTTGGCGAAATGCGTCGATGCAACACAAAACAACCAGAAAAAGTTATCCATCCCCACCCACCGCTCCCTTTTCTGAAGCCCGCCTCATTTCGTCCGTCCCCTTGGTCCCACCACGCTGTAACACAAAAAAAAAGAGAATAATGGACGCGGGGGAAATTCTTCGATCAAAAGCCCGAATGAATTTGCGAGCCATTTCCCTTATCCGACCACCATCGCTCTTATTGACTCAAGGGGGGGATCGGTCTGCCGACTTCCCATGGGTCGCTCCAATATCACAGGCCAAATTGCAAAATTGCCCGGCGCTCAACTCGATTTTCGCCAGGCGCCGAATATTGGACGTCGATCTACACACTACTGTGCATGTGGTGTCGGCCCAGCAGGGCTAGGTATTTTTCCCCAGCAGGTGACTCGACTTTTATCCCAGTCCTGGCCCTCACCGATCGATCAACAAACGATGGACTCGCCAACATTTTTTTTTTTTCTCGAACAACGGAACCCTTGTCCAATGGTTGGATGCCCCAAGCACCCGCTAATCACCGGCACAACCACGGGTGCACGGGCAACCCTCAAGTTTATCTTATTCCTCCCCCTGCCCTCGCAATCATCCGCATTTTTGGTTGCCGATGGACCCTATCCCTGTCTGTTTCCCCAAAACCAGTCTGCCTTATGCGCTGGCCCGTGTCTGTGTCCTCGCTGTTGTAGGAAGGAGCACAGTCGGGACCAGGGGTTTTTGTGTTTTTGCCTCCACGTTTACTCCGAAGCTTGATGGGAAAGAGTCCGACGGTCCAGACACATGGCCAGCCATGGCCTCCAGGCAACCCTCCCAAGCCCTTGGCCGATCTGCCCTGCGTGACCTGGCGTCCTGGGGGCTCACGATTGCCCCGAACACAGGGGACAGATGTTGCGAATGCCTAGGTCCCGAAGTCGGGATTTGCCAGCAGCAAGATCTGGGGCATCTGTTCACCCGATCGCGGGGAGACATTGACCATGGACTCGCTCGTGTGCGATGCCAGGAATGAATATCCCTTCTCAACCCCAGCGGCTCTGTCGTGTCGGGGCTGAACAGAATGCACCAGCGCAGTTGGCACTGCGTTTACTCCCTTTGGGCTTTTGTGCAGAAGCAAAGTTTTTCACCCTTCTAGAATCATAAACGACGCCCCTCCCGCTTCCCATCTGCCAGCTGGGACAAGTTTTCCCCTTGTGTACAAGACCAGGAACTGAGCTCGGCTGGACGATAACGTTCATGACCCTTGAAGGCTGTATATAAGTGGTGGCTGGCGACATCGACGCCGACGACACACGCCATACGGCGATGCCATGCTTGACCGAGCGTACCCCACTCGACATCCATTGGCTGTGCCCAACAATGCTGGCTTCTTGGTACTCCCTGTAAGGTGCCGGGGCGTGTTGGCACCCGAAGGAGTAGGCAACCCAGGGAGAAAGTACATATTTCTGCCAACGTGCATTTGACCAATCCCTCCCAGCGTTTCCAGTGGGGTGTTGAAGCATGGATGCCAGAGCCCACCACGTCTCAGGAGGTTAGAATTGACCAGCAGTTGAGCTATACTGTGTTCAGGTTGCCTTCACTTTGGTTCTGCCGGGGATGTTTTTTGGTTATTCCAACTGGAGACATAAGCTTCTTCATTTCTTTCGCCCTGCACATACACGCAGTTTCTTCCAACAATCCAGTGTCCGTTGGCAGGCAGTTGTGCGTGGTTGGCGATCATCCCTTGGTGGTTCATATGGGCGCCCTTTTGCACGCAGCAACTCAAGCGCCGACCATCCCTAGTGTGTCTACCGACGCTGCTGCGCTTATCCCGTCAGCCGCGCTCCTAGCTGGTCGGCTAACTCGTGCCGTCCACACCCTGGAGCCCCTGACGACAGCAAGGCTAGTGATGGTGGAGATACCTCCTTTACCAACTCGCTGGAGCATTCTGGCTTCGAACAGATACGGCCCTTTTTTTTGGGCTCGGATGCGGCTCCCTTATTACCGGGGATGTGAATGCAGGACTGCACATATGTTGGACAGAAGGCATCGGCATCGTCTCGACGCCGAGTATAAGATAGCTGCCATGGTCCCTTTTCAAACCCGTCCATGACAACTTTCCATCATCATCATCATCACCACATCAGATACCAAGAAAAGCAACCTACCGGCCCGTTCGCTCGGCTTCCCTGTATCCAATTTCACCCAGTCACCGCAATATTCATCGTCTTGTTATCGCATTTCCCTTGTCCTTCCTTTGTCTTTTCATCGCCTTCCCTCGTTCTAGCTCCGTCCCACCCTACGAATATCAAATGCACCTTACTCCTGCCGTCGCTGCTGCCATCCTGGCCCAGGCTGTCTTCGCCAGCCCTGTTCCTTCCAGCTTGAACAAGGCCGCGACCACGACCGGTACAACTATCCCTCCGGTCCCCGCAGACAACGGCTTGAGCCTGACGGCCAAGCTCAGGCTCGCCGACACTGCCGCCGATCGGTTCGCGCTCCTGCCCGACGACAAGCAGTTCGTCTTCGACTTCAACCAGAAGCGGGCCAACGCCGGCAAGGGCGGCGAGCTCGTCATAGCGACACGCAAGAACTTCCCGGCCCTGGTCGGCACGGGCGGCGGCGTGGCCGTCGGGCCTGCGGCATGAACACGCTCCACGTGCACCTGCGCGGCACCGAGCTCCAGACGCTGGTCAAGAGCCGTCTCGTCACCGAGATGGTGCCCGAGAGCGGCGTCAACGGCGCCCAGGGCAGGCAGCGCGTTATCCGCACCGAGCTGAGGCCCTTCACCATGACGCCGTTTTTCCAGGGGTCCTTCCACGTCCAGTTCAACCCGGACTGCGAGGACGCCGTCTTCGTCTCGAGCTTGTCCTCCGAAGACGTCGGGGTCGGCCAGGTCGCCGTCGAGGCCTTTGCGCTTTCGGACAAGGTCGTCGCCGCCGCGCTGGGCCAGTCCATCAAGGGTGCCGATGTTGACAAAGTCCGCGCTGCCATCCCCAAGAGCATCGCGCTCGGTGTTGAGGAGTGCCTGACCAATCGCAACATTCCCAAGAGCAAGTAAACAACGGCGAATTTGGACGTTCCTTGGCGAGAGATGAGACATCTGCATTGGGGAGTTTCTTCTAGGGGACGGCAGGCTGTCCAACATGGCTGTGGTAACTTTCTCCGACGTACACGGGAGTGGGACTTGAAAGGTTCAGATACCACATTTGCATGGGCAGAAGAGCTTAAGCATGGCGTTAGGCAATATCTGACTTCGGCATTTACAATGGATCATCTGTACGCTTTCTTTTAGAATACCACATTCCATCAATCACCTAGCTTTTAGCCTGCCACAGTCCTTCCAAGCTGCTTCCCCTGGTGGTCTCGTCAACTAATACTTGAACTCCTGCCCAACCAGCTTCTCGCTGAGCGTCCACAGCCTCTCGGCGTCCGCAGGGTCAACGGCCCGGGGGAATATCCGCTCCGGGTTCGTCTCCAGGGCGCAGTCGTACAGCATGACGCCCTCCTGGCTCGGGAGGCTCGGGTCGAGCGCGGCGCGCAGCTGCGTCGAGCAGCCCTGCTGCAGGTTTTTCATCCTCCACGTGGCGAGCTCGCGGCCCAGAACCTGGGCCAAGATGGGCTCGATCATGCCGGGTTTGAGGTGCTTGCCAAGGTTGGTGGTGATGCTGCCTGGGTGTAGCGCGTACGCGTGGATACCATTGCCGGCGGCGCCCGCGAACCTGGCGTTGAGGGCAACCGAGAACAAGATGTTGGCCGTCTTGGCCTGGCCGTAGCCGTTCCAGGGCGAGTAGGACCCTTCCTCGGTGAAGTTGGGGTCGTCGAACCGGACGTGGCCCAGCTTGTGGCCCGTGCTGGAGACGTTGACGATGCGCGCGCCCCCGCGCAGCAGCTTGGGCATCAGCAGGTTAGTGAGCAGGAAGTGGCCGACGTGGCCGGCCGCGAACTGCAGCTCAATGCCATCCGAGGACAGGGCGAAGGGGCAGGCCATGACGGCGGCGTTGTTGATGAGCGCGTTGATTTGCGGCACGTCCGGGTCCTCCAGGATCTTGGCCGCCGCCGCGCGGACGCTGGCGTGCGAGCCCAGGTCCACCTCGACGAACTTGGTCGGCACCGAGGCGTCGACGGCGCGGATGGCGTCGAGCACCGGCTGGGCTTTTTCCAGCGATCGGCCGAGGAGCATGATCAGGGCTGGTGCGGCGTGGGCTAGCGAGATGGCCGTTTCAGCGCCTAGTTACATACGGGTTAGCTATGGTTGCTGGATCGCCGTGGCGTTGTTGAGGGCTGGTGAGAGTGCTTACCTATTCCGCCAGCAGTTGGGCCGGTGATGAGGACTGGGCATTGATAAAGACTTGGTGTCAGCCGGCAGGATGCTAAGTTGTGCGGCAGCAAACAAGCATTCTGAGGTGATGATGGGGTGAGCACTTACATATTTTGCCCCTGACTTGGGCGTCAAAGTGCTTGACGACATCGATGCCGGTGGTTTCGAATTCGAAATTCATGCTGGGCACTGAGAAACGCGCTTCTTGTGTTTTAGATTCAGAGTAGAGAGCTGGGTTGTTCAGACTGGCGAGAGAAGAAGCAAGCAACTCGATATCGATATACATATATACACAGCACAACACTCCGGATCCAACACGGACACGTCGCGGCTTTCAGATTTCAACTCCGTGATGTCGCCGCCCCCCAAAATGGAGGCCAACGGCGATAGGCGATATCAAGGATGGAGGACAGACCCATCAGTCTGGTCAGATGTCACGTCGTCTCAGTCAGCCACGGCTGTTGCATAATCCTCTGCGAGAAGTACGTCCAGTGGACCTGGATATAGCAACCGGTGCGGACGGACATAATAGGTACTATGCCCGGACGGACGGAATGGCACGATACTATTGGCGATGAGACGTCGCTGGTGTGAGCGAGAGCTGGCAAACGAACCGGCCAATCACGAGGCGGGGCGCGGTTGACTGGGACCCTCGATGTGGGCCTTGCACTGGCCTTTACCTCCACTTAACTCCGAGCTGTGGCTTGCACCGCTGTTCGCAGCCATGGAAACCTGTGCTCTCCTTGCAAACCAAACATCGAGAGGCAGCCCCAACATTCCAGCCGGCCGCCTCGTCGCCCTTGCCTGCTTGGTGGAACGAGTCATCCTCTAATCAGACAGACAACTCTGCACAAAGCACTTCCCCCAAAGCATCTGCCTGTCATCACGTTTGATCGCAGGCGTTAGCAATTGAGCATCGGTTCCACGCGTGCTCGCCGCGACCAGAAGGTCCAGCCCTGGATTTGCGCGTGTGCTGGAGGGCCCACAATCGCGCCACAGGGCTTAGCCACGTAGCCTACTTGCCTGTTCATCTGGGCGGCGCCTAGCCTTCCTGGTAAGTTATACCTACACCACCTGTGATGGCAAGCCTGTAGCGCACTTTCCTTTTATTTCTTCTGCCTTGACTCTTCCCTGCAAGCGGACCCTGGGCAGGTATCTCGCAGGGAGCGTCAGATATCCACTGTCGCCTATCCGCCTGCCATTCCAGGTTCATCATTACACCGGCTTTTCGCTCCCTGGATTACATCCCCACAGGCTATTTTGAAGTGTCATGGCGGTACCAACACCTTGTTAATCAGCGGGATAAGACTACTTCTGAGCTCACCTGACCACCCCTACCCGGTATCCCGACTTGGCAGCTGGCAAAGTTTGTAAAGCACCGGGTGCAGAATATTGGTTACCCTTTTGTGTGCTGAGAAAGGGCGGCATCTATCAACAAGCCCAAATGTCGGCTGCCCAGGCCGTTCCGCGTGCTGCGGCGGCAAAGGGGAGTGTCAAACCGAACATCACCAAGGGAGGGCAGAATCAGAGCTCCCCAAAGGTGTACACTCAACTACATTTCGAGTTCAGTGACGGCAAAGGCTATGACATAGCCACTCTCCAGTCCGCAGACGGCAACACCAAACTGGCCCCGGACTCGGACGGCCAACTGAAATGGGAGCTTGGTCTGGGAGCCTCTCTCAAGTTCAACTGTGGGAGCCCAAACGACGGTGTGTAGAGGACTCCAAAGCGCCCCTGAATGCTGGCTGCGAGTGTCCAACTCACTGACCCGTACCTCATATGTGAGTTGTGGTGTTAGAAACATCATATATCGCTCGTTTGCCAAAAGGCTTCCATGTCATCATTGACCCAAGTGAGTATTTCCGTCTTCCTTGCCAGCCTAACGCCGTATATACTAGGCACCTTTTATTCAATGCATCTAATCATCCTTGACAACCAGAGAAGGGGGAGAGGTTCATCGTCGGCCATGCCGGCGGGACTGGTCGAGACTTTTGGTACCGCAGCGTGGCAGACTTCGTCCCTCACCTCATATGGCTCAGTGCTCCTGCGCCTCACGATCGCACGAGATGCTCGTGTGAACCATGCAAAAAGATGCTTGGGAAGCCAAAGGCTAAAGAGACCAAGAAGACAACTGCAGCAGCCAAGCGCAAGGCTGCCGCCACCGCTGCATCGAGTACCGCCTCCGCTTTGGCTGCGCCCGCCACTAGTAATAGTGCGTCTTCGGCAACCCCGACAACCAGTGCTACTCCGGCCGCCAAAGCGGCGGCGGCTCCTGCCGAGAGCCCTGTGCCGACACCCGCAAAACCTGTCCCTGCCGACCCTATGGTGCCTCCCGCGGCTGTCCCTGCTGCCGCCGAGGCCCCGGTTGAGCACATAGAAGTTTCGGACCATTCCATATACCGGGTGGGAGAGATAGTGTGGTTTGGGTCGCAGACGGGGGTTTGGCGCCTTGGGGTGATAGCATCACCACACCGCAGCACCGACACGCCGTCGACAGACACATGGGTTGTCGCGCCGCTGGGTCACAGGGCGCTCAGGCAGGAGAGCTGCATCAAGTCCGCAGCCGAGATGAAGCCATTCCTCGCCTTCAGCCTTCCGAGCA
Organism: Magnaporthiopsis rhizophila; assembly: GCA_003049465.1. Taxonomy (NCBI): domain Eukaryota; kingdom Fungi; phylum Ascomycota; class Sordariomycetes; order Magnaporthales; family Magnaporthaceae; genus Magnaporthiopsis; species Magnaporthiopsis rhizophila. Next base: position 188,730 of record PYSS01000013.1, read on the forward strand.
TCGACGTGCCGCAGCTGCAGGGCATGACGTTCGCCGAGGTGGACTGGCCATCCTTTGTGCAGCAGTATGCCGGCTCGGACCCGCACAAGCGCCAGGTCGCCGGGCTCGAGGCATCCAAGATAGCGGCCAAAGACGCCAGCGTCTCGTTCAGCACCTTCAACCGCACCGTCGACGGCTATGGCGGCGTCTTTCTTGGCCCGGAGATGGTGCGGCTCGGCGACGGCGTCCGGGTGCGGCGGTACGTTGGCGAGTTCGACGGCAGCGTCGACATCATGGAGGTCAAGCGCATCGCCGACACCCCCGACGGCCAGCACCTGACCTTCTTCGGCGACGTCTGGAGGCTGCACGTCTCGCCGTTCGAGGCGCCGCCGCCGCCGGCTTCGTCGCAGCCCGCCGGCCCCGTCTTTGTGCGACAGCTCGAGACGTACAACGAGGTCCTCCGCCTGCAGGGCGGCCGCGTCGACTGGGTGCTGGTCGAGCAGGGGGCCGAGAGGCCCGAGGAGGACGTGCACGGCCGCTTCTACGTCACGTTCGATCTGCTGCCCGAGATGCGCGACAACGTCGTGGCCGACAACCCGCCCGAAGACGGGACGGCGCTTCTCAACCTCCGTCTCCGGCCGGGGGAGACCTTCTACCTCGGGCGGAGGGAGAGCCGCAAGGCCACGTTTGGGGACTCCCTCAGTGTGGACTTTAGCCTCAGTCGAGGGATGGTGGAGGGTTGATATCTGTTTAGTGTCTGGTCCGTGGTTTTCTCGGCGTTGCAAAAGAAGGGGAGGCCCTAAGGTAGAAAACACCGGGTTAAAATAATGAGCATTCAAACTGAAGCGAATTGGCCCCTATGGCTGAGGGATTCTCCAGCATCACCAAAGTATTGAACATGACGGCTTCCGACATCTGACATTAGCCGCCAAAGCTCTTCCACGTGGCAGGCTCGTCGCTTCCGTGTGCCGGTAGCAGTGGTTACCCTCAACAAGTGCCACTGGGTCTTCTCTTCCATTTTCTTCCACCCGGTCTGCCGTGGACATTTTCGTGGGATCCCGGATGCAATTCGGGTCTGCCAATGCTGCCCAGCCTTCCGTGGATTTCCTATGTGGCCCGTGACAAAGGTTTGCTAATGTGTCTCGTCAGTCACCCTGCGATTATAAGCTGTAAACCTCGCAAGCTACACGCCTTCCTCTCATCCACGGCTCCCGTCACGAGCTGCTTCGTACACAACTCTCTCTCTCTCTCTCTCTCTCTCTCTCTCTCTCTCTCTCTCTCTCTCTCTCTCCTCTGTCCCTTTGTAAGACGCCTCACACTCCCTCGTCATCGCATAGTTTCCAAGCGTCGTTATTTGGGGACTGGACATTGTCTTTTTTTGGGGAACTGCCAAGCAATCCAACTCTCTCGACCAACCGTTTGCTCCACCGAAACCATCGCTCTGCCCTAGCCGTATATCACCTCGACCGAGAGCTCTTTTCGACGACATGCAATGGGGCACTCCTCGGTCAGGGTCAAAACAGGGGCGCGGTAAGGTTGAAGGAGTGTGCAGGAAAACACTGGCTCGCGGTTGCGGTTACGCCTGGATCGATTCATACCGCATTAGCAAGTCGAGCAGCTACGAACTGCGAGGCGATCAGCCCCATGCTGCTCCGGCACAAGGAGACAAAGGAATGCTATGCCTACATTGAGGACATGCCAGCCCCCACGTCATGCCACCTGACTCACGACCGACTTTTCGACCACCTGAGGCGGTCCAAGTGGCTTACCCGATAACTGGACCCTTTGGGAGCTTTTGGCGCCAGAGACGGTGGTCCTCTACGACTCTGCCTGGCGTAACCAAGTCTAGGTCTGCCGGGGACATCGTGGCATCCACCAGTATCCACATTGACGCCCTCGGAGGAACACGGCGTATCCCCTGGGACGTGAGCAGGGGGACGACATGCATCGAGGACAGGGCCTACTCCATTTTTGCCATCTTCGACGCCAATGTGCCGCCTCTCCGGACGACTTTGAGCGCCACTGGCGGTACATCTTCCAGGCCCTGTGGTATTGCAGAGGCGCCGCCGCAGCCGTCAGGGTCTTTAGGTTATAGACGCGGACAGCATCTATCTTGTGGAAGGACCCCAGCGACTTCGCCGGACCGGCGCGGCCATTACCGCCTCGCGAACTCCCCGGCCACTCCACCTGGTGTCAAGAGATACATGCTTCCACTTGGGGCCGACGGCCAGACCACCAGCGAACATGGGATTTACATGAGAGGGTACTGGGCCCTCGTCGGAGGCCTGGCTCCGCCCGATTGCATCACGACCTGGGTGGACAAGTCTGTTCAGCCGCAAGTAGGTATCATTCATCAAGCACACATTCAGATCCACCCTAGCCATACCGCAGGTGGGCGTTTCTACCTTCCGTTTTCAGACATCGTTACATGGACGGTCAGACCTTGGATGCACTGCACAACTTAACTTGCCTCGGACGTCTTCGGCCAAACAGTGGCGCAACAACTTTTAATAGCGGATAGGATGAAATGTGCTTCCCGGTAAGGTATCAGGGTTACGTGGCCGTGTTATTATGCGTCAAGAGGATAAGGGGCGGTGAGGGTTGGCGTGATGGTGTCGCCACTTCCCTTTGGAGCGAGAGACAATATCCTGTTGCATAAGGTAAAAATCAAGGAGAACTATCGAGTTATACATACGTACGTAAAGAAAAAAGAAGAAGAAAATGCAGAGATACGTATACATGCATACAAACACCCCCCCCTCTCTCTCTCTTGATAGGTAGGTCGCTCTCTTCTCGTATCCCGTTTACTCCGCTGCGAGCCGCGCGAGCCGTCCAACACCCAGCCAAACCGCTTTAACCGCTGCGTCGTCGTCCCCATACATGCCGGCCGTAATCCTCCTGCTGTTACACTACTGCTCAGCTGACGATACACTCTCCCCCTCTTTCCCCTTTTCTTTTATGTAGGGATTCCACGCTCCTCCATTTCCACTTTTTTTTTTTTTTTTTTTTACCCAAACTCATCCTAGCAACCCATTCGTTGCCGCCAGCACCATAGCAGAAAGGCAGGGACAACGCACTGTGCAGTGAAGTGGACCAAACAGCAAGGCCCCCAACCGTGGCTCTAGGTGCACTGCATCCTTTTAGTCGCTTCAATTTCCTCATGCAGGCCGTCTTCGGGCCTATTCCACCCAATCGACCGTGCGGGTTTCCAACGGGCAGCGCCCGCACAGCCCGCCCGTCCGCTGCCCGATTTCAGCCCTTGCCCGTCCCCATCCAGTCAATCCCAGGACCATGGGCCGGGGTTTCACACAGTCGCGTCGGACACACGCCTCTTTTTTTTTTTTTTTTTTCCCTTTTCTTATTATTATTATTTCCTGCTTACCGCCCGCCCAGCCGCCTGGGTTTCACGGGGTGAGGGGCTGCCGTACCGAGCAGCTGGGTCGGTCGCCCGTCCGCCCGCCCCTCCGTTCGTTCCTTATTTCTTACGTATATTTGTCGGTCTGGATGGGATCCCGGGCGGCTAAGCGATAGCGAAAGAAAAAAAAAAAAAAGAAAAAAAAAAGAAAGAAAGAAAAGAACTGTTTCGCATCAATGAGACACTGTGGCTGTTTTGGACAAGGCCAGGCCAGGCCAGCCAGGCTACCCCCGAGGTTGATTGATTCCCAATAACAGTCCTGTTAACCCCAGCCGTCCGCTTTGATTGCTCACGCTCCGCAAGAAAAGAAGAAGAAAAAAGAAGTTTTTTTTTTTTTTTTTGTTTTTTTTGTTTTAGGGTTCCGGGGGCATTGCAGCACCGAAACACACATGGATGCACGAAATATGCTGATCCATCCATTCCCTTGGGTCACGCTCCCAGCCCACTGGGTAGTACGTACTCTCGGTGCCAAACCGTCGGGTCGAAGGATTTGATCCAAGGCTGCACACACGCACCGCATTGACGCAATCGCACGAGAACCAGTTTCTGAATGCTTGCTTACACGGATGTCTATCAAGAATCAATTGGGAGTCTTGAATTGATCCGTGTTGAGGAAAGATAAATAACTAGGAGATCGTCTCGTATATTCATTCGTGCTCGTTAGGTGGTTTGGGGTAGATGACCGGCGTAGATGCATGATGTCAGCCGAGAAGTCTTCTCGTACGAAACGGAGATGGACAACTTGGCATGCAAAAAGGAAAAAAACAGCGAATAAAATAAAGAAATCCCAAACAGTAACCATGAAAAATGAAGAAAAATCCAAATCAAATCGCTGTTGCCGTAATGTCCCTATGACTCCATCGCTGTGTCTGTGTCTGGGTCTCAACATTAGGTACCCATCGCCCGCCTTGTTGACCAGCATCACTAGAGTCTCAAGCTTGCCAGTTTTATTTCGATGCTCTGCAAAGTCGCTGGGTCCGGTTCGGGCTCGACTTTTTGCGGCAGCAGCCGCGGGCATTGGTCACACTTTTTGTGTGAGCACTTGCTGCACTCTGTGCCTGGATCGGCCGCCGGCGGGAACTTGTTCTTGCAGCTGTGGCACTGGTAGTGTGGGATAGAGTTTGGTCCAAACTCGTCGCCCGGATAACCGTACGGGTACTTGTCCTTCTTGGGTCTGAGGCGTGGCGGAAACGAGAACAACGGTCAGCGAGCGCAACGCATAGGGAGCGGGGTTGGGTAAAAGGATGTGACAGCACATACGGGTCGCGGGGGCAATCTGTGCAGCGGACGTGCGAGCAGTTGCTGCAGGCCTTATTGGAGCCCTTGAATAGCGTCTGGCACTCGTGGCAGGTCCGACGCACGCGCTGGCGCGCCTTCTTGTGGACTAGGTCCTGGCCGCCCGTCTTGGCCGGCTTCTTGAGCACAATCTTCTTCTCGCGCAGCGGGTCGGAGTAATCAGGGATGATGGGCGCGTTCTCCTTCTGTTCCTTGAGGAGGGCGGCCCGGTGGATCCGGCTCGCCACCAGCTCCTCCTCGGTCCGGTGCGGCGGGTAGCGGACGCACTGCTCGCACCGCGGGTGCTGACACTTGGGACACTCCTTGGTCGACCCGAACTGCGCCGTGCAGACGTGGCACTCGCGCCGCACGCGCATCCGGATCGGCTTGTCCACGCGCAGAGCGTGGCCCTCGGTCGAGTGCCATTCGCTGGGTTTGATTTCCAGGCCGTACTTTTCGCCAAGCCGCCGGGCGCGCTCCTCATAGATCTGGGCACGCGGGATCTTGACCGTGCCGGGCAGGTCAATGACCTTGGGTCTGGATGGCGGCAGTGGCTCGCTAAAGGGGCAGCGCAGCACGTGTTAGTAAGCACACAAAAGCTAGATCCGCGGCGATACTGTATATCCCCAGTGAACATACCTGACTGTGGGCTTGGTCGGAGCGGTCGAGGGGCCTGCGGTGACTACGATGGAAGTAGAGGTCATGGTTGATTTGCGCCTGTCCCTCTTCAGCACCGTCTTCATCCTGGACAGGACCTTGCCCAGCCCCCGTTTCTCCTTCTCCTGGGGCGCCGACGGCCCCGACTGCGCCTGTGAACTCATCCTGGAGTAGCAAGACCACAGCAAACGGCGGCGTACGCGGTGTTGGCAGTAGTGGCAACGGTATGCCGAAGCTATCGATTCGACACGATAGAACTAAGTCGGTGTGGAGCCTCGGTTTGTTCTAAGGCGCGAGCGAAGCACACTTATAACCAGCGCTACACGACAAGGCCAGCTGCTCTCCTTTTTATGTTATTGCTTTTTCATTCCACGGCCTGCTCCTGGTCGGACAAAAAGCAAAGAATATCCGGAACCAATGGCCGGAAAAGGTAGGTAGCCAGCGCCCGGCGGAGGGGACGCGGCTGTGGCGAGTTGGGCGGGGTGGAGGATGTAAAAAAAAAAATCGATTGCGTCGTTGCGAGTGGTTGGATTTCCGGTTTGTTTGGTTGATCGTCGCTGCTCGACTAATAAGTCGGCCCAGACCTGCCCGACAAAAAAAAAAGCCTGTCCAGGATATTAATGCCTGCTGGGCATCAAGACAGAAGACAGCAGATGATGCAATAGCAAAGACTGAAAAGGGTAACTTTTGCTGTGGGTTTCGTCGTGCCGGGTGAGGCTGGTATCAACAGGCTTCTCCGCCAAAGTCAAAACAAAAAGAACAAAACAAACCAGGCGGATAGATGGCTTTCCTTCGACCCAGAGGGAGGGGGGTTGAATAGGATGAGACGGGACGGGGAGAGGGGGGATAGAAGAAGTCTGGGACCAAGACTCGCAGGCGCCTGGCAGGGAGCAGGCCCAGCGGGCTGCAAAGGGCCCCCGGCTGGGGGGACGGGCCAGGGAAACGCAGATGGCAGACCGAGTGGGTGGAGCAAGCGACCCAGAGATGAGGGCCAGCTATCGTTGTTTGCGGGATAGCGCTGCAGACCAGGTGGCTCCGCTCTGCCCGGGGACCATTAAAACATTTGCTGCGTAGGAAGCCGCTGGCGACTTCCATATTGGGGCGAGTGCCAAAAGGGGGGCCGACCAACGGTGCCGCACTTGACACTCGGCTCGCTCAATGGCAGGCAGCAGGTGGTCGGTAACCACCAAAGCCCAACCAGAGAGCTTTGGACGAATGCTAATCATGGCAACAATTTCGGGCTCAACTCGTCTCGACGTAGCACGACGGGATGGGCGGCCAGTTGATCCCGACTAGTATCCTCGCCCACGCAACTGGGTGCGTGTTGCATTGCACCACACACCGCACCACCGGTCGTTCCAATCATCCCATCGGCAGCCCCTCGCCACGTATTGCGACCAAGGTGGGCCTTTTTTTTTTTTTTTTTTTTAAATCTTCTCAGCTGCATCAATACTAGCTGCAGCCACGGCTGGGGCAGCCTGCATACTGCATTGGCACCCACCTGTTGTGTGCAGTACACCAGCGACCGTCGGCGCTTTTGGCCCCGAGGACCCGGGCTCCGTTTTGCAATTTTCTGTCCTGCTGTTTTGTCTGCCGCCACAATGCACCCGTTGCCAACCTGCCAATGGGCCCAGGAGCAGGACGGGAGGTGGAGGCACCGTTGACGTAGCGGTGTCCTGTCAGAGGTTAGAAGGACGGCCGACCAAGTTTTCACTACATATATAGGGACGCAGAAATCATCCGTCCATCCAACACTACCACCACCCACCACGCTTACAGCAGCAGGGCTTGCCACCACCACCCAACCCTTGGATCAGTTCCATGGTGGTGGGCAAGTGCCGTTCCAGGTGTGGATGGCTGTCGGCAGTGCCCTCTCCCAAAAGCTGGGATTCAGGAGCCGTAAGAGATTGAATCGTGATGGGAGACCCAAAACACACCAAAAAGGTAACAAAATACAAGCTTAACTCCTGGAGCCTGTCCGCTGGGGGATTATCGACCCTGACATGTATCTCGGCACTAAAGCCCACTTTTCCTTGAGCGCGGGCGCACAGAACTGTCTGTTCCTGCTTTTTTATTCCCCCCTTCCTGTTTATTTCCCTTTTCTATCGCTGTCTCCGACTGTCTGGGCCTCCGCCGTGACCGACAGCATGAACCGATGCCCTGGGACTACAGCCAGCGGGGCCACCTCAGCGGTCCACCCGCCCGCCAGTCTGGGTGTCTGGTCCCCGCCAATAAAAAAAAGCAGCCCGCAAAGTTTCGGGATTTGAAAGGCTTGCCGCGCATGAAGGAAAAAAAAAAGGCACCGTTACGCCGCCGTATACATACGGTACGCATATCCCCAGCACAAAGCGGAGAATGTTTGCTACAACAGGGTGTTTCCCCGAAAAGAACCCTCGTCTTGGTGAGGGAGCGAGAAACAGAAAAAAACAATGGACAACGGGCAGATTCGGCCGAGACGAAGGCCCCAGGATCTGCCTGGAATCCATGTGGCTGGGTCAACTGATTGGTTTGTGGACCGCGGAGACACAGCTTTTGGTACCAGGCCTTTCCAGATGGTGCGGAAGACTTTTTGTTTTTTCTTTTTGCCTTTTTGAGGTTTGGTCCATGAAATCACAAAGCAGCCAGGGCTCCTGACCCCATGCATGCTAGGGTCGGGACAACGGTTTGGCTCGCCGGTGGCATCGCGCTGGCTCCTACCTATATTTGGTGTTTTTTAGTCTTTGGTCCCGTCTGTGCTAACGGGCCTCCCTCCTGATAGTCTCCACGCGTCCATGCAAACGGGCGAGCAAACGGCCCGTGCTGCTGCATGTCCCTCGAGCTTTGGCACTTTCCAAGAACATCATCCCATGTGGTGGCTGCGCCAACGCTTGCCCTAGCCTTGGGCACGCCTCCCGCTAGTAGACGCTGGGGAGCAAGGGAGACATTGAAACCGTGTGATTTGCAGCCTGGCGATGACTGAAGCGCCCGGTGAGGACCGGTGACCATTCCGCGGACTGTATATTGATGGGACAAGTTCTTGCGTCACATCCGATGGGCGGCAGCAACCTCTCAAGATCCCAGGCAAAGCCAGGCAAGACCGGAGGGAGGTAACTGGTGGGTAGACGAGACGCACAGTAATTAAAACAAGAACAAGATTTTCGGCTGCACCATTGTGGTCCCGAGAGCAGGCGCCGCACTTGCGTCGTCTGCCTGCGAACTAAGAGGCTCACATATGGACCAACCGAACATGAAAAGAAAAGTAAAAGTAAAAAAAACTGGAGAGCGACCCGAATAACCGGCCCTCCTGCAGTCCGTTCTGTTCCCCTCCCTTGGGTCCTATCAATTGACTTCGGGATTTGACCCGCCTCCACTTTTACGACGACTCCAGCAGAGCGAACCCATGGCCAAGCAAAGGAAGCTCAATGCCGGGCGACCAGTTCCGAACAAAAGCGCGCCATTTTGTGGCCCACCCATCATCACCGCCTGGGATCAGACCTTGACCGTTCCCAGTCCCAGTCCAACGGGCTCGGGTGGGAACTCTTGGTCGTCGGCTGGTCTCCATCTTGGCACAGAACACCATCTATGTGGACCAATCCAGTGGCGATTTCGTCCATGCCGCTGCATGCGACGTTACGAGCTGGTTTTTATTTATTTATTTATTTTTTCCTTTCTTTTTCCTTCTTCACCTCCAATCCAATCCCACAAAAAACTCTCCAGAGAGCCCCCCTGCTTTGCACAACTTGGTACCGCAGTGAGGGGGCGACCTAGTCCAGGCGAGTCTGCCCCGCCGAAACAACACGACGCAATGTGCATACCACGTCAGAGCCCACCGCAAAAACGCCCGCATCCATCCTTCTGCGCGGGTGTGTGCCATCGTGTGGCAGGTAATTGGTGCTCCTATACCTGCCATTTCTTGATGCATACTAGGGCTTTTTACGTCCCTCCCATTGGTCCCTATAAAACTGGGTGGCGTTCGGTGATGAGGTTTTACTGGGAAGGCGGGTCGGATGGATGGGTGCCACCGCGCACTCCCTCTGTGAGTTGGCAGTTGATGGTACAGTACAGTACATAAACCACCGTTTTGCCTACCGTCCGCGGGACCACACTTGCCTGCCCTGCCGGCTGTAGCCCAGGCTGCCGTGACCATAACCATTCACCTAGGGGATCCCATACGTCCGACCAGTTTCTTCTCGTCGATCGTTGGTCAGGGTGCGGGCATTCGGGGCTTGGGGGTGATTGCTAGCGCGCCAAGCCAAACCGTCGAGTTCCATGCAGCGCGCTAGCTAACATCGTGTTTCTTCGTTTGGTTTGATTTTAGGGCGTGCGCCGCGCTCGCAGCCTCTGCCGCTATGGACACTTTTGGCAGGGGTGGGGTCCCGCAGCAGCCGCAGCGCTTGGGGACTTGTTGCACATGCCTAAGTGACATGCTGTGTTCACGGATGCCTTACCTCTAGCGCCCGACTGGAAGACATACGCGCGTAGGCTGGCCACTCGTGTCGTCCAATGTGTTGCCAAGTCGGCTTAGAAGCCGGCGCAATTGCTGCTTTCACAGCCTCACTGTCATTTTTGGAGAGCATGGCGAGAATATCTGCATAGGTTCGGCTGATGCCCTCCTGCCAAGCGATTCGCGCATCCCCCTCCCTCCCTCATCTTTTTCAGCCGCTCTGCTACACCGCTTGGTTAGCGTGGTCTTTCGTTCCATGCATAAGCGGCCAACGACGGCACGCGCCACCTGCCCCGAGCCGAGAGTGCCAGACCGAAGTATTATTGCAGCATGACCCCAGGGGAAGACTGATTCGAGTCAAGCCTGGGGGAGAGATCGCCTCACCAGGGATAGGTTGGCATGTTTGGATCAAGGGAGACCGTGACCGTGCGGATACCCCAGAAAGCAAATCAGAAATACAGGAAGGAAGAGGGCGGAGCGCGAAAGAGAAGAGGAAAACAAGGGGTCTCCCCAGAAAGCCGTTACGCATATGAAATACAGAGCCCCGTGCGGTCCGGGCGGTGGGAATGCCACGACGGCGGGCGACAGAGGAGCATCCTGATCGTGAACGTCTCCAGCTTTAACCTCTCTTGGCAGCATCCATTTTCTGAACCATGTCCCAGGACGACTGGCCGGATGGTGAACGATGGACGGGTCAGTGGAGGTGGAAGACGCCGATCACCGGTGGTGCTCGCCTTCCAAGGCTGGTAGTCAGCACTCTGCGGCGGGGCTGGGGCTCACTTGCAAGCCCGACTCATGCTCCCGCTGACTTCGGAGCTTTGCTGAGTCGTGAGCTCTGGCGGGCCAGGAACAAGCCTAGGAACCAGTGGAGGGTTATACGGCAAAAGTCCGGGGCAACGGCATCAGCCGTGACGCGCGAAATTCGGCAAACCCCAAATCGCGAAAACGAGATGCTAGCTTCAACCGGGTGCTAATATTTTTCCACACACGTCACACGTTCCTATCGTGGATACTCTCTGAACTGCGCGCCAGCCGATTCTCACCGAACAAGGGCTCCCAAGAGCCAAGCGCAAATACACAAGCTACTCCAACGTGCATACCCAGCCAAGCCCCGGCATCTGCAGCTCTCCCGTATCGATCGACTGTGCAGCTCCCTGTCGCACAGTCAGCGAACCCGGCCTGCCACCACCGCGATCCATCAGTTTTATGCAGCGAGAGCTCACTGAGACTTCAGAACGCGACTCCCTCTCCGCCACCCCAAGATCCCCCCAACCCACCGCCCAAGATGGCTTCCATCGCCCACGCTTGGATGGCCGCCGGGACCATCATGCCCCCGCACTCGGCTCCTCGAGCGGCCGCTCAGTCCAGCCCGAGGCGGACGCGGCCGGCGCAGCCGGCGCCGTCAACGCCCGCCAGCTCGACGAAAAGCTACGCCGACTGAGCAGCCATGATGGGGCGCGCCGTCCCGCACTAGCCATGGCTGGCCAAAGGATCTCGGAATATGAAAATGCCCTCACGCCCGCTGCGCCGAAGCATCCGCCCGGCTTCAACGTTGTGAGGCGGCCGGGCTCTCTCTCCGAAGGGACTCAGCTGACTGACTTCCCGAATGGTCAGTTAGCGTCCACATTCGAGAGATATACACCGAGTTCGCATTGATATTCGTACTGCCTGGCTAACACTGGATCGTTGACATAATAGAAATATTGACGCATATTCTCTCGCATCTGCACCCCGACGCGCACGCTTCCGTCGCGTTGGTTTCGAAGCGGTTCTATGCCCTCGTCACGACGCCGCATGCGTGGCAGATGGCATTCCTGCGCCACTTCCCCGGCCAGGACCTCTCGAGATCGCAGTCGGCCGGCGCCTGGGATACTGATGTCCTGGACAGGGTTCGCTCCGAGTCTCGACCCTTTGCCCGCATGACTTCGCTGGCGTCGTGGCGCAGCGAGTACTTGCTTCGCACAAGGCTCCTCCGCAGCGCCGCGCGGGGCAAGCCGGGAGCCCTTGCCGCCGGCTCTGCAAAAAGAGCGAGTGCTGTTCTGACCTACAACTCGAAGCTGCCCTGGATGGTCTCGCACATCCATGCCATCTTCTCACCGGGCCCCAAGAGGTCTCCTAAGGCCATATATGGTTCCGCGGATCTCGGGGTCTGCACCGTGGGCGATCCGACGAGTGGCAAGATCGAGAGATGGGGCTTGGACGACGACGTCTCCTTGCCGCAGCTGGTCCCGTTTGGAACCGATGTTGGCCCTGCCGCTACCCTGAATGTGACGGACGTCAGTGTCCTATATGGGTTGATTGCCGGGGAGGGGTTTCCAGGCGGACGACCCTTCTTCCGGCCCGTTGGCGGGCCGAGCGGTCGGTACCTTGGTATCCAGCCAGCTGCGTGGGTCGATGCTTTCCCGGACGACATCCCAAAGATCCCAGAGATGATTGATGCCATCTGCTCGGTCTGGATCGCCAAGTCGTCGGCGGTACCATCGCTGACCCAGTCAGTGGTCGGGATCTTGACCGGCTCGACCTTGGGTGTCGTGACGGCGTATTCGCTCGGCTACGAGTCGTCTGGCCCGCGTTACGACAAGGGCGATATGACGTGCCGATGGGTCCTGAGCCCCGGCGTTCCAATCGTGGCGCTCAAGGTCGACGAGCACTACAGCCCGAAGCGCAAATCGCTGAAGCGTGTGTGGGCCGTTGCTCTGAACGCACTTGGCGAGGTCTTCTATCTGATCGATATCCCAACTCCTCCGGCTGTCAGACCCAAGACCAATGAGATAGCTGAGAGTGCTTGGTACACGGGCCGCACAGCATACTGGGAGCTCATCGACTCGACTCGAAGAACCGCGTCACCGGACCAGATCGACATGGATGCTGCCGCCTGTGTCTACTCGCCTCGGTCATCATTCCTCAAGGCAAGCCTGACAATGGAGCAGCTTGCATCGGAAGCCCAAGATATATCCGCTTTCATGCAGCACACGCCTTCCTATTTCAGGAAGATCTGCAGGGGATGGGATATGCGCCGGAAACTCGAAGTTGACTTCGGCGGGGGCGGTGGTGGCGGCGGTCTGGGCGGCGAGGCTATCGTCGTTGTCACATGCGGGATTGAGCCCAAACAACCCGCGGCACTTCGCAGGTACATCAGGCACGTGCCCCAGTCCTCGCCCAGCTCTGCTGCCAGTCCTTGCATCGACACATCAGCCGTCGGGACGCCGGGGCCGCACTCCGTGTCTTCGATATTCGGATCCGCTCAGCCCGCTGCGTCTACCGTTCAGGCTGCAGCGGTGCCACTGCTGCGGCCAGATAACGCGGAGATGCCGACGCTGCCCATAGACTCAAAGCTGGCTGCCTCCAGTGGTGAGGGTTTTGAGAAATGGAGTGTCTCATCCTTCAATCTCGTGACCAAGGGGCAAGACATGGTTGAAATCACGGCGACTGCGATGGACAACTCTACGTACGCAGTGATGGCAGTCTTCGAAGACCCGCTGAGGACGGCAAATGCGCCCGGCGCAGGAAGCAACGCCGGCACCGGCGTGCCCACGCCCACAACGGGAAAGCAGCTTACAGGTGATATACCTGGCAAGCGCGCCAGGATGGTGGCCGTGGGCACCAGCTCTGGTACAGTCTTGGTGTGGAACATCCGCGACGAGGCGAGCGATATCATCGACCCTGTCCGACTTATCCAGACCGAATCTCCCGAAATTTCCTCTCTTGGGTTATCGTCACTCTACGTCATCCATGGTGGGAGCGATGGCTTGGTGCAAGCATGGGATCCGCTCGCCTCTACACTGGAACCCGTACGCACTCTGAACGCGCGCTCCTCAGGTCGCCTACCACGCGCCATCCTTAACGCGAATCCCATACTTCGAGATGCCAACCACTCGGCCGTGGGGGCCATCTACCTGGACCCCGACCCAGCCGCAATGCGTGGCATCCTTGCTTTTGGCACCTTCCTTCGATACTGGACCTACAGCTCTGACGGTGGTGCTCACGCACTGGGTAAAAAGCGCCGCTCGCGCCATCACGCGGATGCTCACGGCCGTCTAGGCAGCGGACGCCGCGTCGGCGGGACAGTGATGGACTATATCAAGGCCGAAGCGGCCGAGCTTCGTCGGGATCAGGAGCACCGCGTTCGAGAAGAGGCCCGACTTCGCAGCCGCTTTGGGGTGGGCCTGGGCGACTTGACGGAAGAGGAAGCCATCAGATACGCGCAGCTGATATCGGAAGAGTCTTTCCAGATAGATGAGGATTTGCGGCGGGTAAACACGAGCGACGAAGCTGCTTCGGTTTCCCAGTCGTCGTCGTCACTTTCTCTGTCTGCGGTTGACGCAGATGGGGAAATGGGTGGCTCAGCATCTCCAGGCACAGACCAAGATCGCTCGACGGGCACAGTCACTCCCGACACCAGTCCCGCTGGGGCAGGGACGGCCCCATCAATGCAGACGATGCTGGCGCAGCAGAGTCAGGCCGAGGGCGTCGGTCAAGACGGGGAACACGACGGCGACTATGAGCGCCAAATCCAACAGGCAATCCGCTTGTCGCTTCTCGAGGCTGGCGTCAACGAGGAAGGGCAGTCGCCTCGGGATAGCAGCTCGGGGGAGTACGAGTTTCAGATCAAGTTCAAGCCCGGCAAAAAGGAGAAGGTGAAGAAGGCGGCGGCGGCGGCGGCAGCGGGGAGTCCCAGCCGTAGCAAGCCGCCACTCCCCGGTTCGTCGTCCGCTTCTCAAACTCGCTGGGGTTCCGGCGCCGGGCCTGCCGCCAAGGGCACCAAGGACTCGAGCAACGACAATCCACTTGGCGGCGCCACGGGCAGCTACGAGGACGACCTCGAGCTCGCACTGCGGCTGAGTCTCCAGGATGCGGAAGACGCCGCCGCGAAGAGCGGCGAAGGGCAGGGCTGGTCGGCGGCAGGCGCGGGCCGTTCCGACTCGGCCGATGTTGAGTTCCCGGCCCTTGAGGTGAGGGGTAAGGGGAAGGGGAGAGCGGCGTGAGTGTGTTGGCGGTCGAAGATGGGTGTGGTGTTGGTATGGGTGAGGGTGGTGGGTGTGAGCATGGTGATTTTCTTTTCTCTTCTGCTTCTGCTGAGTCCTCCTTCGTCCTTGCGTTTCTTTCTTTTTAGTCGCCTCTTTTCGTACTCCAATTCCCCAGCAAATATCGTCCCCTAGTGTCTGTCTTTGTCGCAGGTATCGTCCGCAACTTCGTTTCATTCACAACAGCCAAGCCGGCATGTCGTTCAGCTTTCGCGGTTCGGGATGTTCTGCGTTTTTTTTTTTTTTTGTTTTTTTTTTTCGGAGCCTAGTCCCGGGTCTCTAGATAGTTTAATCAAGCTGCTTTTGCGAGTCAATTTGACAGGAGTCAGACCTGGTGAGATATTGCGGAATTGATGTCAACCTCCGCTGCGGCATCAACCAGTTGGTTATCAGCAACACTCGTCGATACGTTCAACAGTTTCCAAGTAAATGATACATTATCTCGTCTTCCTCGCTTTGCGGGGGTATTTCCTACATGTCTCATACACAGATCCAATCAGCTTCCCGCCTTGGGGCGCTGATACAGATGGCCCAGATATCTATCTCTCATGTCCTGCGGCCCAACCGACAAAACATTCAGATTCCATTTCGTCCTGGCGCTCCTTTGGACGCCATTGAAAAGACGAAACCCACAGGTGATAACTGTACGAACAAGTCCAGTTAAAAAAAAGAAAAAGAAAAAAGTATAGACAATCGCTTCCCAAGACGATTTTATAATATGCAAAAGATCCACCATGACATGCGCGAAGAGGGTATCCGTGTCGAAACAACTCAAAACCCGAGCTATATCAGCCATAACGTGAGCCCGACGGCAACGGAGGACACAAGCAGGTTGAGGGCGAAGCCAGCTGGCCTGAGGCCAGCCGCAGCATCCTCTTCCTTCCTGTCGCCAGCACCATCGGCACCTGCCCCGGCAGCGCCGCCAGAGCCGCTACCGCCGCCGGTGGAGCCCGCGGTGGCGGCGGCGGCGGTGGCGCCGGGCGTGATGGTGGTGGCGTAGCCGGGACCGAGCGGGTAGTAGAAGGACAGGGACGAGACGGCAACCCCCGCGGGGCCGATGGTGACGGTCTCGCGGCCGATGACGACGGTGGTGGAGGTGGCTCCCGGTCCGACCGTGTACGTGGTGCCCCGGATGACGACCCTGCTGGGCGCCAGCTGCGTGAGCGTGGCGCCGCCGACGATCTCGTACTGCGTCTCGCCGGGCCGGGCGCTGGGCCCGCCCAGGACGGTGCCGTGCATGGCGACGCCCGAGGGGCCCACGACCAGGGGCTCGCCGTTGACGTCGATGGTGGTCGCGGGCACGGCGGGCCCGTACATGATGGTGGTGGAGCGGATCACGAACACGGACCGGCCGATGGCCGTGACGAGCTCGCCGCCGGCCACCACCACCTCGGTCTGCTGCGGGCCTGCTGGCGTGGTGGGCGCGGGCGCGGGCGTCAGGCGGACGGGGTTCGGGTCGGAAGCGCCCGTGGCGACGGCGATGCCGCCCGGGCCGATGGACACGATGCGATCGCCCACGATTTTTGTCGTGGCCGGGGCGTCGAGCGAAAAGGTGGTCCCGTCGACGACGGCCTGGCGCCCGCTGACAATGACGGGGACGCCGCCGACGGTTGTTGTCTGCGGAGCGAATGTGGCGGGAGGAGCACCGCCGGCCCCGGCCCCAGCCGCAGCGCCGGTTCCAGGCCGGATGATGGTTGCGCCGGCGCCGACGACGCGGGTGGGCTCAATGGTGAAGTCTTCGCCGCCAACGCGGACGATCTGGGTGCGCAGGACGGGGCTGTCGGTGAAGGTCTGGTCGTTGATGACCACGCTGCCCGCACGCACAGAGACGGTGACGGGAGGGCCGGCCGGGCGGTTAGCCGCACCGCTGTCACTACCACTACCGCCGCCAGTGCCGGGACTACCACCACCACCGCTGGTGCCGCTTGTCCCACTGCCGCCGCCAGGGCTGGGGCTGTCGTTATTGGCGACGGCGGCCGTTCGCTCAGCGCCGCCGGGAGGGTTCTTGACGTTGAACTTGGTGGTGCCGCCAATGCCGTAGTCCGGGGTCTCTATATGGGGAAAGATCACGGCAGGGTTCTTGTCGGTGGTGATGAAGGTGATTGTGGGCATCGGCTCGAAGTCGGTGAGCGTCCACTTTGGCTTGTCCGAGACGTCATATACCGTGGTCATCTCGCACGTCTTGTATATGTCCGACGTGCCGGTCGAGGTGCAGCGCGAAAGGGTCAGGCGCTGGGGTCCCGAGTGCTGATCCTCGTCGATCCTGGTGCAGGGGGCGGGCGTGGTGATGGGAGGATAGGGCGGGGTGTAGTCCTTGGGGTTGCCCGTCCAGGTGATGGTCGACGTGTGCGTGACGGAGTAAACGGTCGACGGCTTGAGCAGGTCCGATGGCTGGCAGACGCTGCGTGTCTGCGAGACGGTTTGCCAGCCCCCAGACCAGGTCACGTGGCTCCACGTGTTGATGTCGTCGATGTCGTCGACGCTCGACGTCACGCGGCCCCAGTCAAATTCCGCCTGGCCGCGCGTTGACGACCAGCCGGCGAAGACGCCCGAGGGAACCTTGGACGTGCCATAGCTGTCATCCGTGGGCGGCCACGCCATGTCAGGCGCCAGTGTCGAGGTCGTCTGGGCAGGAGGTGGTCGACCGAAATCCACCGTTGTCGATTCCATGTTCGACGTCTGTTCCACTGCGTGCGTAGGGACCGCGGGTGGGAGTTTCCTGCTGGTGGTGGACGCTGGAGCTGCGGGCACGGATGTTGAAGTCGACTCTGCGGGAGGAGCTCGACCAAAATCCACCGATGTCGATGACATGATCGACGCGTCAAGCGACGCCTTGGGAGGGAGCTTGGGCGGGAGTTTCTTGGGGGGCGGCGGGGCGGCAGACGACGCACCGCCGGCTCCCGAGGTGATAGAAGCTCTTCCATCATAGTGCGATGCAGTTGCTGTGTCCGACTCGGGCACAGAACTGGTGGTTTCGGATTCCGATGAACTAGAGCTCGTCTCAGACACGGATGAGCTGGAGCTTGTGTCGGCGGACGGAGACGTGCTAGAGCTGTCTACTGATAGTGAGAGAATTGTCGACGAAGTTGATGACGGTGACGGTGACGACGGCGGCGATGGCGCCTGTGTCGTCGAGGCCGAGCAGGTCAGGCACGGCGCGTCGTCAGATGTTGATAATATGCTCGTGCTGCTGGCGCTGGTGCTGGTACTACTGCTGGGGCTACTGCTATCTGTTTCCTGCGTCGCTGTCGTCGTCGTGTCTGACCCCACAGACGAGGACGTGGACGACGATGTGCTGACTGCCGTCGTGACAGAGCTCAGCGATGTATCGTCTGCCAAGCCCAGCCGCCTTTCCAACCGTCCTGATCGGGGCGCTAGATGTCGAAAGGATTGTTAGACGATCAAAGGTCAAGGTCGACGTTTTATGCATCGCCGCTCAAGACATGGCGCCACGGGATGCTCTTTGACTGACCTCCACGAAAGGCCCCAAACATGCAGCTCGACAGAGCTGCCAGGGAAAGCAGCGTCACCCGGGCTGCAACCATGGTCCCTGCGTCTTTCCCCAGGGACCCTGGGGGGGTTGCTATGTGACGCCGGGGTTTTTTTTTTGGGACCCTCTACTTCTCCAAGAGAGAGAGAAAGCGAGAAGAATAATAAGGAAATAAAAGTAGAGAGGAAGGATAAAAGGAGTGGACCCTCAGATACTCCTTTCTGAGGCTTCGGCAGGCGAAGCCTCCATCCACAACTTGGTCGGCAGAAAAGTTGGCAGGCCCAAGACACCACTGGGTGGCGCCCCTACCCAAAGAAAAGGTCAGCAAAGCAGGTGCTGTGCTGCTGGTGTGGTGTAGGTGCGCGGCCGAAGTACCGGGAGGGACGGACGGAGCGAGTGACAGGCAGCAGCACGTGTGGGGTGAGCGAGCGAGCAAGAGTGACATTGAGCGAAGCTCCGTCCGGAGCGAAGGCTGGCTAATATTCCAGAGGGTCACACAGTCTAGGCCTACCCGGCACTGGGGGAGCCGACACGACCCGACCTGAAGGCCAGGGATACGTGTGGGTGCTTTGCTTTGCTTGAAGAGTGGCTGGCTGTTGGAGGGAAATTTCCGGCGAGGCAAAAAAAAAAAAAAAAAAAAAAAAAAAAAAAAAAAAAAAAAAGCC
>PYSS01000013.1:210359-298508 GCA_003049465.1 Magnaporthiopsis rhizophila
AAAAAAAAAAAAAAAAAAAAAAAAAAAAACGAGCAAGATAGGCAAGTGGTAGGTAGATCTCGGCCTCCATGGCTGACATCCTGTCCCGGAACGGTCGGGTTTGGGGTGCGGGATTGATTGCGTCGGCAAAATGCTGCCGCCCCTCCCGACTTTATCCAGATTCCATCCTTTTTCTCCAAACTGTTCGGATAGATTGCGTTCTGTCGTCCTCTTCTCCCCGCAGTCATCTTGGACGTTTGGCATCGGTTCCTGGGTACCTACCTGCCTAGGTAGCTAGCCCGAGAGGGGAATGGACGGGCTCGGTGCCCTCGAGAACATGGAAGCGAAGGCTGCCGAGACCATCCCACCATGGAATCATCATCCGAACCCCTCCCCTTCTCGATCCTGCCCGGCCAGTCACAGTCGCGGCCCGCGAACGGTTTAGTGGGCGATGACTTCTGCCGATACGGTGCATACAGGATGTACGTGCGTGGTACCTCCATGTGGGAAAGGGTAAATGCCGAGTCGGCTGCGTGTCTAGGTGGTTCGTACACGGTTCCAATCGCCTTGGCCCATGACCCTCCTTCCTGCCCAGCACACTACATACGTACATACAGCCCATGCGCGTACCTGCAACGTTGTACTACCAGGCTTTAGGACGGTACGCAGGCCCGGAGTAACGCAGTGTGTGTGTGTGTGTGTGTGTGTGTGTGTGTGTGTGTGTGTGTGTGTGTGTGTGTGGGGTGTGTGTGTATCTGTGTGTATGCGGTAGTAAGCGGGAAAATGAGACATTGTCAAGCATCATGCCATTTGCTTTTTGATGCTATGCAAAGCATAGCACAGCACAGGACATCAGCCAGCGGGTTATGAGACTGTGAAAAAGGCGTCGGTCGAAACAAAAAGCAGAGCCTCGCGCCAGGGAAACAAGGCCGGCAACTCCGCCAGCATTGCGATGGCAATGGCCGTTATCCGCGCGTCTCTGGCACGGCACCATCTCTTAAGCGGTCTGACAAGCACCGTGAGCTTTCCAGCTTGGGTCTGGCGCTCCGCATGCTAAAACATGGGACGCGGATAGCGAAGGACGCCGGGGTAAGCCCTGGGATTACATGCACGCACGTCCAGTGCCACCTTGCTTGGCCAGGGCCATCTCTGTCTGCACATGGGACGCAAATTTTGACGTGTCCAAAGGGACATGGGGTCGCCCTGTGCAATTGGACGAGGACCGCTAGTCTAGGCGGAATTATCGGATGGCGCCGAGGTTTTCCCAAGCGTGCGGAAACCCGACCAATCCGGACGGCTTGGGACGACGGCTGCCAAACGAACTAATAAAATGGATGGACGATTTGCAGCTCGACTACCACCGAAGGCGTCCCGGCGGTTGATTGCCTAGGTGGTAGCCAACGACCGGGGTGTTACATGTGCGGAAGAAGAGGAAGACCACGGAAGAAGGAAACAGCAGGAAAGGAAGAAAGAAAAAAAAAAAAAAAAAAAAAAGCACGGTCCAGAGCCGGTAATTAGCCCTGACAGCATGCGTAATCAATGTGCATCCCAATGCTTCCATTGGCATATCGCCTAACCTTAATGCCCAGCCATGCTGCTGGCTTATTGCAGACGACCACCCTCATCTCACAGGCGACGCAAAATGCAGATGATTGTCGCGAGAGAGGGGGCCTTGTCCGTCATATATTGCAGCGTGCCACCCAAAGTGGCCTGTCCACCTGTCGAAACGAAACAGCCGTGCGCCCAGCTGCGGCAGCTCTATTGTCTCCCTTCCCCGAGTAATACCACCTGCCTCGAGTGGGTAGCTGTATGCAATTTTTGATAGCATCATTAACCGACCTACCTGTGCTGTCTCCCTTTTGCTTCTACATCCTCGGTAGCTTGTTGGGCTAGCGTCTGTGCCCAGGTCACTCCGGCCCGTGCGTGGGGCAGGATGATGAAGGGATCGACAGATCGAGTAACTCTTTCTGGGACTGCCGTGCAAGGGCTACAACCGTTCGAGGCGAGGGGGAACGACGGTTGAGACTGATTTTTTTGAATTATGGAGCGAGCGCGGCCCACGAGAGCGCACGAACCAGGACTACGCAAGGCTCCATTTGTCGCGGGCAGGTGCCCTCGGGGGAGACACGCCGTGCTGCACCTTCCTGGCCAGCAGGCCACTCGACAGCTGCCGCACCACATTGGATGCACCCCTGGCCCGCAGGCTCGGCGGGGCCGCGACCCAGGCTCCTCTGCGCTCAGTTACAGCAACCACCAGTTCATGGGCCATCAATGATTTGCACTCTGGACCTGCCCCAAATCTCTCTGGCTGCAGCCTATCCGGTCCAGTCCAATGCCACGCCTGTACCACCTCCAACCACCCCCTGGGCCCGTCTTGTTCTGGCCACTGCCACCCCAGGCCGCGGCGCAACCTGGCTCCCTTTTGATTTCTGGCCCGTCGCTTTCGCTTGGCTCGAGCGTTTCTTACTTAGCCGTCCCCTCCCAGTCGACATCAGGCTAGCCCGGCCAGCCACCCACGCGCGATTCGACTCGGCGGACCCTAATAACCTTTGCCCATTCTGCTTTTTGCTTTTCGCCGTCTCCTTGGGTCCAAGGAGCTTTTTCTCCAGACTTTTTGGGGAGGGGAGAACCGTCAACCTCAGTGGCTTGAACGACAAGGTCAAAAAGGAGAAGGGAGAAGGCAAAGGAAAGGCAGGCTATTCGGGCAGTCCGCACCGTGCCGACTTAATCGAAGGGGTGGGCGGAGGAGCAACACGAAAAAGAGGGGAACGCAAAACCGACGGACGGCCACAGCAGCATGCAAACCACCTACGTGCCCAATTGCGCGGCCACGCGGCGACTATAGCTCTTGACAGCAGAGCAAAAAAACAACGAGAATCGAACCCGAATAGCGACCAGACTGGAGCTGGGATATTGGGGGAGGGGGGAGTCTTGATTCTGGTTTCTTTTTTGTTATCCTGCGCAAACACGTGCAGAAACGCCACTGGTACCAGCAAAAAGAGAGGAACCTCTCGCGCGAACCACCCCCGGCCCATGGACCTGCACAGCATCACGCTTCATGCAGTAACCGCTCCCGGTGCTCTGCCCTGGTGACCGCGGACGACCGCATTATCCCTCTTGCCAAGCACGAGAGCCCGGGTTTCAAGATGCGCTTGACCCCCGGGCCGTCTGCGAGCCTCGGTGATGTCCTCGTCCTGCTGCTGCCGCTCCTCGCTCCGGCAGCACACGCCGCCGCCACCACCGCCGTGGCCAGCGGCCTCTGGCTGCAGCCCTCTTCGAAATGGTACAGCGTCCCTTCGTCCCCATCGACTGGTGGCCGTCTCTGTCCACGTCCATGGGCATCGGACCACACGGCTTCGATATTTGGACGTTCACTAACCCACTTCTTGTGTCCATGTGTGGATAGGCTCGGCGTGGATGGCACTTGGTCGACCTTCGAGCTGGCTGTGGGCGGCCCTGCCGTCACGGTCCAGCTCCTCCCCAACACTGTCCTTTCAGAGATATGGACCGTGTCAAAAAACATCTGCCAAGGTGGTGAGTCTTGACTTTCTTTTTCTATTCCTCGGGCTCTCCCTATATCGATACCCCAGGTCCCTTTCCATCCGACTGCAAAATGCTGACTAGAAGCCGCATAGTCCAACAATGCATCACTGACAGAGGCGGCGTCTATGACCAAAAGGCCTCCAGGAGCTGCACGTCGCTGGGCACCTGGGCTCTCGGCCTGACGAATGCCGGGTGGAACGAGAGCAATGGCGCCTATGGGCTTGATACCGTTGCTGTGCACAACAGCTTGAACGGCATCACCAGCGACGTCAACGGCGCTCTCGTCGCCGCCTACGACACCATGGACTACTACCAGGGCTTTCTTGGCCTCGGCGTGACCCAGGGCAAGTTTAGCAACAAGATCGTCAACCCCTTCATTTCGCAGCTGTCCGAGACCTATGGCACCATCCCCAGTCACAGCTATGGCTACACTGCCGGTTTCTTCCATGCCGAGCCCAGCTGTCCCGGCTCGCTGATCCTGGGCGGCTACGACCCTCTCCGGTTCGAGAGTCACAACACCATGTTCCGTCTCAACCCCGATACGCGTCTTCCCCAGGTCCGGCTGCGCGGCATCACCGTCCAGGCGGCCAATGGAACCAGCGCCCCCTCGGCCTGGAACGGGACCAGCAACTCTCTGGTCACCATGAGCGACTCGCTGATGGTCGTCATCGACACGTCGCTACCCTATCTCACGCTTCCTCACATGATCTGCGATCGCTTCGCGTCCGCCCTCGACCTCGTCTATAACGAGACCCTGGGTGTGTACACCTACCGCACCATCGACCAGTACAACTCCTTCTTGAAAGCCAAGCCTTTCAACTTCACGTTCAGCCTGTCCGGCTGGGACAACGTAGACGACTTCGGCAAGCCGCTCGAGACCAGGGGCGTCGTCAACATCACCCTGTCCAGCGCCGCTTTCGCCCAGGTGCTCCGGTTCCCCTACAGAAAAAAGCTGGCCATCACCGACCCTTCGATCCCCTACTTCCCCCTGCGTCGCGCCAAGAACGTCAACGAAATCGTGCTTGGCCGTGTCTTTATGCAGGAGGCCTATCTGGTCACCAAGTACGACGAGGAGGTCTTCTCCGTCTATCAGGCGCGCTTCCCGACCAACGCGGCCAGCAACTACACCGTCGAGAGCATTGCGAGGTCCCCGAACAGCGAGTACCCAGAGTTTTCTGGCCTGCCGCAGCCAGGAGGGCCGAGCCTGGACGCTGGGCAGACGGCCGGCATTGTCGTGTCCGTTCTACTCGTGTCCGCCATCTGTGCCTTCTCGTTGTGGTATTGCCTTCGCAGGCGAAGAAGGAGGCTGGCCGTCAAGGAGATGGTCCTGCCCCCGGACAACCCGGACGACGAACTCAAGGACACCGAGTCCGCGATCAAGTCCCCGGACACGCCCCTGAGCCCGGTTGCCAGGATGTTCCAATTTTTACAAGGTAGGACAAGGACGACCAGGATGGCCGAGCCGACGGGCGATAGCAATGATGACGGTCCACAGGGGCCCGCCGAGGTTGGGGCAGACGCCTCGCACGAGCGGTACGAGATGCCCGCGCCCGTGGCTCCTGTCGAGCTTGCTGCCAACGAAATTTACTCGAGCTATGAGGCGACCGAGCTGGGCACCGAAGGCTCGCAGCAGAATTTGAGCGAGTATGAGCTGCAGCGAAGAAAGATGCAGAGGCAAATGCAGGGCCTGTTGTTACCTTCGTACACGGGCCCGCCTCGCTCGTTATTAAACGGCGCTGCGGATGAGCAGGGAAAGTTGGAGCAGGACGTCAGCACCATGCCGCACTACCGTCCAGAAGCTGGCGAGGGCTCGTCGCCCATCTCGTTCCCCTCGGACGGCAACAACAGCAACTCGCTACCCTCGATGCCGTCTCCCGTCTCACCCCGCGATCCCGAATGGCTTGCCAGTAAGATGACAGGCCTGCCGTCTCCTATGACCTTGGCACCCCAGTACCCTCCGGCCTTGGTCAGCCGCTCGAAAAGCAACGCCGGCCAGAGCCGAACCTCGAGCCCCACGGCTCCTTCATTTAACAAAGAACCCCGAGAGGACGCCGACGACGCTCGTCTCGACCGATCAGTATCCTCCTCTTCCCGCAGGACCGGCGGCAGAGCTTTGTCCGTGTCCGACGGCTCCCAATCCCCGACCTTCCAGCACAGCCCCATAGACCAGCAGGAGATCATATGCCTCGGTCCGTTGCCAGATCATATCCGCCTCCCGCTGCAAAATCCACCCAAGACTCGGCGCCATCAACCACCGGCCCCACAGATGATCGGGCCCGAGGGGCGAAAGGTTGCGGCGAGTTCGATACCAGAGGATTCCGCCGCTGTCGTCCAGCATTTGCGGTTACTCTCGCGATCAATTGCGCCTTTGGCGTCGTCTACTTCGGCCGAGCAGCCCACAGCGTCGTCGCCGCCGCGCCCTACCGACTGCCCTCGACTGCAACTGAGGATAGACCCCCCCGGACTTAAGGTGCCTGGCGTGTCAGGGTCCAGGCGAGGCTCGGCCGACACGCTAGGCAGTAACTTCACCGTCGAAGAGGAGAAGGAGGAGCGGAAGCAGGTCGAGTTCACACGGCAACAGAGCCTTCGTCATAACGCCGGCAGCCCGACGAGCCCCAGCAGCTTTGAGCGCTTCGACCCTGCAGCCGAGCTAGTCCACGTTCCCCAGGTCCCGGAGAGGCGATATAGTTGGGAGGAGGATAAGAGGTGACAACGGAGAGCGGGCTCGTGCCCAATAATCCCATGAGGCGTTGCCAGGGCCAAATGTGCCTGTGGACATACAAGGATATACCCCGAGGCGCTCCCCATCTGTTAACGAATCTTTTCGCTTCTACCTTTCACTCACTCACTCCATCTCTTTTCCGATTTATAACTTCATATTGGATACATCCCAAACACACACGACGATCTCATCACACATACGCTTTTCGGACGCGGGGCGTTTCAGTACCTTAATCAGCGTCCGGCAAGACGACTGTTGGTCCCAAACAAACAGCGGCTCGGGTCACCGGAAAAGCAGCGGCTGCAGAAGGCGGCCTCCTTTTGGTTTTCTTTTCATTCTCTCTTACTTGTACGACCAGCCCGTCGGTTCTGGTTTTGTGTCTCCGCACTTTCATTTTTGTGTCAGCTGGTTGGTGCTGGGGCGTCGAAGGTCGAAATACCTCTGCTCTTTTGATTTCTTTTTGTTGGCTGGGCCCTTTTGAACTAGGCTCGCACGCCAGTCTCTCCGGGAGCGTACGGCTTCTCTTTGTTATCATGTTTCTTTTTTCTTTCTTTTTTTTCCCATCACATTATATTTTTCTCGCCTTGGCTTCCCACGGCCTTTCTGGCAAACACTAAAAGACATCACTTTACGAGATACGCCGGGGGCATGGATGGCTATTCCCCAACAACGGTCCAAGACCGGAGACGCCGAGGATGAGGCCAACGAGGGAAGGACGTGGCGAGCGGGGTGGCTGGAAGGCAGGGCTAAATCGGGGAGGGAAATGATGGCACTTTTGTGGATTGGGAAGCGAAACAGTTTCCAGTCTGTGGAAAGGGGAGCGAGCCCCATGGGGATAAATAAAACAAAATAACAAAAAAAAAAAAACATCGCAAGCCACCACGCGGTGCTGCGCATCCTGAAACCGTGAAATATGGAAAACGAACCGCACCCACGCCGGCTAGGTACCTAGGTACATGAAAGGCGAGCGGCAGAGACCAACCGCCCCTTGCTCCATTCACATGTCCACACGTCACCACGTCTCCTGCCAGATGTCAACCTTGGTGGCGAGATACTCGGCCGCCTCGGCGGGGCCGGCGCACAAGCCACCCGCCACGAGGGCGTCCTCGAGCGCGAGCCGGACGGCCTTGGGCATGGCGCCGGCGCCGCCGCAGATGCAGACCGTGGCGCCGCGCGCCACCAGATCCGCCACCCTGCGCGCGTGCCGGCGGATCTGGTGCTGCACGTAGTTCTTGCTGTTGTTGTTGCCCGCCTCCTCACCCAAGGTGGGACTGGACGCGTCCGGGTCGCGCGAGAAGGCGGGTATGACGGCGAGGGCGGTGGCGTCGCGCCACTCGTCGGCAAAGTAGTAGTCGGCGCGTCTGCTGCGGCAGCCGAAGAAAAGGAGCATCTCGCCAGGCGGGGTCGTTGGCGGCGTTGGTGGGGAGGCCATGATGCGCGTGTGGTGCAGCATGCGGATGGGCGCGATGCCTGTGCCCGTCGCGACGGCTATGATGGGACGGCTGTTGCTGCTGCTGAGAGAAGAAGAAGATGCCCCCAGCATGCCGGAGCCCTGCTTGAGGGTGACGGTGATGCGAGCGCCCGGCTGCAGAGTGCCGAGGTAGCGGGAGCACAGGCCCACGCGCGGCCTGCGGATGATGGTGCGGTATTCGACCATGGCGGCCAGGATCTCGACGTGCAAGACTGCTAGAGGAGAAGAAGAAGAAGAAGAAGCAGAGTTGCTGCTGCCGGTCAGGCTCGCACCGCCGTTGGCGATGCTGAACTCGCGGCCCCGGATGACGGGAAAGACGTCCGCGGCGGCGGCGGCGGGGACGACGGCCGAGGGAAAGTCGCGCAGGACCTCCAGGATGGTGCGGCGCGGGCGGGCCGTGTAGTCGTAAAAGTCGTGCGCGCCCGCCGGGTCGGCCAGCTCGCGCAGGCGCTCGGCCTGGTCCGGGTCCGAGGCCGCGAAGAAGGACAGCTTCTCGAGGAACCCGCGCCGCGGGACCGCCGTGATGTCGAGGCCGTGCGTGAGCAGGTCGCGCAGCGTCGTCGTCGTCGTCGTCATCGTCGTCGTCGTACTACTGCTGCACCACGAGAGACCCTTCGGGACCGCCGCGTGGAAGCGGAGCGGCCGGTCCGCCTGTTCCTGCCACCGCATGCGCTCGATGAGCGCGTCGACGTCCGAGGCCGAGTTCTTGGGGTAGATGGTCACGGTCGCGCCGGGCCGTAGCGGCTCCGCGGGCGGGGCCTCGAGGTCGAGCCGGAGCAGACGCACGTCTTGCCAGTGGTCCGCGGGCGTCACCCGCTCGTTGCTCTGAACGGTTGCCGTGATGCCGCCCGGTATTGGGAGCAGCAGGGCGGCGGCGTGCGGTTCCTCTGATGGTGACTGAGCCTTGCCAGACTGCTGACCGGCTGGTGGTGGTACCTTTGGAGGAGCGCTCTCGTCTATGAACAGCGTGAACCGGGGCGGAAGGGGCTCTTGGTCAGGGATTGGCTGCATGCCCCCCGGCAGCGGGTGGTTTGCCAAAGCCCAAGACCGCAGATTCCACTTCCAAGGGAGGTATACGGTGTCAATCCCGTCTTCGTGTCTCTCGTCTCCCTCCCCTGACGCGAAGAACTCCAGGGCGCCCAGCTGAGCCAGCCTTTTGCACAGCTTCCTGGCAGCCCAGTTGTACTTGGGGTAGGAGCTATCACCCAGGCCGAAGCAGGTATAAGCGAGTCTGGTCAGACACGAAGGCGGCAGCTTCCGCCTGAGGAGACTCCGCCAGAACTTTGAGGCATTCTGCGGCATCTCCCCCTGGCCAGTGGTAGACACGACGAAGACGACCAGGCGGTACTGGAGCAGCTCTTTCTGAGATGCGAAATACAAGGATGTCAGAAGCCTATCATCAAGAGCCTGGATGTTTTTCGAGTTGTGATACTTGCCAGTCCGGCATCGTCCATCTCAACGACGGAAGTATGGAATCGCAGTCGCCCCAGCGTGCGGCCCAGGTCCTCGGCGATATCCTGGGCGTTCCCAGTTTCGGAGCCGTAGAGAACGAGGGCACTCCGGCCTGACAAGGCCTGATCCGGACCATTCTCGCCGGTGGCTTTAAATGCCACTGTCTCAGGCGATAGTACCATTTGGTCAGTGTCCATCTTTATGACATCCAAAGCTCAGGGGCCGCGAGCACATTGTGGTTCGCCACAAGCCAGACCCGGTGGGCAGCCCCACTGTGCCGGCGCTCGTCCCTGAGTAGATTCGGCAACACAAACTTGATTTACGGCGAGTGTTGAAGAGGTTGAGGGAAGGAAAATGGGAGATATATAAGGTAGGTAGTTAGTATCTTGGTGGCAGAGCGAGACACGGTTCTGCACGAATATCATTCAAAGTATGCTTGACTTGGAGTTTGCCCTGGCGGGTCTCAGTGGAATTTGGCGGTACCCCGCTATTCGCGATAGGAAATCTTGGGGGTCTAGCATCAAGCCTTGACAGCCTCCAGCTACTGTTCAATTCGCTAGCAGAGCCATCAGGGCCAAGTATCACTTGACACGACACGGCACACCTTAACTGCTTAATGGCGCATTTGCAGCAAAGCCGGGGCGGACGGACGAGGGGCCGAAAGAGCTGCGCCAGCTAATGCCGATATCGGTGCGAGGAGATTTCCACATGGTTAAAGTCCAAGACAGCAAGCAGTCGAGGTAAATGATGTCAGAACCTGGCCCAGCTCGGTGGTGACCATAGCCGGTCAGGGGAGATTCGACCAATGCCGTGTAGGGTTGGGTCTGGGTGCGTTGAGTTGGGAAGGCAGCTCGAGAGTGTGCCATCACCAGATCATCTCACCATAAAAAGAAACAACCTTATGCCAGGTGGCGTGAGAATCCAAATGAACATGTAAACAAATGAACATTTCGGATAATCACAATCCGCTTGCATAATTGTCAGCCAG
The DNA here is from genome assembly GCA_003049465.1 of Magnaporthiopsis rhizophila. Classification (NCBI taxonomy): domain Eukaryota; kingdom Fungi; phylum Ascomycota; class Sordariomycetes; order Magnaporthales; family Magnaporthaceae; genus Magnaporthiopsis; species Magnaporthiopsis rhizophila. The sequence continues at coordinate 220,515 of PYSS01000013.1, forward strand.
GAGATTGGACAATATCGCAAAACTCGAAAGGTGTCATTTCGGGACAGAAGGTCACAGCCAACCCCCCTGAAAAGCCGGGATTGTGAGCGGCCGTGCGCGCCTCAGGTCGATGTTGGTTGCCCAGCCAGATGGTGTATTGGTTGTGGAAAGATGGAATGCTACCGTGATGAGAAGAGGCGCAAGCAGAGGGAAAGAAGGACAAAAAGATCTAGAAGACCTGTCAGTCCCACCACAAGCTCCCCAACGAGGTTAGCCTCTCGCTTCCGCCACCGGTCTTCCTGCGGGTCAGGTCCCAGGCCCCTGCTTCTGCGCTCCGGCAGACGACTTCCCATCCGGGCCTGTAATTTCTGGGGCTTCACCGAGCACCTGGATCGGGGCCTGGCAAAGGACGTTGTGCTCCACCATGGGCATCGGTCGCGGGCGCCCTTCGGCCTCCCGGCGCCGCGATAGGGGTCTAGGGGCTAGGTGGTATTAATAGAGTTGCCGGTTAGCCGTCGGTGCGCTGTGCTGTGCATCCAACCTGCCAACACAACAACGGCCGCTATCTAGCCCGTGCGAGACCTGTAGTGCCCGCCTGTGCCTGTCACCGCCAGTGCGCCGGTAGGGGTCTGCTCCGTCCGTTAGGTTGCGCGTGATGTGTTGATGCGATACAGCGCCACCAGCACTGACCGCATATCTGCTCCAGCCTTTGGCAGCACCATTGACAAGGGGTAACTGACGGGGAGCAGGCACCGCAAAGCGACTTCCGTCCCCATCCACCCCCACACCGTCTCCCAGGATGGAAGTCGCGAAGCCCATCGAACACCTGGCATATTCCCAGACCGCTCCGTCACGACTCTCTCCCTGCGCCAGTTCGGGCAGGCGGTCCCCAGCACAGAAGGACACCTCTCCGGTAGGTGCCGTCGAGGCCTGCACTTGTGATGCTTTCCTTCCTCATGCAAATAGAAAACTCCGGGCATTCCTGCCACCCGATCCCTGGATCCATGAGATAAGCTCAAGAGGTAGGAAGGAGGCAGATCCCTCCAAAGCAGGAACGTTTCTGTCAGGCTTGATTGGGTTGTGAAACATGCCCCGTTTAATTGTCTGCGGCAGTAGGTGGCTGCACGCCTCAGAGATGGCGCCAAACGCTTTGATATCTCATACGCTGTGCCTCCAGTCAGTCACCCGAAGCAAGGGTCATGAGTTGTGTCTCTGTCTTATTTCCCCAACGGGCAGGCTGGAGCCGCCAGCAGTACCGGGCACTGCAACCAATGTGCGTTTGTTGCACTGAATGCGGTGCAAAAGACTAGTTAACAGACGGGAGCCTCACGCAGACTTCACGTGGCTGCTTGCATCAATGAGAGGCTCCAATGCCGTCGTGAGGTGGCGCCTGCCTGCCTTGCCCGCCGGGTGACTCGTCAGATGAAAGAAGGCCGCTCGCCACCACCTGCACTCTCAAACAGAAGCTACCTAGCCCAGACGGTTGCGTCCAAAAAGGCAAAGAAAAAGAAAGCTGGCGAAAAATTCGGGCTTGGGTGACAGCTGGTGGGCACGCCCTTGCCTGGAAAAGGGGACGGGTGGAGCCGGGGATCGTGATCGGTACTTCTTGGCCCCAAATTCGCTGGTCCATTCGCCGCCATCTCATCGTGCGCAGTGACCTGGCCGCATGTACCGCCTTCAAAGAGACCCACATTCTTGGCATTCACACCCACTGTTTCCTTCCCTTTCGCTTAATTCCCCGAACTCACCAGGGTCTGGCGGGAAGAAAAAAAAAATTAGATTTCCTCAGCTCGCGCGCTGCTTCGTGGCACTCCTCCTTTTCTTTCTTTCTTCCTCATCTTCCATCACAAACACCTCAAGATCAGCGAAAGCAAGCCTTGCACCCGCCGTCAATACCCTCCCCCGTAATCTAGGGCACGAAGCTACCCTAATAACTCCCCTCCGCATTGTACCCAGAGTTCAACTTTTGAACCCAAGCACAACGTCGACACCCAAGTTTTGACACCCAACGCCCCACGGTTCCCACGCCGCCTTTCTGTGCCAGTCCACAAGAAAGCAACCCATCAACCGTTCAAAATGTCTGCTCCCGTCGAGAACGTTCCTGTTGACGCTGCCGTCAGCGACGTCACCACTGCTCTGGCCGACACGACCATCTCTGGCAAGGCCGACACCAAGGCCAACGACGACAACCATGCCAGCGCTGTCGAGGGTCGCCGTCTCTACATCGGCAACCTCGCCTACGCCACAAGCGAGGGGAAGTTGAAGGAGTTCTTCAAGGGCTACCTTGTGTGAGTCTACCTGCCCCTCTCGTCACTTTGCCATCAGCGACGGTTACCACAACCGGTGGCAAACCACTTCGATCACGCTTGGCCACCTCTACCTCCTCTACCTCCTCTTGGGGGTTATCTGTCATCTCGCGACATCATGTCCTGTGGTGGACCGAGTCAAGAGCTAGAGAGGCCCCACTCACGACAACTCCAAGACACTCGTGACTCGAATGTGACGGAAGCTAATGACCTAGACAGTGAACGCATCTCGATCCCGAAGAACCCGCGCACCGACCGCCCCGTCGGCTACGCCTTCGTAGACCTCTCGACTCCCAACGAGGCTGAGCGTGCCATCGCTGAGCTGTCAGGCCAGGAGATCCTCGAGCGCAAGGTCTCGGTTCAGCTCGCTCGCAAGCCCGAGCCGAGCCAGCCGAAGGAGGAGGGCGCCAACGGTGAGGGTGCTGAGGGTACCCGCCGCACCCGGTCCACCCGTGGCCGCGGTCGCGCTAGCCGCGGCCGTGGCGGTGCCGGACGTGCTGGACGCTCCGAGGTAAGCTACAATATACAATCAGTGCTCCTGCTCTTGCGTCATTGCGCTCCATCTTGAAACACCGGACAGGGCCTGTTGCTGACACGTGTTACGCTTTGCTGCTAGGACGCCAAGGAGGAAGGTGCTGCAGATGCTCCGGCGGATGCTGCGGCCGGAGATTCCGAGTCCAAGCCTCTGGGTGATATTACTAACAAGGCCGCCGAGGGCGACAAGGAGGAGAAGGCCGGCAAGAAGGAGCCCCGCCAGCCGCGCGAGCGTCGTGAGCGTGGCCCCCCTGCCGACGGTATTCCGTCTAAGAATAAGGTCATGGTCGCCAACCTGCCCTACGACATGACCGAGACCCGCGTAAGACGATACCTAAACGACACCCGCCGGTTCATGCATAGCACTGGGCTGGACACTGACATCACATCTCCCTGCCGCAGCTTAAGGAGGTCTTCGCCGCGTACGAGCCCTCTTCTGCGAAGATTGCTCTGCGCCCCATTCCTCGTTTCATGATCAAGAAGCTCCAGGCTCGCAACGAGCCCCGCAAGGGCCGTGGCTTCGGTTTCGTTACCCTAGCCTCGGAGGAGATGCAACTGAAGGCCGTTGCCGAGATGAACGGCAAGCAGATCGATAACCGCGAGATTGCCGTCAAGGTTGCCATTGACAGCCCCGACAAGACCGACGACGATGCCGCTCAGGAGACCCCGGCCGCTGGTCAGACCAACGGCACCACCGAGGCCGACGCCAAGCCCGCCGAGGCTGATGCCCCGGCTGCTGCTGATGCGGACGCCACCCCTGCTGACCCGGCCGCGGCCTAATCTTGCCGTAATGAAGAATCGCTACGACTACGCACACGGTTTACGGAACGACTTCTTGAACGGCCTCCTGCTGGCGCCTGTCAGCGACCTCGTGTCCTCTCAATATGAACAGATCCTCTTTTGCCTGCTTCATATCTGGCTGCACTTGAGCTTCTTTCCTTGACTTGGCACGACGGTTTGATGACTCTTTTTCTTAACGGCAGACTTTTTGGGATGGGAGGGTAACTTGGGGATGACAAAAAAAGGTTACTGGCGTCTATTTACGGTTCATTTTCACGATACGACATTTAGACCTCAGGGACCCTTCTTTTGCTTTGGCTCCATATCCTAATAACCTCTTTTTCTTGGAAGGCACCACATATCTTCGTCCACCTTGCTTGCTTTTTTGCTCCCATTTTCCATTGCATTCCCCGTGGTGTACACTATTGATGTGCGGGTGGAGAAGTTAGGGTGGATGGCGCAGACGACAACTGCACGCGTAATACAATCGTAGCTTGCACAAGAGCGATCAATTTGCCACGTAGTGGTCGAGATATCAACCCAACGTTTGTCAATTACCCGGTTAGAAGCGATGGTGAGAGCTGTGCAGCTGTGCCACTTGTTTGACTGTGAGGAAATGCGCGATTGGTAAGATGGATTTCGGGCTGCTTCTTACGATGGAAAAGATTAATGGCAACCCTAGAAAGGACAGTTGGTCTCTCTGCAACGAGATCAAGGCTGGGAGGACTGGCTTTTGAACGGTGACCTTTGTTTAGGCTGCGGCGTAGCTTGAGCCCCACATCGACCCCTGATTGGCGCCGCTGACACGGGCTACCCGCCAAAAGATCCAGACCGCACGTCCCAAACCCCTAAAATTTACTACGTCTGAGAAAACACTAAATCCGCTGCGCCCACGTTGGCTACGTCTGATAGAGGTAGAGAGGCCGGTCCCTTGGGCGGTTCCACACGGGCTATTTCCAGCCTCGGAGAAAGCACCAGACAGCACACCTCTTCTAGATTCGGCCTCACCAACCCGATTGAAGTCGAGAAAACACAGAAACCCAAGCGAGAAAAAGGGATTGAGAATCGATTACCGCAAAGCGTCTTTCGGCCTACCAAACCAGTCTCGTCCGGTGTGGAAACCCGACCTCGACGTCTTAATTTGTCCACCGCCAACCCGCCCTCGGCTCCAGAATCTAGCGAGAACAGGCACCTACCTAGGTACACCCACGGCTTGCGATATATCCCGCCGAGATGGCCTCCAAAGGCATGTGGGAGGTCGATCCGGAGACTCGGTCCAAGGTGAGAAACCCCATTACTCGAGCACCAGCGAATGTAATGTGCTGCTGGTGGAAGAGACGGGCAAGGGAAGAAGGTACCTTGGGGGTCTACCTGTTTTACAGGGCTACGAGGCTGACTGTGAGCGAACCAATCTACCGACCTCGTCGACGATAACCTCGGCATGCACACGACCGACAGCTCCTTGCCATCCAAAAAGAGTCCAACAACAGCCTCTGCTGCGACTGCGGGGCGCCGTCCCCGCAGTGGGCGTCGCCCAAGTTCGGCGTCTTCATCTGCCTCTCGTGCGCGGGCGTGCACCGGGGTTTGGGCGTGCACATCTCGTTTGTGCGGTCCATCTCGATGGACGCCTTCAAGGCGACCGAGATTGAGCGCATGCGGCTGGGCGGCAACGCGCGCTGGCGCGAATTCTTCGAGAAGCACCCGGACACGGAGCTCAGGGGCATCTCGTGGGACGACGCCACCATCGCCGAGCGCTACAGCGGCGAGGCCGGCGAGGAGTACAAGGAGCGCCTGAGCGCGTCGGTCGAGGGGAGGGAGTACGTCCCCGGCGAGAAGAAGAAGACGGCGACGACAACGACAGCGACGGCGGGGTCGGCGTCTAGCGCACCGCTCAGTGGGGTTGCGGACAGGAGCGGCGGCGGCTACAGGGACGACGACGCCAGCAGGTCGGCAAGCCCCAGCCGCACGGGCGGCGGCGGGGTCGGGAACAAGACGCGGGTGGACGACAAGTACTTTGCCAAGCTCGGGGCGGACAACGCGTCGCGGCCCGACGACCTGCCGCCGAGCCAGGGCGGCAAGTACGCCGGGTTCGGAAACACGCCCATGCCGACCCAGAGGAGTAATGGCGGCGGCCCCTCGCTCCCGTCCATGGACGAGGTGCAGGCCAACCCGGTCGCCGCGCTGACCAAGGGGTTCGGCTGGTTCGCGTCCACGGTAACCAAGACGGCCACCACCGTCAACAGCAACTACATCCAGCCCACGGCGAAGCAGGTATGTCTATAATACTGGCAAAGAAGTCTGTACTTGGGGAAAAATAACGACTAACTTTTCGCGCTACAGATCGCCGAGTCGGATTTCGCAGCACAGGCACGCGCGACGGCGGGGACCGTCGGCAAGGCTGCACAGGTCGGTGCCAGGAGCGCCCAGGACAGCTTTAATCGCTTCGTCGAGGGCGGGCCGGATAGGACCCAGTACCGCCAGGTGCCGATGGACGACAGCCGCAGGGACTTTTGGGACGACTTTGCCGACATCCCGGAGCAGCAGCAGCAACCCAAGAAGAGCGGCGCCATCGGCACCGCCGCCATGAGCAACAAGAGCGGCAGCACCAGCGGCGGCCCCGGGGCTGGTGCCGCATCAAAGCCGGCTGGCAAGAAGGACGAGTGGGATGACTGGTGACGGAGGAGCGACCACCCGGTCTGAAGCAGGCAGCGCATCTTTGTCCACATACTCGGTCCTTTGCCCCATTCCCGTCTTCTTCTGGCATACATCAACTTGAATACTAGGAGCGTCAGGAACATGAAAAGGAGACTGGCTTGCAGCGGTTTTGGGTTTGTGCTATAGGATATACATATATACCGTACTTGTTTGGTTTCAGCGGAAATATGGAGTTTTTGAATACGCATCTTCCATTACACGATTTCGCGTCTTTTCTGAGTACCTAAATATTATAGGAATGTGCTGTGCTATGGTCTATTGGTTGTGTTGTCCGCCGGCACGTGCTCACGCACCCCTGGCCAGCCCGAGGTTGTAGCCGCGACCAGCCGATGCGACCCGTGCCTTGAGCCCCGCCAATGGTGTTTTCTACGAGGGCCGAGACGGCTCAATTGGAATGACGACTGCTCTTCATTCCCGTCCATAAGCAAGCCTACTACAATCTTGACAATTGTCGTCCCGACTACTTCGTCGAGGCCCCTTCAAACTCGGCGATTGAGCGACGGAACCAGCCAACATGTCCGCATTGAGAATATTAGTGCCCGTCAAGCGGGTTATCGACTATGCAGTAAGCCACCGAATCGCTCTATTGCCTGTCCCTCCTGGCCGAGATCGGCACCAATGTTGTTGTTAGCTGTCTACGCAACCAAACGGCTGACCACTACCTTCTCAACATTGCGCGCACAGGTCAAGCCGCGGGTAAACAAGGCGCAGACGGGCGTCGAGCTGGCCGGGGTCAAGCACAGCATGAACCCGTTCGACGAGCTCTCGGTCGAGGAGGCGGTGCGGCTGCGGGAACGCAAGGCCGGGGTGGAGGACATATGCGTCATCTCGGCGGGGCCGGCCAAGGCGCAGGAGGTGCTCCGGACGGCCATGGCCATGGGCGCGGACCGGGCGGTGCACGTGGACACGGGCGACCAGGCGGAGTCGCTGGAGCCGCTGTCGGTGGCCAAGCTGCTCAAGCGGGCGGCCGAGGAGCACCGCAGCAACCTCGTCATCCTCGGCAAGCAGAGCATCGACGACGACGCGGCCCAGACGGGGCCCATGCTCGCGGCGCTGCTGGGCTGGCCGCAGGCGACGCAGGCGTCGGCCGTCGAGGTCGCCAAGGACGGCAGCGTCAGCGTGACGTGCGAGGTCGACGGCGGCGTCGAGACGGTGCGCGCGAAACTGCCCATGGTCATCACGACGGACCTTCGCCTCAACGAGCCGCGTTACGCGAGCCTGCCCAACATCATGAAGGCCAAGAAGAAGCCGCTCGAGAAGAAGACGCTGGCCGACTATGGCATCTCGCCCGAGAACAGGCTCAAGGTCGTCAAGGTTATGGGTAAGGGACACCCTTCCCCATGCCCAAACAAACAATGGGAAAAAGCAACCCGCCCCGTCCTATTTCTGCTGCAGCAGCTTACACATATTCTTTCGGGAAAACAGAACCACCTCCGAGGCAGGGCGGAGGAAAAGTGGAGGACGTCGGTGGCCTCGTGGCCAAGCTGAAGGAGCTTGGTGCATTATAAAACTCTTGGCGGTTAGGTAGCGTGTTAACATTCAGCAGCCAGTAACCGTGTTTCCCATAGAGTCAAAGAAAGTCAATGCATTGTCTGTCTAGAGGCTTTGGGAGACTCCCCACAAAACGCGTGTCTGCTGCGAGCCCCATGGGGTTGGGAAGCACGTAGTCACCCTAACTAGGAACTGCTCTACCTGGTAAAAAAATCTTCCTGGCCAGTCACATCCACTGCTTCCTATAACGTGCTTCTGTAGTAGTATCGCGTGGTGCCATTAATACTTCGCGGTATTGATCATGCGCCCTCACGGAGCCCGCGGCCAAGGGTAGTAGGCAACCTTGCGGGTGTTCCCGAAAGCACTGCATTGCCCAGCAGCGTCGGATTTGTCGACGTGCATGCTGGAAATGAGCAAAACCAAACAAAACAAGACAAGCGGTCTGGCAGACTGACTCGATCGACAGCAGCGGAGGCAGATGGGGGGGAGGGCAAGTTGAAACGAGGGAAGTTGATTGATAGATTTCTGGCGTTTCACGCGCGAACAACTGTTTCCCGTTTCTCCCCCCCGCCGGTGCCGGAGCTGGCCAAGGGGTCCATTTCTGGTAAGAAACTTTGGCCCCCACATTCCCCATTCCCCGTTTAGCCCTCAGACTCGGGTAGCCCCTGGCCAATGATAAGCATCGGAAATCGTCGACCCCCTGAAATTCTAAATGCGGCTCTCCTCTTTTTTTTCTTCTTCTTTCTTTTCTCCCCTCATCCTCGTCAGAGAGAGCTTCCGTCCTCCACCCGCTGCAACGACAACAAACTGTTCCGTCACCCAACTCGATTCAACTTCTGCGAGTTCACCCTTCCTCACTTTATAGAGCTGATCAACGGAAAAGTCGCGCTTATGAAAGGGCGCCTGTCAGAATTCACCTCTCAGGTATGTCATCGTGAAGCTTGGATCCTATTCTGGTGACTCCCCAACCCCACCTGCCTTGATCCCGGCAGATTCAAGTCCCTCAATTGGAGCTCTTGGCCCGGTGACCTCCGCTGGCTGTCGGCACTTACCTACCTACCTAGTCCTTGGGACAATTTGCATCGTCGCGCCTTGTACATATCGAGCCGTTTTGGGATTGGTTCCCGCTGACAGACAGAATGGCCTCCTCGCAACAGGACTATCTCTCCGGTTCGTCGCCGTTCCCGCTCCGTCCCCGGGGCTTGCTGCCGTCCCTGACTCACCGCCTCATATAGCCCAGCCCAGCGTTGACTGACCGAGACCTGCTAGACCATCTGTGGAGGGCCCTGTCTGCTTGAAGCCGACCTGACTGCCCGCCCCCGACGTCACCTATCCCCCCCGCCCACTCTTGGAATAGAGAACCCACCGCCATGCTCTCCCGAGTGACCGCCCGCCTCGCCGCGGCCGCCCGACCGGCCTCGGCCCTCCGAGCCGGTGCCGGCGCATTCGCCGTGCGCCCCCCGGTTGCCGCCGCCTCCCAGCTGCGCTTCGTGAGCAGCAGCCAACAGCAGCAGGCCAGCACCGGCAGCACGGGCCGCGACATGCCCACCCAGCGCTCCCGCGCTACTGCCCCACCTGTCGCCGGCCTCGAGGCCACCTTCACCATCCGGGTATGGCATTGACACTCGGTGTTTTCTGGCTGGAACCTGTCCGTGTGCCTTGGTACCTATCTACGTACATGCTGACCCTCGGGCTTGGTTTGCTTCGAATAGGACGGCCCCGTGTTCCACGGTACCGCTTATGGTGCCAACTCGAACATCTCGGGCGAGGCTGTTTTCACAACCTCCCTCGTCGGATACCCCGAGTCCATGACTGACCCGTCGTACCGGGGCCAGATCCTGGTCTTCACCCAGCCGTTGATCGGCAACTACGGCGTGCCGTCCAAGGAGCGCGACGAGTTCAACCTGCTCAAGTACTTTGAGTCGCCGCATATCCAGTGTGCCGGCGTCGTGGTGTGCGACATTGCCGAGAAGTACAGCCACTGGACGGCCGTGGAGGGTCTCAGCGAGTGGTGCGCACGCGAGGGCGTTCCCGTCATCTCGGGGGTCGACACGCGCGCCATCGTCACCTACCTCCGCGAGCAGGGCTCGTCCCTGGCCCGCATCACCATCGGCGAGGAGTACGACGCGGACGAGGACGAGAGCTTCGTCGACCCGGGTCTGATCAACCTGGTGAAGCGCGTCAGCACCAAGGCGCCCTTTGTGGTCGAGGCTCTGGACCCGACCTTCCACATCGCGCTGATCGACTGCGGAGTCAAGGAGAACATCCTCCGCAGCCTGGTCAGCCGTGGCGCCTCGGTGACGGTGTTCCCGTACAACTACCCGATCCACAAGGTCGCGTCCAACTTTGATGGCGTCTTCATCTCCAACGGGCCCGGCGACCCGACTCACTGTCAGGAGACCATTTATAATCTAGGCCGCCTGATGGAGACGTCCCCCGTACCCATCATGGGCATCTGCCTGGGCCACCAGCTTCTGGCTCTGGCCGTCGGTGCCAAGACCATCAAGCTCAAGTACGGAAACCGGGCGCACAACATCCCGGCTCTTGACGTAAGCTGCGCCCCGCTAGCAACCTGCTCTTTTTTTTTTTTTTTTCTTATTCTATTTTATTATGACTGACCTTTTCCCCTTTGCACAGTTGACCACTGGCCAGTGCCACATCACTAGCCAGAACCACGGGTATGCTGTCGACACGAGCACGTTGCCAAACGAGTTCCTGGAGTACTTTGTGAACCTGAATGACGGCAGCAACGAGGGTAAGCTTCATCACCTATGGCCAGCAGATTTCAGTGATACACCAAGATTGGGGGCACCAAATAAAGGGGGTTGGGGGCAAACATGGGAGAGCGGGGGAAGATGAGTGAAAAAAAAAAAAAAAAAAAAAAAAAAAAAAAAAAAAAAAAAACTCTAGAGGAGATTTATGACTAACCTGCTCATTTTGCAACATCACACAGGCATGATGCACAAGACTCGTCCCATCTTTTCGACGCAGTTCCACCCCGAGGCCAAGGGTGGGCCGATGGACAGCGCGTTCCTCTTTGACAGGTACCTGTCCAACGTCAAGATGTTCAAGAACAGCGAGAAGGTGTTCAAGGACAACAGGCCTTCTCAGCTGCTGCTCGACATCCTGAGCAAGGAGCGTGTCGGCGTGGAGCCGACTCCCCTGGCGACTGCCGCTTAGAAGCAAGGCTCTGCGGTCCTCGGTGTGTGGAGTTTTGGGGGTAGTTCAGGTATTTTAGGTTGTTGACTCAGTCGGTCACTAAAAGCTTTTTCTTTGCATGATCTTCTCAATCGATTCTTTTTTTTCCCATTTACACCCAGTGAGACAGAGCGGTTTTTGCTTGGATGGCCAGCATATTGTGAATTCCGGGTTTGAATTTTGTCCCTACCCAGCTCTATCCATGTCGTCCTCCATGTGCCCTGACTTTGGATGGAAGGCTGAATGCCAACCAAGTGGAGGCTCGGGTTTCTTTGGTGGCCCAGATCCATGTTCACCTGCTCGGGGAGAGAAAGATGAGCTGTGTGCCTTCCCTTTCTGTCACCGGTGAACACTCCTTGCCGAGGCCGTTTCCCATCCCGTCTTGCTACTGTTCCGCTGTCATCTGAGGGAAATGGGGGAAAGGAGGACCAACGGGATAGAGCAGTGACGTATCTCTGTTCACTTGCGTGCCTTCCTTGTTTGTGTGGTTGAAACGGGATTCAACAGCGCCCAGTCGTACGTACCTTACCTGGGAAAATGCCATTGTTTGCCATCTCGGTTCCTCCTTCCTAGCTCGAGTGACTTCAAAAATTTCTCATGTGGAAGTGGCGACGTGCGGGCGGTTGCCTTCACCAACTGCATGCCGAGCCCCGAGTACCCTCCTGGAGCTGCCTCGTGGGTGGCGTCCACGTAGGTGATAGGTCGGACCATAGAAAGCGTCCTTGTGCTTCATCTCATAACAAGCCCACCCGTCACTGTCCTTCCTACGCGCCTCCCAGGTTGAAGGCCCAAGCCATATCAATTTTACGTGTTGCCTCACCTCACCCACCAACCCCCACCCAAACGACCTGTACAGGTAACCTTCTCTCACAAGCCAGGCACCGCGCCTCGCAGGTTCTTGCTCACCTCTCCATCATTCAAAGCCCGAGCCTGGTGGGACAGACGCGATAATTCCCACCTGTACGCCCCTCCCACGTAGGGCTACGTCGAGAGCTCGAGATAAGCCCAAGCTAACCAAGTACCACAACCCGAAACAGTGCATGTTAAAAAGGCCACCCAGATCTACCAACCTGCTTCCCCCGTCGACGCTCCCTAGCCGCCCAACCATGGCTGTTTCTTCTGCCCACCCGATTGTGCGCCCGACAGTGCCGCGCGCGTAACATCCTCTCGCATCATCCGACGGTGCTCTTCTTTAAATTGCGAGCCCAGTCTGACTTGACATCCTTCAACAAGCTACCGTCTCTCCTCCCTTTCATACCCATCTCGTCTACCTACTGAGCTCCTCCCGCACTTGACTCCCGCACAAGGTGAGTAAACGCCACTTAGCCATGGTCACCTTCGAGGAGAGCCTGCCCAACGGGGCCGCGTGCCCTGTGCTCAAGATCAAGGACACGACCGATGTCGTTGTTGGAATTTCCGGATGCAGCGGCAGCGGCAAGTCGACTCTGACGGCGATTCTGCACTTCATATTCGAGCGAGCCATCAAGAATGGCCTCTCCAACGGCAATGGCCCCCCAGCCATCGTCACAGTGCTTTGCGACTCGCACTTCATCCCCAAGCCCGAGTGTCCTAGGACTCACTTTAGGCCCGTCTTCCCTGGCGACGTCTACGTCATGAGCGGCCTGCCCGAGTACACCCACCCAGGCGTCTTCGAGTGTCCCGATACCGACACCCCCCTCGCCCTAGATTACCCCCGGATGTGCGACACACTCGAGACAGAGTTTGGCACCGCGGCCTACAAGGAGAAGCAGCAGAAATTCCAGCTCCAGCAACAAAAGAAGGAAGACGACTACTGCCAGCAGCAGATTCTCAAGTTGAAGAGCCGGATTCGCAGCGGCAGCACCATTGGCGGTAACCTCCCGGCCGGCACCCTGCAAGAGGCCCTGCGGCTTATTCAGGCCTCAGCTTCCTATCAGCTATCTCTGAACCGTAAGATCGGCTTCCAGGGTCTCATCTTCCGTGCCGATAACCCTTCTGGCGACGGGGTGCAGCCGAACGGAGCAGCCGATGGTGGCCAAAATGGCAACGGCCATGTGGCCGTCAACGGCAGCGCCGGTCAAGAAAACAAGCCCCCTAGCAAGCAGAAGGAAGGCAGTGTGGCTGTGTCTTGCCGCCTCGCCCTCGTCGAGGGATTCTTGCTATACCCCTCCGATATTAACGACCCGTCGACCAGCTGGGGAAAGGCCCTCGCCACGGCGACTGAGCCCCAGGTGAAGGAGAATCTCCGTCATGCTAAGAAACTCTGCGACTGCCTCGACCTGCGACTGTACATGCCGCTAGACCGCGCCACGGCCCGTCACAGGCGCCTCAACCGCCCTCATTACGTGGATACCATCGCCCTCGAGGGCGGTGGTAGACAGCCAGGCCAGTCCTGGAAGACGGAGGGTTACTTTGACGATGTTGCCTGGTAAGCCAAGCTGTGACTATAGGTCCCCCCTGGCCCCGCGCATGTCTTAGCCTTGAAATGCCACTTCGGCGTTATACACTTTGGCGGTTGAGACCATTGACGTGCATGCGACAAAACTTAGGCCCAACCACGAACGTTTCCATCGGCATCTTTTTACCGAGGAGATCCAGAAGACCTACACGGACTTTGATCCCCAGGAAGGCGGTCAGGCCATGGGCTGCATCATCAGGGGTGACCGAGACGCGGATCTTGCCAGGACGGTCATGTGGGCCGTCCGGCAGATCCTCAACCATCTTGAGGAGAGGGAGCAAGCTGCGCGCTCGCAGTTTCTTGCCGCGAAGCTGCCGTCCATGCGGCCGTCCTGAAAAGGTATCACATATGATGCTCTGGCGGGACGGGCTAGTTATCACTCCTTGATGATATGTATATATATACATGTGCCCATACTTCCCAACTTGCGCGCTGTTATGTTTGCTACCTACTTTCTTCTTCCCCTCTTTCGGAGTGTCCTTGATAGGGTTTGGTATCTTTTCTTTTTCTCGGATATGCATGGCTCAGTAACGCGCGCAAGGGCGCAAACATATTGGGCGGCAGTTCTTCTCTTGATCGGCTCGGACTAGCCCATTGTAACGAACCTAGGTAGTTCGGAACAACGGCTTCATCAATGCGCATACTCGACTTGATATTCTGAGGAATCCGCTCGTCTGGACCTGGGTTGTAGGCTCCGCAGGAATAGGAGCGCAATACCTATCTAGGTAGCAAAAAGGTCCATAAACACCAAGTTCTACTAGCCCGGACTCTATATATGTGTTTTTTTCTCCTTGGGCAGCTGGTGAACGGTTGTTCTTTTTTTCCTTTTTTTTTTTCTTTTTTTTTTTTTTTTTTTTTTTTTTTTTTTTTTTTTTTTTTTTTTTTTTTTTTTNTTTTTTTTTTTTTTTTTTTTTTTTCTTTTTTTTCTTCTTTTTTTTTTCTTGAATGTCTAGGTATCGCGTACGCAACTCGGCAAATTTGACGGCATTGAGGATTCAGCATTTCTTCTTGATCGGGATACGCATGCGTCATCACATATCTACGAGCTGAGAGGGGGAAAAAAAAATAATGACCATGGCACCAAAATGCAAATGTGAACCGTCAAAGTGATCAAAACGCAATAAAAAGATTTCTACATGGCAAGCAGACGGTATCTAGGTAGGTAGTGAACGTCAGTGCCGACGTGCCCGCGCTTCGTCGCTCATATTCCACCCGCCATCCTCCAATTGGATTGGCGGCCCGCAGTTAAGACCTAAAGTCGAATGTGCTTTTTTCGCATCCGTTTCGCCATAAGTGTTAGGTAGAGAAAGCAGGACCTTGGCCACAGGGCCAATAATAGAGCTTATCCGACGAGCGAAGCCGTAGAGAGAGAGCATCGAGAGTGTCGTCAACCATCGCCACCAAGAGCCGTTTATAGCTTGTCGTAGTACTGCGGGGTTGATATTGATAGTTAGCATGCGAAATTCTGATGACGAAAATATCAAATCGGGGGAAATATCCAAGATCACTCACGTTCTCGACACCGGGAACCTCGGGCTTGAGACCCTTCCGCTTGCGGGTACCCTGGACAACCAGTCCGGTCTTGGAGGTGGGGTCCAGCGGCGAGCCACCGGGCAGGACCTGCCAGTGGTCGAAGACGGACTGAGGGAAGGCCTGGCCCGAGGTGCCGGCACGCAGGTCGGCGTTGAAGCCGAAGGACTCCAGGACGGGCAGGTAGGCCTTGATGGTGAACAGGGGAGTGCCGGGGCGCTGCTCCTCGGCGAAGACGTGACCACGGCGGCGGGTGAGGACACTGTAGCAGCCGCCCATGGCCTGCTCGGGAACCTGGATCTCGACCAGGAAGACGGGCTCCAGGATGGCGGGCTTGGCCAGCAGGGTCGAAGCGTACAGGACACGGCGGGTGGTGGGCATCAGCTGACCGGCGCCACGGTGGATGGCATCGGCGTGCAGGGTAACATCGAGAATGTTGAAGCGGATACCGCGCATGGGCTCCTCGGCGATGACACCCTCGCGCGAGGCCCACTGGAAACCGGAGACGACAGAGTCCTTGATTTCGTTGAGGTACTGCACGGCCTTGGTCTGGTCGACCAGTAGGTTGGGGCCGTTGGTGTCGGGGCCGAAGGTCCAGATCTTGCGGGCGTCGGTGACGTCCCAGCCGTGCTCGTCGGCCAGGATGCGGGCACGAGCCTTGAAGTCGTCGCGGGGGGTGATCTTGCCGTCGTCGATGAGGCCGGCCAGCTCCTCGCCCAGGGGCTCGGCAACCATGTACAGACGGTTGTGCTTGTTGGGCGACTTGGACAGGGCAGTCATGCTCGACTTCTCCTCAACGGTCTCACGGTACTGGACGACGGGGTCCGAGATGATGAGGGGCACACCGGCGTGGTCCTCCTCGAGGTCCTTGAGGCAAATCTCCAGGTGCAGCTCACCGGCGCCGGCAACGATGTGCTCACCCGAGGGCGAGGTGAAGGTCAGGACGCAGGGGTCCGACTTGGACAGACGCTTCAGACCCTCAACCAGCTTGGGCAGGTCCTGGGCGTTCTTGACCTGGACACCCTGCTGCACGACGGGCGAGACGGAGAACTTCATGACCTTGAGGTTGTGGGCAGTCTCGCTGGTGGTCAGGGTACCTGACTTGAGCAGGAACTGGTCGATACCGACCAGACCGACAATGTTGCCGGCGGGCATGTCGTCGATGGGCTCGACCTTGCCGCCCATCATGAGCACGGTACGCTGGACGGCCTTGATGAAGAGGTCCTCCTTCTTGCCGGGCTGGTAGTTGGGTCCCTGGATGCGGACCTTGAGGCCAGAGCGGACGGTACCCGAGAAGACACGGCCGAAGGCGTAGAAACGACCCTTATCCGAGGTTGGCACCATCTTGGAGACGTAAAGCATGAGGGGACCCTTGGGGTCGCAGTCACGGATGGCAATAGCGGACTCGTCATCCGGGGGACCCTCGTAGAGGGACTCGGCACGGTACTTCTGGGCCGTGACGGGCGACGGGAGGTGAAGAATCATCATCTCCAGCAGGGAGTCGGCGGCGGGCAGGAAAGTGCGCATGACAGCCTTGAGCAGCTGCTTGCCCTCCTTGTCCTTGTCCTCGGCGGGGAGCTTGAGGTTGAGCTTCTCGAGCAGGGCGGCGACCTCGTCCTTCTTGAAGTTCATGACGGCCGCGAAGATGCGGAAGATGGGGTCCAGGATGAACTGGTTGAAGGCACGCTCAAGGGGCTTGCCGTCGTGGGTGGCCTTGTTGGTCCACTTCTTGGTATGGGGGTTGAAGTAGTTGTCGCCCTGGGAAAGTCAAAGGCGAGTTAGTCAATGATACTAGAGTTGGCTGTATGGCTGGCGGGTGGCTGCCCGGCTGGATGCTCGACTCACCCACAGACGCTCCATCATCTTGTTGCGGTCGACGCCAAACTTCTTGGCGTAGCGGACAGCGAATTGGCGGATGGTGAAGGCCCAGCCGTGCAGACCGGAACCGAAGGCGACGGTACCCTTATCGGGGTAGACCTGGAGGTCACCCAGCGACTTGTCCAGGTAGGTGGAGATGATGACGTTGACCGACTCAATGGTACGAGAGAAGGACTGGTACAGATCCTCCTTTTCAACCTGCAGCTCGAGCAGGGCGCGGTCGACCTTGTTGATGATGATGACAGGCTTGATGCGCTCACCAAGGGCCTGACGCAGCACAGTCTCGGTCTGGACGCAGACACCCTCGACGGTGTCGACGACAACCAGGGCGCCATCGGTGACACGGAGGGCAGCGGTAACCTCGGAGGAGAAGTCAACGTGGCCGGGCGAGTCGATTAGGTTGATCAGGAAGTCGTTGCCGTCAACCTTTTGGCCGACAATGTCCTTCAGGTCGTCGTCGGAGGGCAGGTTGCCGTACAGAGAGATGGCGGTAGACTTGATGGTGATACCGCGCTCCTGCTCATCTGCACGCGTGTCGGTTGCACGCTGGTCTCCTGCTTTCGCGGTGGAGATGATACCCGCCTTGGCCAGCAGGGAATCGGTGAGGGTCGACTTGCCGTGGTCGACGTGGGCGATGACGGACATGTTACGGACATTGGTAGGCTTGTCCATAAGCGCCCGGATCTCGTCAATCGTGACTGTTTGCAGTTAGATATGTCAGCACCAATAATGGCATGCGGAGGTGGATAGCAGCAGGCTGTGGCTCCCACGGCGGCGACTTCCAAACGGCGCAACCGACCCCATCCCGTCTTAGCCCCGGCCGCCCCCCGTCCATCGCTGCAGGGTGTTGCCGGGGATCGGGGTGGCGGGACAGAAGGTCGGAGGGCGGGACGGGGGGTGTGCTGGTCCGCCGCGGTAGACCACAGCTGCTGCGCCCAATGTGACCATGCTCCTAGACATAAGATAACTTCGGAAGGTATTTTGGCGGCAGGTGTACATACAGCTGCCGGGAGAGACATGTTAGCATGGGTGCCGGACCTAAGGCTTCTTTATCTCCGGGTCGGGTGGTTCGGAGCAAGCAAGCTGCAAGCCGAGCTTCTTCCAGACAGTTAGGGTGGGCAGGAAGGTGAAAGGGTGCAAGGTCCATGTCCTCCAAGCCGTCCAGGGAAAGAGTAAAGCAAAGGAAGTGGGTATTGCGCGGCGGCCGCCCTTCTCCTCCTCCTCTTCTCTCTCCTGTCACTCCAAGCTCGCGCCGCGTCTCAGGTGAGGAGGGGTTGGTAGCAGGGCCGGCGCAGCGCGCCCATGGGAGATGAAGGCGAAGAAGGGCAAAAACGGGAACGGGCCGGGGGACTGGCAACAGCAGCCAGCAAGAAAGAGAAAAGAAGCCCAACTTACTTCACCATTTTGGCGGTATTGTAGTCGCTCGACGACCTCCTAAAATGGTTTCCTGGTGGTTTGGCGGGTGTGAGGAGGAGAGAAGGAACAGGTTGCGGAGCGGGGCACCCAAGTGGGAGAAATTTTTATTATCAGAGCAGAGTTGCGCCGCGGCGGGGTTGCAGCAGGAACCTCCGTCCCGCTTTGGTTTTTTCTTTCTTTTCTTAATTTTTTTTTTCTCCCTCTGCTGACAAAATTGGAAATAAAGTGGCGACTCGTTTCGGGGCAGGCAGGTTACAGTCTTTTTTTTGTCTCGGGCACCGAACTGCTTTTGCCTCTTGACTTGCAAGCTAGTTGATAGTGAGAAAAAGCAATTCGATGGAGTCGGCGGGCTGGACAAGCAGACGCGGAGAGGCCAACAAATATGTAGTAAGTTCGCAGATGAGGGAAAAAAAACCGGGGATGGGGAGGCAAGGCACGGCCTCTTCTCCTTCTCCCTCGTCCTCGTCCTCTTTATTTTTATTTTTATTTTTCCTGTTTCCTTGCCTCTCCTAGCGTTGAACGTCGCGGTTGGATGGCGGGACAAGCTCCCCCTGCTCCTCGCGCCACCAAACGGCTGTTGTTTTGGTGAACCCCGCCTTTTGGGGTCCAAATGGTGGGCTGCGTCAGTCACCCCGCCCTGGCCCTTTGGGCGCTCTGACTGAGGGTTCGGCCCTAGCTAGCGCCGGAACCCCCGTGCTTTGGGTTTTGCGTCACCACTTGGGCGGCGTCGTCCCATATTTCCCGTTGCTCACGTCCGAAGCTGAGGTGCTCACCTAGATGCAGTTCCCGGTTGACTCAGTCGGTGAACTATTGGCTGACCCCCATCGCCTGCTTACTGCAACCCGAAGACTCGATTTCTGTTGCAATTTCACCTTTTTGTCTCCCCACAGGATACAGGAGCATGATACTATGCAAATCGAGTTGTGTCGTCTATTTGTTTATCCAATCATCAGAATAACATGACCAAGTAAACTCAGAGTGCTGTCGCTCTCTGTTCCAGTATCGTAAATGCGCTTTCCAGCCTGCGCCATTAAAGTGGGGGCGGGGACGTTCCTGCGTGCTGGCTGCCCGGCCAATAGCCCCTGAATGCCGTCGAGACGACATGGAGAAAGAAACGACAGTCGCACTTGAAACTGTCATGCCGAGATATTATAATAGCAAACCTGGTGTACGGGTAAAATAAATAGAAAAGAAATCAGAAAAAGAGTCAGGGAGCCCCGTCTTATGACGTGCCCAGAATCCTCTTGTACGCATCCTCCACCTCGCCGGCCAGCTCGAGCAGCGACACAATCACTATCTGGTGCGTCAGGTTCGGCAGCCGGTCGCGGTGCAGCCCGATCCACTCGAGCGGCGGCGTAGCCTCGCCCATGTCGCGCAGCTGCGGCGTCTCGATGATCGGCGGCTCTAGCGGCGTGTACTCATACTTGCTCTGCGGCACGTGCACCTCGGCCGTGATCTTGTTCTTGTTGGCCGCCGCCTCGTTCTTTTCGTCGCCGCTCCCCTTGCCCTTGTCCCTGCTCTTGCCGTCGCCACTCTCGTCTGACGCCCCGGGTATGCCCGTGACCCGGATGGCCGGCAGCGCTAGCTCCCTGCCCGAGGCTAGCGCAAGCGTCTTGGAGTGGTTGGCCCACATGCCGCGTATGTAGCTCACCCGGCTGTAGTTCCACCCGACCTCGACCTTGCCCTCAAATGCGCTCTTGAAGATGTACTCGATGCGCCGCGACGACGGGTGCTGCCACGTCTGCATCACTGCCTCCACCCGCGGTACCTTTAGGATAGTGCCGCCTCGAGACCCTGTCGCCCGCAGCACCACGTCCTCCACCGACATGTCGCTCGCCGCTCCCGCCCCTGCTCCTCTGCTGCTGTGGGGGCCGCCGCCTAGGCTGTCGTGCCTGACCGCCGCGAGCCCGATCCGGAGCTGTCCCAGGGTGAGGCCGAGCATGCTGTGCACACGCTGCTCGCGCACGCTGGCCGCGAACCGGGCCTGCGTGTTGAGCGCCTCCATCTTGAACACCTGGTGGTCGCCAAACGTGCTGGGAAACACACCCAGGTTGAGCGCCTTGAGCGTCACCACCACGTCGGTGTCCAGCGAGATGGGCGCCTTGGAGAGCCCGTCCTCGTCCGGCTTCTTGGGTATCGTCAGCCGCTTGACCACCTCTGGCATTGCCGACGACCGCCTGCGCGTGAACTTCTCGATCTCCCGCACCGACGCCTCAAAGTTGGTCCGCCGCTCCTGCACCAGCTTCTGGAACGCTTGGTATAGTGCCACACCCTGCGCCGCTGACGACGTCGTCCCGTAGACCTGTACCGCGTCGCCGTCGAAGCTCGCCACGAGCCGGTCGCCGCCACCGTCCAGGCTGCGCCGCACGTTGTACATCAAAAACTCCATCTTGGCGATGTCCGCTACGAGGAAGGCCTGGTAGTCGAACGCCGCCTTGACTCGGAATTGGCTGAAGCCGATGGACGCCTGGACCAGCGGCGTCTCGTTGAGCGCCTGCTCCCGCTCCGGCCACTGGATTGACGTCCGGAGTTTGAAGTCCTGCATGGCCACAAAGCCGCTCATGCGTCCGGCACTGTCCACCCCGATCCTTTGAAACCCGAGGCAGAGGTTCTGCTCCCAGTCCGACGTCTTCTTGGACGAGATCCAGAATTCGGTGATGGAAAAGACGGACTTTCCGATCGCCTGACCAAGGTCTACGTTGATATCGAGCGCGCTGATGGAGATGGTGGCTGTCCACGGGAAGGCTGTTGTGCCAGCCACCTGCTGATACCGCTGCACCAGGTGGCCCTGTGACGTCTCCGTCAGCAGCTTGGCCGCCACCGGCGACGCTGAGGTTGCCTGTGCGCTTCCAGCCGCCCTCGAGGGGCGGGGCATCCAGATCTCGCGGAAGAGCAAAAAGTCTTGTAGCTGCTTGGCGTTGATAGCCACCTTCATAGGGCTGACCTTCAGGATAGCAGATACGCCGCTGATGCCACTGACGTGCTTGCTGTTCATTAACGAGAAGACGATTGAGTCGACCTCAAACCTGCCCGTGGACTCGCGCGAGTATACGTGCTGCACCGACGCCTGGATGTTACTGAACGCCCCTGATATGGCAAGGAAGTTTCCTTGCTCCACCGACCGGACCGTGTTGGCGGTGAAGTAGATGTCCTCGAAGCTAGCCGTAGCGGCCACTCGGGCAATGGGCTGACAGCTGAGCGAGAACTCTTGCCGGTCGATGCGAAGGCCGAGGTTCAGCTTGACACGACCAAGCACGGCACTCGGATCTGCAGTGAGAAGGATGCTGTCCTCGAGCTTGGAGTCTTCCCTGGATCCGGCATTGGGCGCGCGCTCCGGACTGTGAACCTGGCCCCCCTCGTCGTCGCTCACCACCTCCTTGATGCTGTCCGTGATATCCATGATCAGAGGCACGACCGAAGGGAAGAGTGTGTTGCTCGACGCGCCGATCTTGGTCTCTGCATACAGCGAGGGGTCGTCCCTGCCGTTGTCTCGATACTCGAGCTTCAGCGCCAGGTTTGGCGTCCTGAGCACGGTGCCGCTACTGGCCTCGTCGCGGCCAAGCTGGCTGCGCCCGCCTTGTCCCTGATATGCTATCCAATCCTCGGCCGCCTTCTTGCCACTAATGCGAACTACTGCTCCAGCAAAGTCTGCGTCAACAAGTAGCGACTCGAGCCGCTTGCTGCCCAGAAGCGACCGGGTGCGTGCCGGCGTCTTCGCCTCCTCCTCTGCCTGCGGGCTAGGGTGATCGACATCTGGTCGCGGGGTTGCTGGGACCCAGTTCTCGGATGCCTGTTGAATGTTTTTGACGGACAGGGAGATGGAGTGATTCAGGTTGTCCGCTGGGATAATGAAACCCGATGTCAGGCGGATGTCGACCGACTTGCCCACGGCTTGGAAAGCCAGGCGTCTTGCCTCTGCGGTTGAGACGTATGCTACACTGAAGACAACCTCGGGGAGAAGCGCCGAATTGGGCGATCGCATTTTCCGGTCTTGAGTCGGCGAGATCATCTGGACCTGGAGATTCTCGATTGTGAGGCGCGCCGAGTTCCTCGTCCGTGTCCCGAACTCGATCCGCTGAAGTGTGAAGACGAGATCTTCCTTGCCGGGTGACAGTTCCTGCTGCGGTCCCAGGACCAGCCAGCAGATTTGGATGTCGCAAATCTCGAATGAGTAGACCATCGAAGTGAAGAACGACTCGATGATGTCCGATTCGTCGTCTGCCTCCTCGTCGTTGATCGCTATCCGCGGCCTGGACTGCCGCAGCTTTCGAAGGTACTCGCGCTCCCGAGTCGTGTCCAGATCCTTGATCTTGTCTCCCATATATCCGAGCGAGTCCACGAACGTGGATACAGTCTCGGGCGAGAGGACAACGTTGAAGCCGTTGCTGCTGACATTCAGCGATCGCTCCTCCCTGCCAGTCTCCAAAACTCTGGTTGTCGCCGTGACGAGCGCGCCGAACGCCACGCTTCCGCAGCTTGCCATGGCTCCTGGCTTGCCTTTTTGGATCTCGAACGCGATTTTGCGCAGGTTGAAGTGTACCTCGGGGTTTTCCAGCACGCGGTTGTGCTGGTCAGCCTTGTTGGTCACTTCGAAATGTATGCGGTCGAGTAGGAAGGAGAGCTTGGCAATCGGGTCTTGCTCGGATCTCAGGGGCGTGTCTCCGAACACTTCCAAGCCAGCAAATGTGAGATGGGCCGAGTATGCCAAGGGCGAGCTTGAGCCTTGTTTGGTCTCGACCACGTCGTTGGACGACATGACCTCTGATCCGTCGTCGAAGATCTCGCTGACATGACCTTTGATGACCTGTACTTGCTCCTGGATGTCGTTGAGCGCGCTGGAGATCTCTGGCCGGTTGAGGGCTGACAACAGACTGTAGACGGCCGAGGCGTCCAGCTGGATGAGTTCAACCGAGGCGAACACGGTCGTCGTGTTGTCATTTTGGCCGATTAGGCTGGTAACACGACCGTTCGTTGGAGGGATCTGCAGCAAGGAAACGCTCCGAGGTGTTTTATTCACGTTTATCTGCATCTCGTGGGAGTTTTCCTTGACGTCAAAGTCAAAGATGATTTCCCTTCCAGAGTTGGCAGCCACTGCTGCACGTGCGACTACTCCGGAGATATTGTAGGTTAGAGACCGGAGGAGAGGCAAGCTAATGCTGTACTCGTCGAGGAACAGGGCCACGTTGACCCTGAAGTTGGAAAGCCTGTCTGCGATCTTCTTGTTGGAGGATACTGGCAATGACGGAACCGGCGATGATGGTGCTGTCGACGGCGTAGGGAGCTGGTGTTTTAACGCGTAAAGCTGAGCAACCTCGTCCCTGATGATGAGATCCAAGAGTTCCATTAGCACGATGGGATCTTGCTTGATAGCAAGCGATAGCCCATGGCTAGTCCCTGCGACTTTGATGGTATGTGAGTTGACAGTGTGAGAGGCCTGCAGCTCATGGGAGAAGAACATGCTGGGCCGGTCCAGCTGGAACACCGTGATCACCTGGGAGTGGCTTCGGATTCTAGACGTCAATGAATCGCACCCAAGAATGAGGTTGGTGTCGGACGAGCCATTGATGCCGTGACCGGTAAGGAGGGAAGCCTTGAGCCCGGTGCTCGACACCCTGCTGTTCAAGTTGATGGTGTCTATCACGATGGCGCCCTGCTCGACCTCGAGAACGACGTGGATGACCTCAGCTGCAGTAGCTGTTGGAGCATTGCCGGCTTGCGGTGCCGACGCATTGGTGCCAGCCTTAACAGTCGACGCAAATGCTGTCTCCTGCGGCGGCTCGGTGGCTATACTGTTGACCTGCAGCTTCTTGTACAGCCGGAGGATGTCCTCTGCAAGCTCGCACAGTTCCCAGTTGAGAGATATGACCGCGTCTCCGCACACGATACCAAGTACGGTGGGCGCCTTTGTACCCCCTGATGTTTTGGCATCTGGGTCCTCCGCGTGAGCACCTCTCTGTAGCCTCGCCGTGAGGTCGAGGAACGCAATCTCATTCTGCTTTGGCCCAGGGTCCAGAGCTAGACGCGCTTGATGAATTCGTAGGACAGCCATGAGAGGAGGCTCAGGCATGGTCGGATCCGGCAGCTTCTCTGGCGGCCCGAAGACCTTGTTGATGAGGATGGACTTGGCCAGATCTTCTAGGTCCCAGCTTCTCCATTTCTGGAAGTATGCGAGCACTTGTTGCCGCGCATCTGTAGGAGCCTCAACGTTGCCTCCCAAACACTGCGACGCAATCTCTTCCTTGGCGTTGGGGTTCATCGTCGCCCATATCTGTCTCAGACGCATCGCAAGTTTCCACGAGTCAAATGTGCGGAGGTGCTGGTCGGCAGAGCGGAGGGTTGCTGATGGACGCACAATGAAGCTCGGGTCCGGTGCCCCTAGGCCCTGGGCCGCAAGGCTGTAGATAAGGGATTTCAGCACTCGATCCTCTCTGCTCGCAGCAGTGGAGATTATGCCGCCCAATTCAGTCGCGAGTCGGTCTGTACGGTGTACTAGCGACGCGATATACTCAATCTTTTCCGAGGATGTGTTTCCTTGGATGCGCCCAATATCGGCATCGATATAAGTGACGTCCCGGGACCCCATCGAAACGATGACATGCTCAACCTTGCCAGAGACCGCGCACTGGGCGTTCTCGGCATCTCCAAGCTTCTCGGAGGCGGAAACCTCGATAGACCCAAGTCTCGTATGGAACGAGTGTCTCACATGCCTGGTCTCGGGCTTGAAAGCATCCTCCCAGCTGCTCTCAGTGCGCAGAGCCAGCGCCAGTTTCGCCAAGCAAAGGTCGTACTGATCTTGCTCTTCATGTGACGGAAGCGGCGAATCAAGACTCGAGGAGCTGACGAAGCGCAGGCTTGCTCTGGGGATCTTCAGGATGATGTCGCTGACGCTGCCTTTTGACATCTGATCCTTGTGCAGATCCATAAGGCCGTCCATGGCGCCGATTTGGAGCGTGTCCAAGATATCCTCCGGCTCGGTTGGCTGTATGGCCGTCAGTAAAGCCGCGATATAGCGCACCGAGGTTGGGTTTAGCGAGGCAGTGACCCCAGAAGGTGTTTCAACCAGGATGCTAGTGTGCGTGCGATCCTCGTTGAGCATTTCCGGGTCGATATCACCCAGGTTAAACTCAGCTATCTCTGCGCTGCCATCTTCACTCTCCGTCTCAACACTCGGAAACGCGGAGTTAGACGCATCGACAACAACCGCTTCGAGTGGAAAGTATGGTGCGAAGTACTGGCTGGAGAATGCAACCGTGCTATGGTCGTTGTCATGGCGGTCGCCATAGTCTGCAAAGGCGCTGTGAAAGTCAGAATGGCGTCCTGTGGAGGCAGATAATTCGCGCTTATGCCCTGCTGTGCTCCCCGTCCGCTGCTGATCCAGTCTGGTCAAGGGCCGAAGCTGGCCCTGCTGTTTGGACTGTAGGCTTGATCTTTTAGATGAGGGGCGAGAGCTGCGCGGACGAACAATGCTCCTCGTGCTGGAGCTGCTGGTGCTCGATAAGGAGAGAAAAGAGCTTTTTTTCTGCAGTCTCCGAGACCTCCTCGAAGTGCTCTTGGATGTGAGTGACGTCCTGTCGTCCCTCAAAGACTGGAGGTCTCCCGGAAGGGCTGGGTGAGGGATTGGCGGCACTGGCTGGGAGGTCGGGTCGACTGGATCTGGCTCGAATGGCCCAAACAGCTCGGGGAGAAGTAGGAACTCGGTCCGCTGGGTGCGCTGGTCTTCGCGTCGTATGAGCCCCTGCTGCAGTTCGCGATTTTTGGTGAATTCCGCCTTGCGGCCCACTATGGCAAGATGCACACTCGTCCTTATAATGGCCTCAGCCTCGATCGGAAGCTGGGATCTGGACTTGTGACGGAGGGCAGACTCCGAGTTGACACATGCGATCTCAATCCCGGGGACGTTGATGTTGGCGCGCTTGGAATAATGCGATCTTGCCCAGTCGTTGAACTTAACGTCGATAGACTCGGTCGACAGCAGAAACGCGGCCTCTTCTATGTGGAGCCAGAGCCGAACAGACTGCACAAAGACGCGCAGAAATGTGACGTCGTGCACTATGAGGGCCAATGCAGACACCAGAGCGTTCTCTTCGTCGTCGAACGAAAGGAGAAATCCTTTACCTCCGTTCGTGAGCGCGACGAGGAAGTCTGCCGTGCACTCTCCAGTGACGGCACCGATCGATATGTCCCAGTTACACAGATATGTGGGTTCCACGGGCGGGAGTCCAAAGAGACGATGGCCATACACATTCAAGCCATCGATAAAAAGCTGCGTGCTAGGCGTAGCACTTATCGGAGTATCGGCTCCCCCGGCCTCTTTTCCGAGGGAGAGACTGAGAGGGGCCACGATCAGGTCGAGGTCCATGTAGTAGTTGGTAAAGCGAAGATCCACCTCGACGCTTGCAGTATCGATCTGAATATGCTTCCGTGACGAATATAGATTGGCCGGCAGCAGGACTTTTGGGTCATCCGCTCTGACGCTGAGGATCACATCCAAATCGTTGGACTTTTTTGTTGGTGGCTTGTTTGGAGGCTCTGCATCTGGATTTTCCTGCTTGAGGCGGAGAACCTCCTGGTACTCTTCCAGCGTCTTGAACTGAATATCATCGCCAAAGTAGTTATCCTTGAGCTTGAGAAAGTAACGTATGAGGAAGCCGTAAAGAGTAACGCATGGAGACTGGCCGCTAATGTTCAGGACCAGGGTATCGGTGTTACCGAGAGCGGTGGTAGCGTTGTAGTGGTAGGCGCCGCTGAGATCAAGATTCTCTAGCGAGCCGAGATCCTTGGAGGCCAGGAATGCAGCCTGGGTATTCCAGGGAGGCACATGAAGCGCGAGAGCAAGAGCTTCGGCCTTGACGTCGAAGGGGACGGCGCTGCGCGGGGGCCTAAACTTGTCCAGAGGGATGCATGTGCCAACTTCGAGCAGCGGGCTCGACAAGATGATGAAGGCGTTGTCGTCGAAGTCGGTAGGGTTGTTGATGATGTTGGCATCGTTGATGTTGAGGTACACTTTGACATTACGAAAGTGAAGATCGAGATGATACTTGAAGGGGATAAAGACCATATAGTCGGCAGGAGGTCCGGTGGCCCAGTCATCAATCAGGTCGACGATAAGGAAGATGTGGTCTCGCAGTATGAACAGCTCGAGATCCTGGCAGTCTATGTCGAAGCGCCACTGTCTGAGGCTATTCCACTTGAGCGGAGATGAGAGGTCACACGAAACCCGCGTCGCTCCGCCCGAGCGCCAGAAAAGCTCGTGGTTGACGCTGCTCGAGATCTCAGCCCCTGGAGGCAGGTCGACGCGCAAGTCCATCGCGTGCCCTGTCTCGCCAGCCACCATGTCCATGGAGAAGGCGATTGTGGCGTTGCCTGAAATCTTGAGGTCGAGCCAGCCGTATGGTCTCTGCTGCGCTGCCGCTGCCGCATCTGCCTTCTTGGGCTTACCGCGAGCCTTGCGCTTTGCCTCGGGCTGGCGAACGTTAGAGGTTCCCTTGTCTTGGCCTTTGTATCGCCAGTTCTTGGACTCTTCGCGGGTGGGGATCCGAAGCGTGACTTGGTCGTCGAGCTCGACCAGGAAGTCGAACTTGGTCGGCACCCTCCAGGCCCCAACAGGAAGCGGCTTGGCGGGAGTAGCATCTTTGCACAGCCCTGGAAAGAACACTCGCTGGAGATCGGCCCGCAACCTGTCGGTCCATGGACCGTAGCTGACCGTGCCGCCTCTGATAGCGAGGCTGATCCCCCATGCTGGCGGGTCGTCACCGTTGATATTTGTTGACGTGTGGCGTGCTCCCTTCTCATGCACATAGGGGGGTCGGCTGGTAACCTTGCTGACGGCGTCCCAGTACAGGGTCAAAGTGGCCTCGGGGCTGTCGACAACAGTCGTGATCGCAGCGTACTCGATTGCTGACCAGCGCGTCCGCTCGTCTTCGTCGCGATCATCGAGATACCTTGACAGGCCCTGCCAGTGGCTAGATCCGGGGACCGTGGTCGCTGCCGTGCCGAGGCCACTAGCCTGCGAATCGACCGAGAAAGACTCGACCGAGGTCCTCCAGTATGGCACAAGGTTACGAAGCTGGCCGTAGATCTTCCGCCTTTGTCTCTTGAACAAGGACTGCTTGTGACCCGGGTCCACGACCTCGGCCAGGTGTTTCTCCCTCGTAGCCTTGTTGGCCTGGTCCTCCCTGTAGTCTTCGTTGTCCCTGAACTCGACAATCGGGTGCTTGAACTTGATCTTGAATATCTGCCTGTACGGATCCACTGTTTCCGTTGCCGATGCATCGACCTCGCCGTTGAGACCGTCTGCTTTTATTATCAAGATCGCCTTGGTGTTCTCGTTGCCCATGACCAAAGCAGCCTTCTCGCAGGCTACGTTGATCGGGAATAGCTGTAGCAGCAGCGGCAGCTCGTCTTCGGGGGCCGGCGAGCCGTCGCCGGAATCATCGCCTCCTTCGGCATTCCCGTCGGGGTTGGGGCGAGCATTGTCTGGGCGAGGTTGCTTGACATGATCTGGAGGGGGTGTGCGCTTCCCCGGTAGGAGCCCACCGTCCTCATTCCCTCTGGTGTCTGTGGATGCTGTCCCCGGCGGCTCCTGTGGCTTCTCGGACGTGGTCGGTCGGGGTTCGTAGCTGAGGCTATCGTCGTCCAAGATCCCCTTGAGGATGAAGTCGTAGGCGGGGCTGCGGTTGTACACGAACCACTCTAGCCCGACAAGCGAGACGTTGACCCGACACGGGACGCGAGATGTGCCAGGGCTGCCATTGGGGTTCGCGGTGCTCCCCTGTCCAGCCTCATCTGCATGGCCTTTACCCTTCTTCTCTTGCGACGCCGGCCCCTTTTCGATGCTTACGGAGCGGACCCTCCTCAGCCAATATGACCAGGTTATGTAGCCATGCTGGATCAGGATCGTCTCGTTGTTACCATAGTATCGTAGGCCAGTAAAAAAGATGCGGCCCGCAAGCAAGGAGACCTGCAGGGCTTGTATATCGATGTATATTCGGTACTGGTGCCAGGTGTAGGCTCGTAGCGCCCATGATATTATCGATGCTAGGACTCGGTTGAAGTAGAGCACGAAGAATATGGACCTGGCCGAGACATGCGGGTTAGGGCTTTGCGCAGAGGTGAAACGCGACCGGGGAAGCCAGGCGGTTGGATGGGAACGCACAGCAGGGCGGCGACGATCATGTACGCGATGAATACGCTGGACGGTAATGGAGTCGGTCAGTCATCTCGCGGTCCCAACGGCAGCGTGCGCAGGGTTTCTAGGGGCGCCATACCCTTGGTTAACGCCATCTTTAGCGAAGCCTGCCATTTTCTCGACAGACGGCCTTCCACCAGGGCAACAGCTCCAGCTCTGGCTGCTCGTTCAGCGTAGCAATGACGTCGAGCTAGCCATGATGGTGTCGAAGCAACCGCCCGCCAGACCGACCACAGAGGTTGTTTGATTTACGTGGCGAAAGCGACTGGGATTAGGCCTCGGGACAACTGGGCGAGCAATCGGACTAGAAGGGCTAGAACGGGCTAGCAATGGCGGCTGTTCGAAGCGACGAAGTTGAAGATTGAGTAAAGTAATGGCATCGGTTACGTAGGAGCTCCAACTCGTGCTCCCCTGTGCAGCTTCAAAGCGCGTCAGTCGGCAGAACAAATTGCTGATGACAAGGGTCGCCCTGGCCGCAAGATCCGCGGGGTCCACGCGGTCTTCTGTGCATCTTGCATACGGTAAAGAAGTGGGAAATCCCAGCCAATATCCATGCAGACTCGAAAACTCCATACTTTCGTTCATCGAAACCGTTGGGCATACTCTGTGCATGCATGATGTCGTAACTGATGGTATGAATAACTCCTAGGGTTCCAGCTGCAGCCATGCAAAGTTGTAGTCCCAGTTCGCCCCGAAAGGCTGGCACGGTTGACCACAGCACACGGAGCCCTGTCGGTAAGCCCCGCCCGGGGGTTTTTGGGGCCCCTGCTCCCCTATCGATTGGCCAGTGATAGCCTGGGGCGACAACGGCACCAACCGAAACTAAGGTAGTGCGCGTCATCTCTCGACAACTCCGCTGGTCACGGATGACAGCTTCAAGAACTCCAAACCCGCCTCCATCCAAACTCGACCGGTGCTCTGCTGCTGCCAAACCGGGGAACCTGCCCCTCCTTATCTCACTCTCTCCCAAGGCATGGCTTTGGCTCATCTAACTGCGCTTTTCTCGCACTGACGCTCGTCGTGTCGATAACCTTCCGCCGTCTTTCGTCCAGACCGCAGAAATCATGGTTGGAGGAACGGGTGAGAAGCTCGAGAGCACCCTCACGGCAGTCGCCGGTGTCGCGTCGCTCATCGCCACCTTTTTCTCCGTCATGTAAGCTGTGCTTTGCCGTCTTGTTCCACCATCCATCGTCTGTCCTGCGCCGCGCTAACCAGAGGACTCCTTGTCTGGCACAGTTCGATATGGCTCCAACTGTATGCTGCTGCTCCCGGCCGTCCCTCCCATACCGCGCGCCGCCCACTGACCAAGAAACCACAGCAAAAACTACCGCAAGCCACTACTACAACGATATGTCGTGCGCATCTTGTTAATGTATGGGCCATTACCAGTCTACACACGCAACCGAACTGAGCGAAGCATGGGTGGACGTCCTTTCTGACTAGATGCGCCAACAGGGTGCCTCTATACTCCATCTCATCATGGTCGAGCATGGTATCACTCAAGCTAGCCGCCTGGTTCGACCCAGTGCGAGATATCTATGAGGTAGGTAGTCGGCCCCGGTCCCTTCCACAGCCGCTGCGTCCGCGAACTCACCAAGCAAACCAATACGCCCCCAGGCCTTCACGATCTATACCTTCTTCCAGCTCCTCATTAACTACCTCGGCGGCGAGCGATCGCTCATCATCATGACACACGGCCGCGAGCCAGTGAGCCACGCGTGGCCCATGGACCACGTCTTCTCCAAGGCCGACATCTCGGACCCCTATACGTTTCTGGCCATCAAACGCGGTATCCTACAGTACGCGTGGCTGAAGCCGCTGCTCGCGATGTCCGCCATCGTCATGAAGGCTACGGGGACCTACAAGGAGGGTTATATCGGCCTCGACTCTGGCTACACCTGGAGCGGTCTGATCTACAACGTCAGCATGACAGTCAGCTTATACTGTCTCGCCCTGTTCTGGGTGTGCATGCACGAGGACCTCAAGCCCTTCCGGCCTGTGCCCAAGTTTCTCTGTATCAAGCTCATCATCTTTGCCTCGTACTGGCAGGGCTTCTTCCTATCAATCCTCGTGTGGCTGGGTGCCATCACGGACAAGGTCGAGGGCTACTCGCCTGACAATCTGGCCGCTGCGATCCAGGACTTCCTCATCTGCATCGAGATGCCCGTCTTCGCCGTCGCTCACTGGTACGCCTTCTCGTGGCACGACTTTGCCAACGACGCTGTGGAGGAGGCCCGCATGCCTGTCAAGTACGCCATCCGCGACGCCTTTGGTGTTCGCGACCTGATCGAGGACTCAAAGGAGACTTTCAAGGGTGACAAGTACGGTTACCGCGCATTCGATTCGGGCGACCACATCATGGCCCACGAGAGCTCCACTTCTCGCCTTGCCCGAGTCCGCGCCGGCATGAGATACGAGCGCGGTGGCAAGGGCAAGTACTGGATCCCCAAGCCCGGCCAGATCACCTCGGATATCAACCCCTACACCCCCCTTCTAGGACCCGGCGGCGGCACCTCCAACGGCGAGACCAGTCGGTCGAGCTCTAGGGATACTTTCGGCACGACCGAGGATCCGGCCTTGGACCCAGACGAGGAGGCCCTGTATGATAAGGCCCGGGGGCTCGAGTATGGGGACTGGAATGTGAGTTTTCCTTGGTTGAGGGTTATAGATCTCCCGTGCCTTGTCACCAAATACACTAACATGCAACATGCAGTACCCCGTGGTCGTCGCCAACATTCCAAAGAGGCCTTGGAACACCCCTCGAAATAGTAGTTACCAAGGCTCGAGTGATTCGATACCAACAAGGTCTTCTCTAGCCGTTGATGTCGCAAGACCGAAAAAGAAGAAGCCAAAGTCCAGCCCCCTCAGTGGCTCGAGCGGAGCAGCAGGAGCCTCAGCGGATGACGAGGGCGTGATCGTGAGCAGCAGCAAGAAAAAGACGTCCAAGAAGGACAAGGGAAAGCAGACGGCGTCAGCCGACTCCGGGAGGGCAACATCGCCGCACGGGACCCGCCGACCTGGAGTGCAGGCCGCCGAGAAGCCCGCTCTGTCCGAGATCCCGATAGACGTCTCCAACGTTCCAACTGCCGATGGTGATGAGAGCCCGAGCGCAGCAGACTCGGCCACCGCGGCGGCAGCAGAGGACGCGGGCCACTGGGACAGGGAGGCCCAGTCGCCTGTGGCCGTCTCGCCCAAGTACGACATCGACGAGGAGGACATGCGTGACGTCTGGGGCGGCGGAGATCAGTCAGGAAGCCGGAAGCATCTGTGATGTGCGTGCTCAAGAGTGGAAGCCAGGGATACAAAATGAAACAGCACACTCTCTGTGAATTTGTCATGTTTTGCTTGCAATTTTATATGCTTGACTTTTTTGTTGTTTTCTTTTTCCTTGAGATACCCGTCTTACGGCAAATGTTCTTATCTCTTGTTGGTTTGGTTTGCGTTTCTATCCCCATCTAAGCCAGCGCGTGTATTCGATGTTATCTACTAGTTAAGCAAAGCATTGTGTGTTGGGGGCCTCGATGGTCATCACTTGGTGCGGCTCTCAATGTCTAAATGCGTGAACGGCATCTTATAGGGAGGGACACATAAGGTGTCTCTCGGCCGGCGCGCGCGCGTCTGTTTCTTGTGATAGCCATCCCAAGCCAGACAGCGACTACCTGAAAAAAAAGAAAAAAAAAAAAAAAAAAAAACCAACTCCTTTTATCCTCCCGTCGTCGTGTTGAAAATGGGGAACCGGGTGAGTGAGCCCGGCCCCGACGAAGAATAAGCCACCTCCGCCATTCGTTCCCGTCCGTCCATTCTAGTTAAGAGATTGGACCCCCCTTGGGATACAAAAAATAAAAGAGATAACAGTAATAAAGATATTGAGGGGAAAAAAAAGAAACTGGTAAAAATAAAATCATGTATCCGATCGTTCCGGCGTGAATTGCCAGTGTCCGGGGAGGGGTGGGGTATCGTTGAGATATAATGTATGCTCCGTCGTGTGTGGACTTTTTTTTGTCCGTCCCCCTTCCGCCAGCAATCTCGATTTCCTTCGTGATGCTGGACTTCTTTTAGCCCAGCCCTATTGGTTCCAGAAATGCTCCTTCTTTTTTGTTGAAAAATTCGCTCGCAGTCAGATTTTGCCCTTTCATTTTCGGGCCCCGTAACGCCCCTAGGTAGGAAGGAAGAAAGAAACAAAGAAAGCAGATGATTGTGCGCCCCGCATCGTCATGTGTAAGAAAATGGATGATTAAAAATGAGAGCGAAGGCGTAAGAAGGCAAAGCAAGAAATAATGTCCAAGGATAGGTTAGGTAGTCTGGGAGTCGGCGAAGACCTGCCTAGGCGGCAACCGCGGTCGCCACGCTGCGGGCAGTCTGGTGGGTGCCGTTAGTGACCGAGGTCCCGTTGGTGCCATTGGCCTCTGGTCCATGGTCAACTGGGACCACGACCTCCTTGTCCAGGTCCGGGACCGTTATGTCCTTGAGCAAGTCGAAGATTGTCCGTGGCGAGTGGAAATCGTTGTTCACTTTGTAGGAACATATTAGTCGATGAAGTTATTTCCCAATGTGTATGCCAAAAGACAGCAAAATAGGTGGTCAGGGGTCGTTCACTTACCGATATTGACCAGGTACCACTCCTGCATCATCTTCTGGATCAGGACACGGCTTGGCGAGTTGGCTTCGTGACAGCGAGCCCACTCCATTCCCAGTTGGAATGCCTCATCCTTCCAGGCCAGGAAGCTGATGCCCTCGACCACGGTCGGCTGCACAATCTCCTTGCCCGGGAAGACTCCCCAGGTGACGGCGTTGGGTCCCTCATAGGTGGCGTTGGTCTGCAGGTCTCCAGACTTGGTGACGGCGTAGTAGGTAAGGTCCGGGTGCGTGTGCAGGCGGCTCTTGATCTCGGCAAAGAGGCTTGGGTGCACGAGCAACTCCAGATACGCCTTCTGGTAGACGTAGCCGTTCGGCGGACCCCAGCCGTGCACGGGGTGGGTCGATTTGACCCCGTTGATGGCCGGCTGCGAGTTGATGGTGATGAGGCCGCGCCTGTTGAGGTCCAGCAGGTCGTCCTTTATCAGCTCTCCCTCGCCCGTGAGCGGGGCCTCACTCCAGGGCAGCGTGGCGATCTCCTTGTTGACATATCGGATGAAGAGCGAGGCCACGTCCTTGAAAGATCGTGGCTCGCCAAACTTTTGCCTATTCTGCTCGTTGGTACCGACCAGCCCGATTCCGTACGCGTCCAGCTCGCCAAAGGCGGGGGACCGCGAGTCTCCCCAGCGGCCGTTGGGGAACTCGTCCCAGTCCTGCGTGCGCATAACGTACGACTTGTTGCGGTTCCGCCAGAAAATGGGGCGAACGTCCTCGCCGCGACGCCCCAAGCCAAGCGACTGTTTCCACGGGAGAGCCTGCTTGAGCGGCTTCGTTGGGGACGGCAACCAGCTGAGCTCCTCGAGGATCATGGTGGTGGACTGAGCCAGGTTCATGGTGTAGAAGTGGAGGTGGCGTATGCCGCCCGCCAGAATCTTGCGGCACATTTCAACAACGAGCTCCTTCCCCATGACCCGCACGGCGGCATCGTCGTTCTTGACAGGCTCTAGACGGCGAATCCACTCGTCGGGGATACGGGCCTGCATGTGGTTGGCGCGGCGCAGAAAGCTCGCGTAGGTGGCGATAGGCATGATCCCCGGGATTATGGGGATGGTGATGCCCCTCTCGCGCACCCGGCCAACCCAGCGCAGGAAGTTTTCGACATCGTAGAACATCTGGGTGACGATGAAGGAGGCGCCCATGTCGACCTTCTCCTTGAGGTGGTCCAACAGCGAGTCCTCGTCCTTGTTGTCGTCACACCCCTCAGGGTAGCCGGCGACGCCTATGTCGAAATGGTCGCCATAGGTCTTGCGGATGTGGGCGACGAGGTCGCGGGCGTAGTGGAATCCGTCCTGGGCGGCCTCCCACTTCTCCTTGTCCCTAGGAGGATCGCCGCGCAGGGCGAGGATGTTTGTGCAGCCGGCCTTGTAGGCCTTGGCGAGAGCGTCGTTGACCTTTTCGACACCCATATCGGTACAGGTGAGGTGCATGCATGTCTCAAGGCCAAAGTACGTCTGGGCCTGAGTGACCATCTCGCACGTAAGCTCGGCGATGCGGCCACCAGCACCCCAGGTGATGTCGATGAACTTGGGACCGAGGTGGTACATGCGCTCCATGCGGTCGTAGAGGTTTTGCACACCTTGAGCTGTCTTGGGCGGGAAGTATTCGAACGAGAAGGACGGATTTCCCGTCCTGTCGGCCTCAGCCAGCATCTCCCTGATGTGCATGTTGAGGGGAGCCTCAGGGGGCGGATCCTGGTTTAGGGGAAAACGTGAGAGCCACCAGACCCTCGGAGCTATAAAGACAGTAGGTATGGAGGTAGGTAGGAGGTAGATGGGTAGGTATTATGTGCCTGATTAGAGAGAATGGCGGAGGTTGGTCAGTACAGGAGCTAGACGGTAGTGCAACGTTTAATTGGGGGAGTTAAATGGCTGTGTGGCAATGTGTGATGGAATAAAGATGGGCAAGCCACGGAGAGGACGGCTCAGAAATTGGTGAGAAAGAAGCATGCTGGGACCCCGAGACGTCATGTAAAGACGCACGGATGCGTCCTGAGCCCCGCCACCGGAAAGGTCGTTAGGCATGTGCTGCTGCCAGTCGCTTGAGTCGACAAGGTTGGCGACCAGGTACCGAGGCAGGGGAGTTGAGGCGACCAAAGGATGTGAAGTTTGGGTGAAAGGTGGCAGCATAAGGGTCGGAGTCATAACCCCAAGTGGCGGTCTGGTTTGCGGAAGGCGATGCAAGGACGACGACTCTGCTCCAAAAGCATGACGCGTGATGATGTGGCGGGAAGCAAACGGCCTTTGGAAAGATATAGCATGCCAGGAGCCAAACAGGCATAATCAGGGAGGGTGCGGTCCAAAGCAGAAAGCGACATGGAGAGATGGGGCCGAACATTCGATGGCAAGCACGGGACAAAGCGTTGGAACTTACCTTGCAGTCTAGAAATTACGGCAGCATATGCCCGTCTCCTTCACGCACCGAAGAGCAGGCTGAAGCGAAGGAGGAAAAAGGGAGAATCTCGAGCCGGACTGGTTGTGGAGAAACCCGATGGGGAGGAGAAGACAGGAAGGTAGAATAGAAATAAATAAGGCGGGCCGATGCCGAGACGGTGTGGTAGCACCGCACCTCCCAACCCATTGATCCAGTTCCAAGAACCACCCCGAGGCTGGCAGACCCCGGTGCTGGCGGTCTGTATTCCTCCAGTGTAGCACGCAGGCGCAGTGCTTAGTCCAGCCGGTCGGGAAGCAGCTTCTGAGAAGAGGGTGGGGTGGGCACAAGGGGACGTGGAACCCCGGAACACCACTTCACACTTCACACAAAGGAACAGGGTGCAGCCAGGCACGGAAAAGCAAGTCACATTCGTATTACCTGCCTATGTACATGGCGGCTGGGCCACCGTTTGTTTTTCACCGTCGTGTCTGGCTGCCCCGGAGGATGGCGAGTTAGGTTGCGCCTAAGTTTTTCTTGGGTCGAGGTCGCGTGGGCAGGGAACATCGGTGAGCTTGGGCTCAATCCATGGATGGTCCACGTACCCCGCGGCGGTGACGGGTGCCCGCACTGTGGCAGAGTGCAGGACAGCACAGGTTCTAGCCTCGTCCAAAATCCCTGTCCGCACCCAGCGTATCAATTGTTGTTGACGGCCGCGTGCCGCGGAGCCGCCGGTCAGTGCTGCGACAACCCCCCATACGGACACCCGAAACTGGTTGATCCTCAATTGCCCGCCCGAGAACCGCCTGCTACACGATGCGCTTGAAATTGAGGACATCGTTTGTATTCAACGCGCCCCTTCCCAAAGAATTGATGGTGGCTGGAATGTTGAGGCCAAGCCGGGAACTCTCCCTTGAACCCACCGCACCGCAGCTATGGTGGGGGTCCCAGGCCCCACCCATAGCTACACGTTGAAACGAAGGTGCGAGATCGGCCCAGCGGCCCAGCATCAAACAACAACGGATCCGACGGGCGCCCCTCCTGCTTCAAACTCTGGCCGTTGGTGGCATTTTGATTTCAGGTAAAGTGCCTAGGTCCAGGCCCGGCGGACGACAGCGGCGGTCGCCGCCCAGCGTGCAAATGCAGCCGAGGTTGCCGAGTTGATGAACCCGGCCGTTGATTCGGATGAATACGAACCGCACAAGATGGCAGACGTGGCGGGCTGTTGAGTTATATCATGGCCAAGTGCTGATTCGTGACTGGGTCCATTTCATGGGAGCCCAAAAAAGAGGTACATATTAATATAGATGTGACCAACTAACAAGAATGGAGCTTGAGCAGTCCCAACATGTTCGTGGATACCCTTCCACTGCGCGTTTTGGGCGTTGGTCAAGCATCCATATGAAGCCGAGAGCTCCAGACATGAAAAAGCCGCGCGGCCAAGCGGGCTGCTATACCACCTCAGGATCATCCGACCTTGCACTGGCCGCCTCGAGTCTTAGTTTACTTGCACCCCTCAGGCTCCTCCAGCGATTGCTCTGGTTGACGATCTCGCGGTCGAAGACAAACCACCACTTCTCAAACAGAGCCTGGCCGACCTCCCAACACTCCGCATCGTACGGATCTCCACCGTACATGCGCAACCCTTCAGAAGCATCCTCAAGGTCATCTGTGAGGGATCAGCATTGCCATTAGAAATCCCGCTTCAAAGCACATGAAAAGGAGGAATACCAGTTGGATCAGGGAGCGAACAGATTGGCGAGGGGAAGAGAGAGACTGACACACGAAATGGATGAGCCCGAGGGGTCCCGCGGCGCTCGGCGGACGCATCGACTCCGGCAGGCTGAAGATGCTGATCAGCCGGTCGCGCGCAGAAGGCCACGGCACCAGGTCCAAAACCGGGTGGTGCAGGACCTTTGCCTGCGTCGGCGTCGGGCGCCACGTTTCCGGGAGGAGACGGCCTGCCGACTCGCAGCCCCCCGGTCCGTTGAACGGCGAAAGCGTCTTGACGTCCCAGATCGTCGATGTGCAGCCGAGACGGCCGGCTATCCGCAACAGCGCCCGGACGAGCGTGAGCTGCGGGACCGGGAGGAGGTACGAGTCCGGGGACGAGAAGGGGTCGCTCCCGACGGCGTCGTTGGCTGCCCCTGGGCCAAGGGAGTCGGATGAAGAGGATGAGGAGGAGAAGGACGAGGATCCTGGTAGTAGGGTTGCAAAATTCATGGGGTCAAAGGTGAGATCCCCAAACACGCTGTTGTTGATGGGTGGTGGTGGGTTTTTCTCTGTCGACGACGGCCCTGTGGTGCTTGCGGTATCGCCTAGTCCTGGCAACATCCAATTGCTGCCGAGGAACATCCCAAAAGGATCACCGTTGCTCAGGCCAGGGCTTTTGGGCAACAACTCTAGCCCGGCACTCGCAAGCTCGTTCTGGTCGCCCTCGTGAGCTTGCAGATGATTTTGGCTTTCTTGGACCCGTTCAGGCTCCGAGTTTGGGGCTTGAAGAGAATCCCTCTGGACCGATGATGACACTTCTGTCGCCAAGGGTTGTTGCTTTTTACGTTGCCCTATTGTCAAGTGTCAGCCCTGCTTTATACGCTCCAACGTCCTCAGTCAATTAAGCAAGCTCGGGAAGCTCACGGTATCGCCGCTGAGCTAGGACGTTCAAAACCCTCTTCCTCTCAGCAGCATCGTCATTGATGTCGGGCACAGCTAGTGGAGGAGGATCCTTGCGGATCCGCTGCCGTGCTGCTCTGCGAGGGGCGCGGGCGGGTTGTGAGGACTGGCTGCTGGATGGCGACATTATGAGGACTGGGACGAGAATCAAGACCTCGATCAATTTGATTATGGTAATTCATCTGTCTGCACAATGCTGTCGTCTCGGTGGTTTGCATCCTCGAGAGGTAAGTGATGGTAAGACGACATGACCCCTGTTTGCCGTTTTGCAGGGCTGCAACATAACGGCTAAGCATAACGGGTGATCCAGACCCAGCTTGGCCTAGGGGCAAACGGAATCCGCTGACACTTTTATGGTGAAAAGCACCAGATATCCGTCTATTCACACGGAAATGATGCTCTGATCCTAACTGCCAAAGAAGCTCTCAAGGCACGGCAAGACCTAGATCAACGCCACTGAAGCTGAGAACGGGAACATTTGGAAATTGGTGAGATGCCATCCCCTTGAACGTCACAAATCTCGACCCCCACTATTAGCCGGGCCAAGCGGGTGATTTATGCTCATGAACAACAAGCTTGGATGGTCGTGCCTGAATGGCATCACTCCGAATACCCTACTTACCTGTACATACCTAGCCTTAACGTATCCCCAGCCGGACTCGAACGAGACCAAGGCATTGATTGAACCCAAGCCGAGGCTGAGCAAGGACGCTCAACACACAGCAGTGTTGCATCCGCCGGGCTGTCTCATGCCGCCGGGCTGCGCATTGATCCCGTCAGCACTAGAACGCGAATGGAAGCGCCATGCAATTTTGAGCAATCAAATCAGGTGCCAGCCCGCCAGCGCGCTTGCGCTTTCCTTTAGTGAGGCCAGCACGTATTTCCCAAAGGGTGGCATCATTTATTTGGCCGGTCGAATTAGAATTATGCCGCTGTTCCCGAGTTCAAAAAACGCATCGTGGAGGAGGCTCAACATGGAACACCGGATCGATCCGTTTGTCGGGGCCTGTCATTTTAGTTGGATTGCGTTCCCTTCCAGTCAACGATGCGATCGAACCACCCCGACCCCTACCTGGGGGCTGTTCGTTATTTTTTTTTTTTTCTTCGTCGGGTATGGGATGGGGGCGCAATGAATGTGGATCAAGCGGGGAGCGAGCCCGTAACCCATCCACCCATCACGAACCAAGTCGTCGGCACACAGAAGCTGAAAACTGAACTCTCTCCTGGTCTCGCTGAGCTGAGTCAGAGCTAGATGTTCCAGCAGGCTACCTAAGATGATGGTGCCTTTGCGGTTGGTTTTCTTTTTCTGGCGGCACAAAAACGCCTCCGTGAAATCTTCCAATCACCAAGGTTAACTGGGGTGAGACGCAGAGATGAACTGATGCTCCAAGCAGCTTTTCCAGGATGTGGCGGGGAAATGCATGGGTGGGTGGGGAGGCCTGGCCTCAGCTCACCAGATAAAATGCCCTTCTCAGCTCCTCCTCGGGTGGAATATAATTGCGCCCCATCCGACGTGAGCCGGCTCGGTCTCGCCCGCATGTGGCCATCGCGTTTTCGAGACCCATGTCCTTCGCCCCCTTGCTCACCTTCTTTTTGCGGTTAACAGGCCCCTCTTCTGTCGCTTGGCTCTGCCCTTCCTTATCCTCTTTTTCTTTTCTCTAACGGTCAGCTTAGTGCGCCAGGCAGGCAAGCAACACACCCCCAAGCCCAACGGGATTTGATGTGTGCTTGCACGTTTGTCTGTTGGGCCAAGGAAAAGAGCCAAGAGAGGTTGATGATCCTTTAGCCTGGGGGGCTTACTACAAGCATGGCGACTGATACTAATGTATGTGGATTCGAATCCCTCATCCTCGTTGTGGTCTATGCGCTGCGGCATATGCAGGATCAATGGTGAGAAGAGGTCAGCAAAGCTCTAACAATGGCAACTTGATTTTCGGCAGCACGACCACGCCCCCGAGGTCGCCCCTCCGTCTTTCCCGGAGGCTGTCCCGCCGCAGCAGCCAGAGGTCTACAATGCCCAGCAACAGACCCAGCAGCAGCAGGCTTACTACGCGCCGTCGAAGCCCGAGTATCCACCAGTGGTCTCGTCGCCGCAGCCGACCACAGTCTACGAAGCCAGCCACAGCGGCGGTGGCGGCGGCGGCGGCGGCGAGGAAAAGAGGAGAGGCGGTGGGACGGAGCGCACGGTATGCGGCTGCACGCTGATCGTGTTCGTGCTGAGCGTCATTGTTGCCATCTTGGCCGCCGCCGTCATCGGCCTGGCCGCGGGCACGGGGATCGAGGCGGGCCTGGCAAGCGAAGCCAACGACAAGTACCAAAGGCTGCAGGCGTCCGTGTCAGCGGCCGGCATCCTGAACCCTACGGGCTCCGGGTCGGCACCGCCCGCCGCGAGCACCTCGTGCCCCAACCCGGAACCTGTCGTGCTCGACAATGGCTGTTCCACCAACTCCTCGGCTGTCAACGGGCAGTTGTACACCTCATTCAAGCGTATGTTTAGTTCTCAATCCGCGGGCACGCGCGTCTTTTCGCGGCCCACTGCCTACGACTCCAGGCTTTGCTGACGTGTTTTTCCTTCTTTCCAGTGCTATCGCTCGTCACATACACGATGCAATGCAACAAGGATGTGAACGGCACCGTCCTCTACTCTTTGTTCGCGCCCGACTTCAACACGTGTATGGACTCGTGCTCGGGCTATACGAAATACGCCACGGACTTCTTCGGCGCGACGAACGTGAACGCAACCTGTGCTGGTGTCAGCTACATTCCCCTGTGGACCAACAAAACCACAGCCCTGGCGGGCGGCGCGCCTGGGAATTGTTACCTCAAGAGGGGGCCGTTGGAGAACAAGGCGTTTATAATCCCCAACGCGGGGACGCCAGTTCATGGGGCTATTGTCAGCGGCGGATAATGAAAAGTACTTTGATAATGGATCGCGTTTGTTTTTCCCAGCGCTTGTACCTACCTGTACATACATACCTAGTTTTGACCCGGAAAACATTGGCCATGTGTCGTATAATAGTTGAGCTTAAGACGTAGTGGCGGAGTGTTGCTGTACTGCCGAGGCAGATGGGTTAGTTTTCGATTGATGGGTTGTCCG
Source organism: Magnaporthiopsis rhizophila (assembly GCA_003049465.1). Taxonomy (NCBI): domain Eukaryota; kingdom Fungi; phylum Ascomycota; class Sordariomycetes; order Magnaporthales; family Magnaporthaceae; genus Magnaporthiopsis; species Magnaporthiopsis rhizophila. Next base: position 262,739 of record PYSS01000013.1, read on the forward strand.
TATTCTTTACTCGTCCTGCGTGTCGACAATGCGCAGTGACATGATGGCTCCAAAACAGCTCTGCGCAGGTAATGGATCAGGAGCAGGATCGGCTTGCAACGGTTCCACGCGGGTTTAAGGGGCGCATATTGCTGGATGGAACACCATCGCCGACTAACACGGTCCGATGACCGGAGCGCCGAGAACCGAAAGAGGGATGTTGACACGCCGGTGGGAGCCGTTGTGAACCGGGGCGCGGGTGTCGTTGGTTGCATTCCGCAATCCCGCCGCCTTGCCGTGCTATTCCCGGAGGCTGGTTGGCGCTCTTGCCAGGTCGACCACGGCAGGCTTCGGGACCGGGAGAGATATTGGACCGGCAATGCGTGCCCCATTGCGATGGCAAGCGACTAGCTGCTTTATACGGAGAGACTAGGTGCCCGAGGCGGTCAGGCTTGTAGGAGTTTAGAGTCTTGGCCTGGCTGGCCCCGACCAAGATGACGGCACTATACTGCTCATGCATCAGACGGTCGATTTATAAGCCGGTTGGGTCACCTGAAGTGTTTTCCCGGACAAGCAAACCCATGCCGAGGAGAGGCTAGGGCTGCTTCTGCTCCGAACGTCCACTGGTGGCTGTGACGCCAATCTGTCGCCTGTCTTCATGTCTAGTCCAGTAATAGAGACACGTAAATTTTTTAGACTGCTGGCCTCGTCGGATGAGCGCGGCGATAGCAGGCCTAGTGGATGCCTGCGTCCCGCCTTTTCGCTTGGCCGCCCCTTCCCTCCCAGCTTTGTTCTGCCCTCACTGGATGTCGCACTGGATTTGCGGTGGGCTAATGTTTTTGGTGCCAACCAGCCGGGCCCGCCGCACACCAAGTGTGGGTCCATGTCAAGTCGAAGGGCGTGCATACAACCCCTGTCACTGAGTCCTCTCCCCCACCACAATCCGTGACTCCTTTCTCGGAGCCGACAGAGAGATCTTCTCACCTCGCTGTAAGTTGGCCTGGGGCTTTCCTGTGTCTTCCTTTTTGTTCCCTCCTTTTTCCCTTTTATATCCCAATCCTGGGGAATCCTCCTCTGCCATATTCACCTCCTCGGTATCCTCAGGCTTCGAGTTCATTGTCCTTGCACGAGTTGGCGCCTGCCCTTGAGCGTTGGCTGTGGGCAAGGGGTGATGCGTGTTGTCTGACTTTATACTTGATTCTTGACCTGCTCCTTCTAGACGAACGCCTCACAAAGGGCGTCTTCTGTCATCGGCCACCACCCCTCCATACTACCCACCCCGAGTTGGAATTGTCTCCCATTGGCCGCGTGCCTTGGCTGTTGACGAACCGAGCCTCCCAGACTTCCCCTCTCGCTCACTTCTTTGACATCAAGGGCGCGCTTCTTCTCGGCCATCTTTGTCTTGCACTTTGCCCTGACAAATTACCCCAAATCGCACGGGCGTGTCTTGATTCTCTCGCTTCCACGCACGCCCTATGCCGGTTGTGCCTGAGGAGACTGCCTCAGATCTCGCAATGGACGAGTTCATCAACTGGGACAGGGTCGAGTCGCCGGCGGGCGCCGGCGGCCATGGCCTCGATATGCCCCAGCCCCTGCCCCTGCCCCAGCCACACCTAGACGGCGACCCCAACATGGACCTGTTGTTTTCCAATGTCAACGGAGACGACTTCTCCTTTTGGGCCCTGGAGCATTTCGCCAACTCGGCCAACTCAGCCAATGCTCTCCCGGCCGACGACCTTCTCGCCTCCATTGAGCCCCAAACAATGGTCCAAGAAGGACCAGACCATGCCGAGTCTCCATGCTTTCAGTGCCGCCTGCGTGGGTATTCGTGCAAAACTATCCACGAGGGTAAATACAAGGGTTACTGTACCAGTTGCGTTGCCCTCCGCGTTGGCTGCAGCCAGGCCTTCGATATGGGCCAGGGCGCCTGGCCTCCTGACGAGAACTTTCCCCTGAACCCCTGGCCGGTTGCCGGAGACCATCCCAATGTCATCCTCCAGCCCATGCCCAACATATCGTCGTCTGTCCCAGACATGGCGATACCGCCGCCAGCATCATTGCCCTCGCTCTCAGAGGCGCCGCCAGCCGTCCCGAAACCCGAAACCTCAACAGCCTCCTCTCAACCCCCTACCCCCGCGCCGGGAAAAGTTGGGGCGCGTCTCTCCAAAGAGGCTGTGCGCATCTTGAAGAACTGGTATTCGACTCACAGCCGGCATCCTTACCCGAGCGATGACGAAAAGGAGTCGCTGCAGCGCCTCACCGGGCTGAGCAAGCTGCAGATCAGCAACTGGCTCGCCAACTACCGGCGCCGGAGCAAGTACACACAGCCCCGCTCTACATCACCCAACGTTCGAAACCACTCGATTGTGGGCAGCATAGACATACCACGCAGGCGTGGCACACCGTCTCCTCTAGACACCCGCGGGCCTACAGCAAGGACATACGAGGACATGAATCCAATGCAGCGTTGGGAGAACTCTCCACCAGAGCACGAGCCTGCCTCTGCCACAGATATTGCCAGGGCCGTTTCGGCCTCTTCTGGCATGTCCTCGGGACTCACCAGTCCCTACAGCATGCCGTACACAGATGACGGCTCTGGGAGATCGCTGGGCCACGGCTCATCAGCCAGCAGCCTGGGCACGTCGCACAGCAGCGGCGGGTCGTTTGCTTCGGCCTTCTCATTTGGCTCGCGCAACTCACTCGGCTCACTCGGATCGCTCCCACGTGGGAGGCGGCGCAGGAGGCGGCGGCCGGCGGCCAACGGTCCCAGCGGTTCCACCCGTATCCCTCTGTCTCAGCCCCTCAAGACCTTCCAGTGCACTTTCTGTACCGAAACCTTCAGGACCAAGCATGACTGGGGTCGGCACGAGAAGTCGCTCCATCTCTCGCTGGAGCGCTGGGTCTGCTGTCCAAAGGGGGCCAAAGCGTTCAACCAGGAGTCGAGCCAGATCCAATGCGTCTTCTGTGGCGAGGCGAACCCGGATGAGGCGCACCTTGACACGCACAACTTTGCGCCATGTCAGGAGAAGAGCAGAGACGAGCGGACATTCTATCGCAAAGACCATCTGCGGCAGCATCTGAAGCTGGTACACAATGCCAAATTCACACCTTGGTCCATGTCGTCGTGGGAGGAGACGACTGCAGAGATCAGATCGCGATGCGGGTTCTGCGGTATCATAATGGATTCGTGGAGCATAAGGGTCGAGCATCTTGCCGAGCACTTCAAGACGGGAAACACCATGGAGGACTGGAAGGGAGACTGGGGTTTCGAGCGCCCCGTGCTTGATATGGTCCAGAGCGCCATCCCACCGTACCTGATTCACGAGGAGAGACTCTCGCCACTGCCGTTCACGGTGTCGCAGGGCTCTCCCGAGACGCCGGTGAACGCATACGACCTGATAAAATACGAGCTGATGTACTGGGCCCAAGGCGTAGCTGAGGGCCCAACCGACGAGGCACTGCAGCTTGAGGCCTGCCGCATAATCTTTGGGGCAGAGGCGCTCTCACACAAGGATCCGTCGTCGGTCCCCTCGTGGCTGAGCGACCTGATCATGTCCAACCCCAACCTGAGGCTCCAGGCCCAGATGGGTCCAATCAGGGGGCAGCGCGATAGCCGGATGGCTCGCCTGACGGTCAACGGCAAAGACAACATATTCGACGACTGCCCGTTGGAGCGGCAGCTGCGCGACTACGTCAACTCGAGGATGATGCTCGGGTTGTGCGCTACCGACAGCGAGCTCCAGGTCGAGGCATGTACAATCCTGGCCCGCATGGAGGAGTCGACGAGAATCCCATGCGAGATGGTTGCCAACCTCATCATCAGGCTCATAAAAGGATCCAAAGCCTGGCTCGCCCCGTTCCGGCAGCGGGCGCACATAGCAAGGTCCGAAGACATGGCGGACGAAGACCGACGTCCCCTGGACGGCAGCAGCCTCGACTCTACCATCCACAACTATAGCAGACTGGAGAGAGAGCTGGCCGACTTTTTGCGGGAGCAGAGCGCGCTCGGCATCCAGTTGGATGATGCAGTCCTACAGCAAAAAGCTCGTTCCATCATATATGGAAACAATGACGGCTGGAATCAGACGGCGGCGGACAACCCTGAGTGGCTTGCCGGTTTCAAGAAACGGCTCGACGAGGCCGAAGCGGTTACGAACCCGGTGGCCACCTATGCCATGTCCGAGTTTCTCACCGCGAGCCCGTGCCCTTCTTCCGCCTGGAGAACGCAGCAGCCCGGATTCGGTCCTGCGACCACCCTTAATACCTCTGTGGGTGGCTTGCCGGGTACCTCCAAGGGTGGTTCTGCTGGCCGGAGTGGCAACACATTCCTTTTTCTGAACGACATGAACTGCTATCGCAGGCTGGAAAAGGAGCTTAGTCGATGGGTGGCTGGCTTGATGTCACCAAACAACCCCAACCGCCACGTGCCCACAGACGAAGAGCTTCAGCATCAAGCGCGATGGATCCTCTACGACGAGTAAGTGTTGAAGAACAAGAAGGACGAACGACTCAGAGATAGCGGATCGCTGACAGGCATCTTTTATTTTCCCTTGCAGCGATGATCCCTGGAATAACACGGCGGCAGACAACGCCGAGTGGCTGCTGCGCTTCAAGCGCGACATCGGCATACTCCCAGACAAGTCTGGCCCCGGCCTGGGGGAAACCGGATCCTGGTCCGTCCGGCAGGGCGGCACTGGCTTCGCGCCACCCTACGCCTACCCGCGGGCAGGCCGCTCAATCATGGCACTGACGCCGGGGGCGAGTCCCGACGGCGCCGGGTGCGGCGGTGGTCCCGACGGCGGCAAGGTGCAAGTGACCATGTGCGAGGGAGGCAAGCCGTTCGAGACGGAGCAGCGCACGGTGGACAAGTTCCTGCGCGCGGCGGCGACGCGGTACCCGCCGCCAGCGGCCGTCTTTTGCTCGCGCGAGCTCGAGAGCGGCCTCGCCGAGTTTGCGCGTGCCGGCATGCGGGCGTCGGCGACGGGCGACATTCTGCCCTCTGACGAGGCGCTCAGGGCCAGGGCGCGCGAGATCCTAGATACGGATGTGACGGCGGCGGATGACGCGGTGCTGCTGGAGAAGTTCAAGGCCATGATCAGGGGCGGCGGCAGCGGCAGCGGCGATGCGAGCCACGCCTCTCCTGCTCATGCTGCAGTGGCTAATGAGGGCACCACCATTGGCGACCAGGGTGGTCTCGGAGACGACGCATTGTTCCCACAAATGGGGATGGATTTGGATTTGACCAAGTTCACCAACTCCCAGCTGGACGATATGCTTCAGGATGTGGATTTTGACGATGGGGGCGGCGCCATGTTGGTGGGCAGCCCGAGCCAGGTTTTATTCTGATTGTGGCGCCGGTTTTCTGGGGCAGTAATGGAGTCTATGATTTTCAATAAAGAGAGTGAGAGATCTGCGTCAGGGAATCTGAAACAAGGTAGCGGCATGAGGCTGAGCTCTAAGTCTTTTTTGGCCTGGTCAGCGCTCTGACATGGATCAATTGGTGAATGAAGTCATTTGTGACGGTGCTCCTCCTTAGAATGCTTGGCCCGGGTCCGTCTTCGAATGCTCACATCATTGCGCCCGAAGCTCAATCAGCCATTTGCGTCAGCACAGTCGGGTCATCTATTGCACCCATCATTGATCTCACATTGCAAGTATTTGGCGGGCATCAATATTATTATATCTTGGATTGATCCCACCACATTCATCGAGCTTTGAGCTCTGGTTGTCGAGCGCGGGCCCGATACCTGGTAAGGAGAAGCAATTACCTGACACCGAGCTACCCCACCAGCAGACACGCCCGTGCGTCCACCTGAAGCGCGGGCGCTGCCGCCACGGCCAGATTAACCATAAATCACAGAACAAAGAGCTGACCTTCATAACTAAAAGTTCCGGGCTGAACAAGGCGCACCAAACCCTTCCCCTTTTCTCCCCCAACACACTCCCGACGAAACTTTCCGACGAGCTCTGGTGCCATTGATTTTGGCCAAGGTCAATATTTGACCCACTGCAGCTTCCCTCCCCCCACGGGCGTTGCATTTGATACCAGCCTCAGCCCATATTTGGCAGTGCTCAGGCTTCAGCACTCTGCTGGTACCAAGTTCTATCCCCTGCAGATCACTGCGCCCGTGCGCGCGCGGCCTGGCTCGATTCGGAATACGACGTCTCCGAGGCTGGTGTGAAGCAGGAGAGAGGGAGATCTTTATCGGCCACTTGGATCATTGGTGGAACAAAAAAGTTAAAGAAACAGAAAAGAAAAGAAAAAAAAAAGAAAGAGGGATGGAAAGCCAGCTTGTGCTTGTTACCTGATCGCCCCAGCTTTAGCCGGCATCTTTTTTTCCCTTCATCCTTCCCGTTTCTACATACTTCAGCCATTTTGCCCTTCCCGTCCCTGGCGACACGACACAATCAACTCTCCAAGGGAACCCGGAAGGAACACACGGACCAAACCCATCCGGGGATGCCAGCCTATCTATGCCACGGGTTTCGGTGGCACCGGCAGTCGATCCGGGTCTTTGTGGTGGTGCAGGACCTCGACGACGCCGCCCCCGAGTGGATCATAGGCCGCCGGTCTGCCACCGCCTTCTTGAGCTCCTTCTACAACATATTCGACTTCCTCCCCCGCCTCGGCATCAACAGAAGCAGCAGCAGCAGCAATAGACCGACGACTCCCAAGCAGCAGCAGTCGTCGTTGCTTTCGACGGCTGCTAGCAGCACCACAACACGCAACATCACAATCGATGATGTCATGGGCCAGGAGGCCTGGTCCGCCGTGCGCCTGCTGGAGGAGTACGACCCGACCCGCCTAGACGAGGTGTCGCGGCCCTACGCCTACGTGGCTGACTACGTCGTGCGCATCGACCTGTCCGTCTCCATCGTGGACGAGATGACGCGGTACGAGGAGCGGCTGCGCGGAGGTGGCAGTAGTAAATCCTCAGCAGCAGCAGCAGCAGGAGAACCGCTGCTGCCACCCGCAATGGCCGGCCCGCACTCGGACGAGACGGGCCGGAAACGCCCCGCCAAGGAGCAGCGCAAGGCCGGCTGGCTCGAGAAGCTGCGCGACCAGCTGCAGCGCGGCGAGGACATCAAGTGGTACGTCGTCGTCAACGGCGACGAGGAGCGCCCTTGGGAGTATGGGGAGAATTGCCGGCGATGTGGCGGGAGCGAGGAGGTGGGGCAGGCGAAGGAGGAAGAGGAAGATGGTGGCGGACTGGAGACGGAATACAATCGAGCCCTGGAAGCCCGGAGACGGGAACAAGAGCGGCAAAACAAACAACAGCAACAGCAGCAGCAGCAGAAGCACAGGCAACAACAACAACAGCAGCATAGCGGCGCAACAACGCCGCGCCAGCGCCCGCAGCCGCAGTTCAACGGCGACGGCGGTGCCCGCCGCAGCACCGACGACGACGAGCAGCGCCGCGAACGCGAGAGGCAGAGGCTGCGCCAGCAGTTTGGCGGTCTCGACATCGACTCGGACGCAGAGGATTCTCCGCAGCAGGAGCCGCCGTCGTCGTCGGCCGCCTCGAGGTCGAGACTCTCCAGCAGTCGGTCCAGGGCCAACAGCAGCAGCACCAAGGGCCTACAGCCTCCGCTGGCTCTGGATCCGCTGCCCCCGGAGCAGCAGCAGCAGCAGCAGCACGGCTCGGCGCCGAAATTGTCAATGGACGGGTCTCCGAGGCCGCCCAAAACACCAAAGGCGGGCGGGTTCAGGAGGCTTTTCGGCAGGGGTCATGGACACAAGGGCAGTGCGGCCGAATCTCCTTGATGACGGGATGGGGCTGACATGGGAGGTCTTTTTTTTTTTTTTTTTTTTTTTCTTTTTTTTGCATGATGGGAGTTACGAGTAGAGAGGGTGGCTGGCTTCTTGCAAACAGTGAATGTCCTGTGTTTTTCTTTTCCGGCTCCACTCAGCCCTCTGGAGTATTAGGGGAGACCTAGGAGCCGACGCTTGGCAAGATTTCTTATATAAAAGCAGCTAGGTGCCGGGGTATAGGTATGAGCGAGACGGCGCATAAGGTTATATAGCACGTTAAGTTGGGATAGATTAGGCCGATTTCACTGCGCGGGGAATTCTACTGTACAGCTTTTCATGATGCTCGTCACTCTTCTCGGACAATGAAAAAGAGCCAACCGGAAATCGTCCATCTGGCAATGAGCAACGAGCAGGCCGTCAAGGTTGGGGAAAAGAGAGCTCGGATACGCCCATCTCTCTCGTCAGATCCACCGTGCTCTCTTTGCTGCTCATAAAATTAGGTAGGTATGGGGTATCCCTCAGGATGGTGACATTCTGTGTTGCTTACTGAGCGCCTCTGTCGCTCAACCCAAGACTGCTTACCATCAGAGGACGATCACACCAATGGACATTCGTTTTTACTTCTCCCCAGCCCCGATATTACCATTAGCCTTGGTACTCCTCCACCAATACCTAGTAGGTCCAGACGGTGTCTCCCTCATTTATACCCACCAACCAACCAGCTTCACGCGCACAGCCAGCAACAAATCGGCTGCGTCGAATGACACACCGTGCCTGTAACTTCCCCGGCATGCCATCAAATTGAAAGACAAAAAAAAAAGATGCCATTCAATATGATCACGAGGTCCCGACTACGTCCTTTCTCTCGTCGTTATCCTCTCCAGGATCCGCACCTCGGCCTCGAAACTCGAGCCTGGAGTCGCCCACAACCTGAGCTTGGACACGAGCAGGTCTTTGAGCTCCTTGAGGTCCGTAGTCAGGTGGCGCAGCTGCGGGATGTTGTCGCACGCGACCAGAACCAGGAGCGACGCCATTGACGTCTGCGAGAAGGTCCACAGGTACGGCGACCGCTTGTCCAGCATCTCGGTCGAGTTGCGGAGATACGTCTGGCATGTGGCTATGCACACCTCGCACTTGTCGAGTGCAATCTGCGGTATATCGACTGGCTGTTGCGCTGCTACCGCTGCTGCTGCCGCTACCGCTGCGGCTGCGGCCGAGGCTGTCGCAGATGTTGCTGCGGTTGAGGCGGCAGCGGTCGCCGCGGCGTGGGCCACGGCGGCTGCCGAGTTGACGGTCCCTGTCGAGAGGTGTGGCGAGACAGGACTGGAGCCGACCGAGGTCGCCCTGCTCACGGCCTGCTGCTGCTGCAAGGCTGCGTAGAGCACAAAGGGTCGGTGTATGATGTGACGGGCGGCGTAGAAACGAATACGGAGCACCTTCCCACGATCATTGGCGATGGGTTCCGTTCCTAGCGGCGGCCGTAGGCTCTCGGGGATGGACATGTACCACTCCTCCAGCTGACGGTTGAGCTCTGCGCTGACGTTGAGGAGCCTCCCCAAGCTGATACTTCCAGGCCTGGGTCCTATGTCGGCAAACGAGACGAGATCCGAGTTCTCAGATGAGTACAGTGAGCTATGCACGCGGTTGAGCAGCCTCCTGATGGCCGTTTCTGCGACAAAGTAGATCATCTCCTCGTGCTCCCCAGGAGTCAGACTTTGGGCCAACTGCATGCGATCCGCCATGGGCTCTATGCCGCTTCGAGGGACGTCGAGTTCAGCCGCCCGATCACTGTCCGGAGCCAGACGAACACTTAGTCAAACAGACAGATCAAAGGCGTACGCCAATGCTCCGAGATTAGGGCTTACCATTCTATCATGAAGCATGACCAGAAAACGCGGAGGTGATTATTATCTTGGGCGACAAGGTACCCCTCGGATCGTCTTTGTCTAAAAGTTGTAAGTCAATTGTGCGCAATGACTGCTTCAAGGGTGAAAAAGATTGTTGATCATAGTGGAGGCAAATCAGGAAAAGTTGACGGAAAAATGCAAAAGCGAGAATTCCAAGGCGACGGGAATCAGAACCTACTTGTCAAACAGAAACATAAATTTGAGGGACGCAAAGTAAACCATCTTCCAGCTGTGCAGGGGCCGGCCGAGATGAGCAAAGTAAGAGGCTGCTAGAAGCAGAGCCTGGCAAATTGTCATGTTGGGCTTGAAACCCCAGAGAGAAAAACGCAGTATGATGCGGAGGGCGGGCTGAAAGAAGGTCAGCCCGAGTTGGTCCTTCTGGGCCTGGATGTCCATTGGCAGCGGAACGGGCCGGTCACCCGGCACAACGGCGCCAAGGGCCCAGACGGTGAGGCATATCGCCGTCTCGGGCGTATCGGCCAGTCCGTGCTCAAAGACGTGAGAGCGCCAACCGGCGAAGTCCTGCTCAGTGAAGAGCGGGTAGTTCGGGTGTGCGCACGCAAAGTAGGCTGTCGCCAGCGCGTCGAGACCCTGCGGTCCGAGACGCTCGAGCGACGGCCACTGGATGTCAGACGCTTGAAGGATGTCAAGCGGTTGCGGGAGTGGCAGGGCGTCCTCGATGTCGTGAAAATAGTTCTTGGGGTACTCGCCCACCATGTTCCGCACGCGGGGCAGCGCGAAGAGCGAGCTGGCCGAGGTGAAATGATCTGTCGGGATCAGGAACTGAGCATTCTCGAGATGCGGATCCGCAAGCGGCACCCGTCCCAGTTCATGGCGGTGCAGGACGCCTGGAAATTCCTGGTGCTGCGGCCGCGACAGCTGCTCTGGAAGTGGATACGAGTAAGAGGGCGGAAGTGAGAACAAGTTTGGCTGGAAGGGGGCAGGCACGCCGCCACCCTGATGCGCCTGTGCCAGCTCGTTCAGTCGATGACTGTGCTCCTCTAGGAGCCCCTCGATACGGCCAAGACGCTCGGCCACCAAGTCGGAGCCTGTGGCAGATGTGGAGGGAAGCTCGACACTGCAGGCAGGCAGGCGGGCAGGCCAGGGGGTATGGGCGTTAATAAGCAACCCGCTGCATATGCGCGCGTCCGCGCGCTCTTACCACACGGCCAAGCACACGGATCGATGTCTTACTTACCGCTCAACGGGCAGGTCCTTGTAGCGACAGTCTGCGCCAGACTCGCGACATGTCGAACAGGGTCGTTCGCCGTCACATCTTCGCTGTGTGTCAGCAACTTGGCTTTATCGGCTGCCTATTCAAGCTTGGGTAAGGAGGCCAACCGACCTCCGCTTGCGGTGCCTATGACCAAATGTGGCGACTGTCAGTGACCCATCTTGGCCTGTATTATAAGCTGATGCGGCACATACCGGCAAAAGTCGCAGGCCAACAAGGCTCCTACCCGTGAAGAGAAGCACGACCCCGTCAGCAAGGTCCCCAGAACCCAGCTGGTGTGCTGCGAAGACGTAAGAGCAGGACAGAGGGCAGGCGGGAGGTTCAAGGATTTCTACACGTAAAGTGCCCGAGAACCGCCAAGAAAGGAAGGGCGGTGTATGGAGTATAAGCGACGCGATCAAGTCCTCGCGCTCTCTCTCTCTTTCTCTCTTTGTCTCTCGTTGGCACTGGTGCTACAAACACCTGCGTCTTCCGAGGAAACCTGGCCCGTCTATATCCGGCGATGTGGTCAAAGGGCAGTTTGCAGGTAGTCATGATTTCTGGGGTCAGGGGCTTTTGGCAGACAAGACTGCCCAGGTACCCACGTCTTCTTGTGTAATTCATGATCAGCTCCTTGTGTGTTACGATCCGACTCTCTTCGGTGTCGCTCTTGTGAGCCGCCGTTATGACGCGGCCGACGGCGATCTGGATCGATATTGAACAACCGGCTGTCTTCCCCCGGTTTCGGGCCGGGCCGTTTCCACGCGGGGCGGGCTTTGCTCGCCGGACCTGACTCAGTGGCGCTATTGAGACAGGCTAGATAGGTAGGGTAGTCACTTATAAAGCGTGGGGATGGCAACGCAGAAACTGGGCAGAGTGGCAGCAGGATGCACCCCAGGGTCTCAGCTGCGGAGGGCGAGAGAGGGAATGTCCCTGAGGTTGTGCGACAAAGAATGCTTGGTACCACCGGAGATGCTCCAGGAGATGAGGCTGAAAGTAACAAGAGCGAGCAGATGCCGCTGGCAACTCTGTTAGCGCGCGCAAATGGGTCTGATGTGCCTTGAGACGGCCACTATCGCCGCTTGTGGTTTCTCGGATGTGGGTAGGCGCGCTGCCGCGGGGTTGGCGGGTTTGTTAGAGCGAGTCGAGGGGTGGTTGGGGTGTGCAGCTACACCAGAAGGGCGCAACAAGCCGACTGGGACACCAAGCAGGCTAGGGTGCGGGAAGAGATCCGGGGGTGGCGGGAGTGGATGGGAAAAAGCACAGAGGGGAATCCGGACGCACCTCGGAAAGCGAAGTTGACGTCGTGGTGTGACGGGTCACCTCACAAGGTGGTCTATATCAGTTCATGCAGGGCCAGTAATGCGCAGGCCTATAAGCAAAAGATCAACTCGCTACACGGAGAAGGTTGACGGGCGGTGCTGGATATGATGGATGCAAGGGCTGAGGGCCGACTGGAACCGAGGATGGCCGTAAAAGTGGCTGTGGCCAACTATCTCGTCCGCACGGCGAGGAGCATAGAGCTAGGTGGGAATGCACGTACGTCGACACGGGCTGAGCAGTTTCGCTCGTGGCTGGGCCGCAGTGCAGGCTAGGGTGCGTGACATTCGGGATGCAGGCAAGGGGAAAGAAAGCGAGCTGGGTGCGGTGCGGTGCAGTGCCGTCATGCACCAGCACAAGAACGGAGCAGAGACGATTGTGGGATGCAAAGTCGAGGAACTTTTGAGCATCCAATGGGCCGTGGCCCCTGGGATGTCCCGCAGTCGCCAGTGGTGCGAAGACTGCGAGTGAGATAGGGGCTGCGAGGTTATTTCGAAAAAGGCCCTACTGGGGTCGCATGCTGCGCATCGCTACGGCCGCCGTGGGTGGCAGGCCTCGAATCCTTGATTGGGATCTCCATCCCAAGCCCGTGTACCGGGGAGTGAGACTGATGAGAGTCCTTGCTACGGACGTCGACGTCGGCCATTTGCCAGCACCCATGCAATGAGGGAATTGCGGACGCACTCGCATCCACACGGAGTCTTTCCTTTTTTTTTTTTTTTTTTTCCTTTTTCTCTTCTTCTTCTTCTCTTTCAGACTGCCCGAGGGACAGGAGATTGGGGGCGGGAGCCGGACTTCCCGGCGTTATGCCAGAGCAGTGAAAGATTGAGGGATGCATACTCGCGGGCGCGAGGTAACGTCGGCCCTCAATCCAGAAGCCTGCGGTCCAATAGTCGTGGACTTCAATGCTCGCTTGCGTCCAGGTGCAGGATGCCCAGAGCGTGGATGGTGGGTGGCCCCTTCCGCCTGTCAGTGCCCGCTTGCGGGGTGCTATCTACGGGTTTGTGGTTGCGCCTCCCACGCCAGAGCAGCAATGAGGCGTGCCTTCCATTCCGGTCCTCCATGCATTACTTCAGCTGGCCAAGCTGGAGCAGGAACGTTGATTGATCCATTGGGGTCAACATGGATGCCAGGCATGGGCTGCTGGACCGCGATCCGCATTGGGCCGCCCGTCTCGGGCTTTGAAAAACGCACGGCGATTGCCCGCCTGAGGGTGGCACTTGACGGCGACTGATGGCTGCAAGCCTGCACGCGGTATTTCAGCTTTGCACCCACCCCTTCCCCCGCCTAAAGTGAGCTCTGTTAGCCGGCCTCCAGCTGTGTACAGGAGAGGTTGTCACGCAAAGAGCAGCACATGAGTTGACGTCATCGAGCCCGTCTACCTGCGACTCGCAAGACTCGGCTGTTTGATTAAGATCCAGGTCGAACTTGAGGTTGACAGCTCTGCTCCTGACTGAAGGAGCCGTCACGCAATCGAGCGTTGTGGGCATTTGCTGCTGCCTAGAGCGGACTCGGCGGGTGCCGCAGGGGCCCGCCCCGTCTGAACGCTCACGGCTTGGCCTTGGCCCGCCGCAACGTCCGACCCGACTTCGGCCGGGTATTATATCCCAGCCCCCCGTTACGCCAAGATATTGACGTGAGCCACGCATAACTATCATTAAACACTTCACTGTTCCCCTCTTCAGGCCAGATGGAGATTGGACGAGGCCAGCCCTAGGCGCATGGCGTCGTATGTAAGTGCTTCGTGGCGCCTTACATCAATCCGGAATGGTGCTCGGTTCCGGCACGCTTAGTTGATGGATTGTAGCTCTACCAGAAGTCTGCTTGGTGTCAACCTGTCAGCCGTGCAAGACACACGAGAGGGATGTGGGCCGTCTTGAATATAGAGATACGGTACGGACAGACTGAAGAATCGGCGGCGGGGATATAGTTGCCTCCCTGTGACTCTAACAACGTTGGCATCATGCAGCGTTAATCCTGTCTATATTACCCTGTTGCTTGAACCATCGACTCCTTTCGAGTCTCTTTCCCTGGCGGAGGTGGAAATAAAATATTCATGATGTGCGATGACGTGTACTAGACACGCTCCCATTTCGAACAAATATTCTATGCCACCGAGATCTGGACGAGGAAATCCCCTAGTTTTCATCTGCGGGATTTCTATCCGCGTCCGGGCCGTTTTGCGCATCCTAATTGTTCTAGTTTGACTGACTCTCATATTCTCCGATCTAGGCTTGATTTGACAGGAGGCTGCGGCATTGCCAAGACTGCCCTACCTAACACTAGGCTGGAACCAGGTTCCAACTTCAGCTTCGATAGCTTTCGGAGAACGCAAAACCGCGTAGGGGCTGATATTTTCTTCGACGCCGCTCAAAAAGTAGGATCGATCATGTGATTACAGCTGCGGCTGAACCCAAACACCCGAGCTGTCTCGGACTCAACGTGGAAACGAACCAGCACAACACAGTTCTTCATTGCAATATCATGCCTCGACCAACCAATATCTAGCATCCTCAGGGACAATCGCGCGGTACGCTTCAATACAAAACTCGGGTCAAAAATGCCTCGTCACTGGCGCCTGCCGGGAATGGCCCGCTCGAGGCTACTTTCACGTCAGCAAGCGCCCCAGCAAGCCCTGAAGGAAGATGCAAACGCGTCACCACGCTCAAGAGTGGTGCCGCCACCCGGAGCGCGCACCGAGTTTGAGAAGCCAGTTACGTCCGGATGGGACGTCCCCGTGCCGCTCGGTCCCGCCCTTGGCCGTCTCTTGTCCGGGTTCCAGCCGGAATCGATGCACGACAAGTGGATGGTCTGGGCCGAAGATAATGAGGCCTCATCGCCCAACACTGCTGGCGACGACAGAAAAGACCCCGTTTCGGTATCCGTTCTTCATTTCGTCCGGAGCCGTACCGGTTACCCTTTCGCCCAGGTCACTATTGAGACCAACAATGTGGGAGAGGAAGCGAGATTCACCGAGATCACCTGGGAGTGCGTCTTTGGTCCACACCGTCGTTCCCAGCCTGCCCCTGATTAGCATCTTATGAAACAAGGTGTACCTTTGTGTGAGGAGACATTATTGCTAACTACCTACACTGCCGTTGGCTCGCCAGATCGAGTGAAAGGAGAGTTGGTAACCAGACCGAGGAGAGCACCAAGAACACGGTGCTCCAAGTATGCGTGCATGTCCTCGGGGTGGAATGGCAAGATGCGAGCAGCGTCTAGGCCTGCCTACCCGCAGCCGTGCCGGCGCGCTAAGCCACAAAAGTTGATAGATAGATATAGCTGGTACCTAACATGTATTTGGCGATTCCTGAGGCTAAGCATGTGGAGACAGCAGAAGTCAGTCCCTTATGTACAAGCTTTAGGGCCATCAGAACAATAGCGGTGCAACACACCATGACAAGAGGTACATATGCAAACTGAACATTACATAAGTATTGCCCGGCTTGGCCAAAAAAAAGAAACCTCAACGGAGAGGGCAGCCACCATAAAACAAATGGTGTGGGGATCCAAACTGCTGCCGGCTGATGTGCTGCAAGGACGGCATAGAAAGCAACCCTCTTGATCCCATGTTGGCTAGCGTATCTGCAATGCGAACCTTCGTCCCAAAGAAAACGATGAACGGTGCGGGGATGGAGGAGACGAGTGACCGAAAGACGAAAGGTCACGTCGTAGCAAACCCAACGCGCATGGCGGCTATGTGGACAGCTCATGGGTGTGTCCAGTGGAGGTAGTGGTGGGTGGGTGGGAGGAGGAGGAGGAGAAGGTTGGGACACCACCGCGGGGTTTGCTGGTCTGTCTTCAACACGAGCCCATCCCACCCATGTGCAGGGCTGTCTGGATGGAACATATAGCTGTCCAAGTCTGGTCGACTATACCTTCCCTCGCTCCTGTTTTCCTTTTAAGCGCTCGCGATGTGACGCCGCCCTGGGACTTGGTGGGAGTAGTCACCTGTGCTGCAGGGAGCTCTCGCGTCTGAGGGTGCGGGGAAGGTCTAGCCAGCCAGCCAGCCAGCCTACTTGACATTTCATCGCGATACTCTCGCTCCAGAGCAGGTCCCTTCCGCGCGGGTATATACAGCCATACATCACCAAGGGAGGGGAAATATGGGAAATCGGATTGGGCATTGGAGTGAGAAGAAAACGAAGAAGTTCCCCACATTTCCCCGCAGTATGGTTTTCCGTTTGTGGTTTTCCGGAGAAACGGCCGAGGCCTTGATCCTTGTTCTTCATGCTTTCCCCAACACTGGGGATGGGACGCCCCATGGGGCTCAACCCGAGCTTGCCGTGCCTTCTTTCGATTGCCGACGCGTCAAAAACCCTCGCTGCTATACCGTGCCGAGGCAGCAACACTATTCGGGGGATGAACCTGTGCCGATACCGCTTCTTGTTGTCCGGCGAAAGACAAAAGGTTAAAGGTGAACGCGGGGCGGAAAGCACGGTCATTTATGAATTGCTCACGATCTTTGTTTTGTTTTTGTTCCGCCTATTCCGCCGCGCTTCCGTTCGCTCTCTCCATCTCTTTGATCGACCTTCCCCAATCGTACTCCACAAGCCAGGTAGCCCATGAGTAATGCGGCCGAACCGGCGTAAATACCTGCCGTCTTGGGTATCAACCACGGCAGGTTTCGGCCGTGCCCCGTGGCCTTTGCGGATGGATGCTGGCCGGGGCGAATTGAAGCGCGAACCGCGCCTCCTCAAAAAGGATGACTCGGCCGCGCGGGGGCGTCTGATGATGCTGCTGCTGATGCTCCGTATCCTCGCCCTTCTTGCCTGTCTCTCCCTCGTGCTACCCCGGCGCGTTATCCTTGACGCCGGCCAAGCGCTGTACGCCACCATAGTCGACGCGAGGAGACTGCAGCACGTCATCTCCGCCGCTGCCGCCGCCGATATGTTGTCCGCCGTCACCTCGTTTGTGGCAGGGGCTGCTGTCGCCCTCTCGGCCGCCCAGCCCGCATCGGCGGCCTCGTCCCTCCTTTTCGCGTCCTCGTATGGCGGCAGCGTGACCACCTTCAACCTGACTGCCGCCGGTCTCGACGTGCTCTCGTCCACGCGAGACTGCTCGCCGGATCCGTCCTGGCTGACGCTGGACCACGCAAACTCGGTTCTCTACTGCACCGGCGAGGGTCTGGCTACCCGCAACGGGTCCCTGGCTGCTTTCAAGACCTCCAGCACTGGATCTCTCGAGCTGCTCCACAAAGTCGACACCATTGGCGGTCCCGTTAGCGCCGTCGTCTTCGGAGAAAACGGTCGAGGCCTGGCTGTTGCTCACTAGTAAGTTGCTTTTTGCTTTTTCTTTTCGTCTGCGGGAGTTTGCCAAGGATTCAACGGTGTAGCATTCAACCTTACATCGCCCGCCTGCCTGATGCATGTGATAAATGGACACTACCAGTTCAATAACCTGCTGTGTCGGTGCGATGCAAAAGCTACCTAGTTGCTTCTTCATCGCCCCATATTCTCTTCCAGCCTTTCCATACGTCCGGCACCCACACAACTGCCTCAAACGGGGGCTGACCTTGCCGCGATGCATCTTATAGTACAGGGTCTTCACTGAGCACCTTCTCGGTCTCAGAACTCGGACAGCTGCAGTCTAGGACGTGGGGTGAGCCTCTGGGGCCCAACACAACCCGCCAGGATGCCCCTCATCCTCACGAGGCCGTAGTCGACCCAACTGGGAATTTCGTCCTGGTGCCGGACCTTGGATCGGATCTGGTTCGCATCCTACGCATCGACTCGTCTAGCCTTGGCCTCACTGAGATCTCCCCTCTGGTGGCCGCCACTGGGAGTGGGCCGAGACACATTAAGTTCCTTCGCACCGACGACAAGACGTTCATGTATCTCATCGGAGAGCTTGATAACACTATCACAGTCTATCGAGTGAAGTATGCTGCCGACTCTGTTGAGTTTGACAAGGTCTCCGTCACCGGAACTTTCGGCGAAAGGACTGTCCCGCAAAGCACCGCGGCTGAGGTTCATCTGTCGGTAAGTAATAATAACCCGAAGCATCACACGCTTATTTTCACTCATCATGTAACGCTCCCGCATCCCGATCCCTATCGGTTTGTGAATACCGCTGGTGTTGAAAACTATGCGCAGGGCAGGGCAGCTGCAGAGCAAAATGTAACAGTGGCGATGCTAACCCAATTACACCATCCCTTAGCCCGACAAGCGTTTCCTGATCGTGTCGAACCGCTTCGACAGGTCCTTTACCATTCCCAACTTCGACGGCTCGGGCGGGGCGATCAAGTCGGACTCTATCGCCACCTTCGCCGTCGACCCCGCCACGGGCGCGCTCACCCTCGCGCAAATCTTCCCGGCCGGCGGCGTAGGACCGAGGCAGTTCTCCATCAACAAGGCAGGGGACAAGCTCGCCGTGGGTCTCCAGTTGGACGGCCGGATCGCCATAATCGAGCGAGATGTCCAGACTGGCATCCTGCAGCGCTTTGTTGCCGCCGCTAGCCTCGAGGTGGGTGTGACCACCGTTCTGTTTGATGAGTAACCTCCGTCACGCTCTCTGGGGCGTGATGGTATTGTATTGGCTCTGCCTACTTGAATACGCAGACCGCTGCAGGTGATATACGACGCCTTGGCCTGCTTGTCGTATTGTGGCAACGGGCTTGTACCTTGTATTATACCCATTCCTGCATCTAGGTACTGAGCATGTCTATAATGATACACGGCATATTACTGCCTGTCAACCGTGTTATACACATCTACTACCTGCCCCTCACGGCTTCTCCATATCGAAAGTACCCCTTGGTAACATTCATGGAATGACTGCAGAAGTCAGAAAACGTGCCCACCTTCCACGTGATTCCCTCCAAGCAATGGCTGGGCTGGAACCGTAGAGGATTAGCGCGCGCAACACCGAGCTTGCATGGATGGAGGACCGAACAACCTAACAAATCACGGCAGTGGACCGGATAATGCGCCGGACTCGAGACAAGCCTTGGGTTGGATCCAACCCACCTACAGTACGCGCGCAACTCACCCACAACCCCACAGCAAGAGGACCCACGTTTTTGTTCGCACATAGAGAACTGGTGCGGAGAGAGTTGAGTGGAGAAAAAAAAAAAGCAGATGCGGGGAGGGGGGAGATGGGAGGCAAAAGGGTCGATACCAAAAGGAGAAATCAGGAGATGGCTCCCCCGCGAACGGGGCGCCACCTCCTTGTGTTACGGAGTGGGAATCAATAGGCTCGGAGCGCCTCCTAGGACGAGAAAAAGCCCCGACGCAGATAATCCCCTACTAAACAGGAAGAGTCTCGGTGCCCGTCTGGTTAGGTATGGTATCTCATGGAGGCGTTTTATCGCAGTGAAAGCCAGTCCACAGAATCATGCACCTCTCTTGCGGTGAAGATGCCTTCATTGTTGGAGACGAGGTGAGGGAATCCCCGACGTGCCAAATCCATCCATCCATCCTTGCGCCTCTCCAGGCATGTCGGATAATCATGTGGCCGGCCGACGGAAAACGAGACGTTCCGGCGGCCGAGCTTCCGGTGATAAAAGCTTATGTAGGTAGAACCGCAGCCTGACAGGCTCCATCGTGCTTGGCCTTTTGTGTGCCTTCTTTCTTCTTGTTTGGCCACCCCCACGATGGTGTTGGGGCCTCTTGTCGATCGGTGAATTTCGCCCCCAGCACCCCAGGCCCTTCTTGCTTCCCGCCTGTCTCTCCGCCTTGCCATCCTCCCCCGTTACTCTATGACGTCTAGGCCGCGCGTAGGTTTAAGTTATGTGTGTTGCTTGATATTTGATGATGTTTGGAATAAATAAAAGGGCGTATGTCGATATTGAGCGTTGTTCATCTCACCTCGAAGATCTTTTCCCCCGACGGATGGCCCTGGCCGGGCTCTTCCAATAATGCCACTAGTATATACCCATGTAGAGAGAGCTAGGACATTTCATTGTACCCGGCATGCGTGTGTGTACGCTTTTGGGAAGTGTGCATGGTGGCCACGTTTTTTATTACTTCCATCATCTTGGTCAGCAGGAATCAGGAGGTGGTACCTATTCGGCCCGGTTGACAGGCCCCTAGCCATGCGATATATGCGTCTATAGCGAGCGTGGTAAGCATTGGGCACTCGCGTGCGCAGCACATGCACACATGATAGAGTAGCAAAGGTCCAAGCCCCAGAAATCGAGCGGCCAATAGGTGCCTCGCCACGCGCGGCCAAGAGGAAAGCAAAAATAAAACCTATATGGAGAGACTGGCCTGTGCTGCCCTGGCCGGACGACGGCCGGTCGAGATTCTTCTATTTCTCTTGGTCTGCTGCAGACCGAGATGGCAAGGCTGCTCAGCAATGGCAGAATTTATATTGGGCGGCCCCTCACGATAACCAAGCGAGGAAGGTCGATGACCTCTGCGCATTGGGGCTTCATTTAGATGCGTGCTCTTACGATGCGGCTTCGTTTGACCGCATGACAGCGGCGCATCGCATGTGATGGACCGCTACAGCTGAGAGGGGAAGGACCATTTGTTTCTTCTTTCTTTTCTTTTCTGTCTTTTTAGTCAGGCGAGGAGGGGGGATGCCACACATCGCTTCGACCAGACGTGCGGACTTCCGCAAGCGATGGGGACGATTCTTGCAGAAGCGAGAACAACGATCCGCCTGAAAGCCGAAAGGAAATTTTGTTCCGGCAAAGAAAAAAAGGACCTATCTAGCGAGCGAGCGAGAGGGTGTTCGCTGGCACGGCTGGTCATGCATGAACATGGATGGCTTACCGAGACCGACCCTCACAGACACCTGCGGGCACCGCCATTTCGGGGCGGATTTTCTCGCAGAGGGCATGGAAACATGTCCCCTACTTCGGAGGGCAGAGGAGCACCCTCCGCCCTGGCCTTCTCCTTGTCCATGTTGCCCCCACGACTGATGCTTCTTCTGGATGTGGTTTGTTTGCTACCCGTTCCGCTTGCATCGGGCTGGTTCCAAGTCGGCGGGAGTGAAATTGCGCAGGAGCGCCGGTCGCTAGGGTTTGCTGCATGGTGAGCAGCCGGCATTATGCTAAATCAGATACAAGCTCCATCTCTATGGGGATACTGTTGGGGTGGCAGCGGGTGGCTTTCCGCTTTTCTTTGTCACGAATTATCCAACCTATAGGTTCGTCGTTATTGCCAGAACGTGGGTCGCAACTGCCCGAGCAAGACTTGCGGTCGATACCTGCCGTCTCCATGTCCTTGATCCATCCCGCACGTCGCGAGGGGAGCGGCCCCATGGGGCAAGTGGCGGGGATCGCGACTCGGCTACGAACCGCCGCCAAAGATGCATTTGCACTTGCACCCATTTGATCGCTGGTCAGGAATTCGCGTGCGGGGTCGGGGCATCGCGTAACCTCGTGCAGATGCCACGGATGCTTGATGCTGGTTCGCATGCAGGCCATTGGGGGAAAATGATTTGATGCTAAGAGCGGCCGCCTGCGTATCTCCGTTTTGACAAGACACAGCCGCCGTCGTCGCTGCGGGCATGCTTTTGTCTTTTTCTCTTTTTTGTCTGGGGAACGTGGGGCAGTCACCATTACTGCCCTTGAATCGACAGCATTTGGCTCTGCGCTGGGAGCACTGTGCATCCCACCCCCCCAGCCCCGTCGGTTGCCCTCGGTTCACGCTCCTAAGCGAGGACGCGAGAAAATGGGACCAACGTCCATTCTGGGCCAATTCCAAAGAACCGATTTGGACTCTGGTCATTTCATTTCCAGGTTCCTAAGAAAAAAACAAACAAATAAAATCCTGCATGTCAAATGCACGGCAAACTCTCAGCAAGGCAGGCGTCTAAATGAACAGCAGGCGGAAAAGACGGAGCCGCGGATGCTTGCCGGTATTTTTTTCTCCCTGAATTTGGTCCTAGACAGGGTCAAGCTCTTCGGCAGCCGGTGCGTACCTGTATACGTTTATTGGCCATTTCCCGTTGTGAGACGCCCATCATGGAAAGCTATGAAAGCCAGGTGTGCAACGGGCAAAGTTGGAGGCGTCATGGGGTGAGGTGAGCTTGGATCCCCCTGGGCCTGGTCCGAAATGTGGGGCACACCGCCGACACATCGCAAAAATGAATTTATTGAGGTGTCGATCTCCCCGCCACTTAGGTGAACCGAATGAGGTGACAAAGTCTTTGTCTTTGCCCATCGAGTCCTCGATAGGCTGCAACAGATAGCCAGGGGTGCCTTGAGATTACTCGACCAAGCTTTGTTTCCTCTCGACTGCTTTTGGCATGTACTCCGACCTCTTGAGCTCTCGGCGTGGGAGGGCCTGTGCTGCAGCTTCCCATCCCGTCGCCACCGCTCTAGGCGCAAAGGCCCATCAGACATCAAGGATGATTGATGCCTGGCACAACACCTCGGCCCGCGAGGTCGCACGTTGGGAAGTCTCATCTGTGCAGAAATCCCTCGGAATCCAATCTCCAGCAGCACCCAGCACCCCTCCATGATCCGCCAGGTCGGTGGAGATCAGCATGGGTAGGAGATCACTTTTTTTTTTCCTTGTCTTTCTTCCCACCCGATCCAAACGCCTCAGACGGAAGCGGAAAGAGGGACAGCTCCAAGACCTCCAACATGCAGCAGAACAGCAGCTCCAATGCAGTAGCCGAACTCTACAGCCAGCCAATGCGAGCAAGGCAGTTTGATCAAAGACGGAAATGCGGGCTAGGGACTAGGCTGCAGAGGACCTATAGCGAGGTGTGAGGTACCTCTGGGGAGGCGGCCGTTTGCTCGCAAGCCCAGCGTCTCCACGCGCCCAAACGAGATTCTCCGGACGGATTTGGTCCTTCTCAGACCCAAGAACATCAACTGTTCTTGGTCCCATGCATCGGAGTGCAACCGGAGAACGGATTGGGGCCCCCCAAGCCCCACCGCTGCACCCTCGGCTGCAGGGAGCAGAGGTTCGTGGTTGCACCTCAACTCACCCTCACACCCTCCATCTGCCCGTGTTTCTCCTCACCACCTTTTCAAGGGAGGTGTCCGCCTACCTACTGTGCGGGTAGTTACGTACATATTCTAAGCTTGAGAAGTCCCGAGGTACCTCCCGTGGCTGGCTGGGCTGTCTAGCTGGGCTAATCCATCTCTCTGCCAGACTGTCCCCTACAACAAGTGCCCCGACAGCAGACCGGACCGTCTCGCTCATCTACCTATGTCCGATCTCTGTCTGCTCTCTCGTTTAATTTGGGTTCTTTTCTCTATTTTCTTTTTCGTGGCCATCTCACACCAGACCCTCACTGGCCGAGCGTCCACCTGACCATATTGTACACCCGCGTCATCTCCCCCGACTGTCTTTTTTGCCAGACCTGCCCCGGTGCATGAGAGGGTGCCATGTGAAACAGCCATCTCCGCGCCTTTCACCCTCTGCCTAACACATATATGGTGTGAGAAAAAGAAAAAAGAAAAAAAAACCTATAACCAACCAGCACAGACGTTGGTTATTGGAAGATACCAATCGCAAGGCTCTTGGTGGCGTTGCTGCCGTCCACGGACAGAGCCGGCGGCCGAAGCCCAAACCTCATTGCCTTCATGCTCGGTAGCCCTCTGATCCTCTACTTGTTCAAGCCCGGCATTCGCGCCTCCAGGACCGCGACTGCGCGCGCTTCCCTGACGACCCGACCGGGTGCCAAACTGGTATCTATATTCGTAACTAAAACATGTCGCCGTCTTCCACCGGCGACTCGCCGTCATCGCTTATAAACGGGCATAGCTCCGCGACCGCGGCAGCAACGACAACAGCATCCAATCCAAGGCCTTTCCCCTTGCAGGCACGAGGCGATGGGTTCACCATCGAGATCCCGTCGCCACAGCTGAATGCGGTCAACAATGCACTAAAATCTCCCAACTCGTCCAAAACGCAACGAACTCCCAGCTTCAGCCGTGACGGCATCCTCGGCTCCGTCCAGAAGGTGCGCAACATGTCGCAATCGTCCGAGAACCACAGCTCCGAGACCAACGGGATGCAGAAGGTTCCGAGCGACGAGGGCATCAACCCGCTCAAGAGGAGGAATACTGACGCCGGGGTCGACTACCCTAGGCGGCGCGCAACCATCGCCGTATGTGATCAACCACCAGAGCCGGTGTCGGTGAGAGGGCAGGATGTTGGGTCTCGCTGTTTTGCTGACTTTTTCTTTCCCGACTGTCGTGTCTTGCTTTCTTGCGCGGTCTAGTGTGAAGTGTGCCGGTCCCGAAAATCAAGGTGCGATGGCACCAAGCCAAAATGCAAGCTCTGTCTGGAGCTGGGCGCAGACTGCATCTACCGCGAGCCTGGAATCAAGCTCGACGCAGGCGACAAGCTCATACTGGAGCGCCTCAACCGAATCGAAACCATGCTGCAAATGACGCTCACTCCCGGCGGCGGCCTGGGGCTGGGGGATTCGCCCAACATGAGCAACGGCACCGGCAACCTCAGCGCCGACGGCATCCTGGGCAACGGCCCCTTCGTCTCGGTTATCCCCAGCGGCGGTCTCGGCACCTGGACCGGCGGCACCAACATCTCTACCATGCCAAAGATTCACACCAACGCCGCTCTCCACCTGCTGCAGTGGCCCCTGATCCGCGACCTGGTCTCTCGCCCGTACGATCCTCAGATCATGCTGCAGCTGGAGATGGCACGCGAGCCGCTGCACTCGCTCACCAAGACCCCATGCGTCGACCTCTCCAACACGGCCGCCTACATCGAGGCCTACTTTGAGCGCGTCAACGTCTGGTACGCCTGCGTGAACCCGTACACGTGGAGGAGCCACTACCGCATCGCGCTGTCCAACGGTTTCAGGGAGGGTCCCGAGAGCTGCATTGTGCTCTTGGTCCTGTCTCTGGGGCAGGCGAGCCTGAGGGGCAGCATCTCACGCATTGTGCCCCACGAGGACCCGCCGGGCCTTCAGTACTTCACGGCTGCATGGGCGCTCCTGCCGGGCATGATGACGTCCAACAGCGTGTTGGCCGCCCAGTGCCACCTGCTGGCCGCGGCCTATCTCTTCTACTTGGTGCGCCCGTTGGAGGCGTGGAACCTTTTGTGCACAACAAGCACAAAGCTGCAGCTGCTGCTCATGGCCCCGAGCAGGGTTCCGTCGGACCAGCGCGAGCTCACGGAGCGCATCTATTGGAACTCGCTGCTGTTCGAGAGCGACCTGCTGGCCGAGCTGGACCTGCCGCACTCGGGCGTGGTTCAGTTCGAGGAAAACGTCGGCCTTCCCGGCGGCTTCGAGGGCGACGAGAGCGAGGCCGTGGGGCGGGACGACCTGTGGTACTTCCTGGCCGAGATCGCGCTCAGGCGACTCCTCAACCGGGTCAGCCAACTCATCTACTCCAAGGACTCGATGGCCTCGACCACCAGCCTGGAGCCCGTGGTGGCCGAGCTTGACTTCCAGCTCACGCAATGGTACGAGAGCCTGCCGCTGCCGCTGCAGTTCCCCTTTACACGCACGATGCTACCGGACCCCGTACAGACGGTGCTGCGGCTCCGCTTCTTCGCATGCAGAACAATCATCTACCGGCCCTACATCCTAGCCGTGCTCGACAATGAGCAGGCCGTGTTGGACCCTGCAGTGCGCGACAGCTGCCACAAGTGTCTCGAGGCCTCTATCCGGCAGCTGGAGCACATTCTTGCCCAGTAAGCTATTTTTGCACTCACCCCTTTTCTTGGCAGCATCATTTTGATTTCTTTTATACTTTTTTTCCACCCCTCACCCCTCGCCTCGCCAATGAGATGGCCTTTATAGAGGCCCAAGCTGCAAATCCCATCTAACCCTGCATCGATTTCACCGCAGTCATGCCGGCCACATGCCATACCTGTGGCAGGGTGCCCTCTCCATTGTGTCACAAACACTTCTGGTTATGGGAGCGACAATGTCACCCTCCCTCATGAGCATCCTAATGACCCTGGTACCGCACCGAGAGACGCTGGACCAAATCTTTAGCGATGTCGTCGTCGAGATTGAGCGCTACGCCGTGCTTGCGCCAAGCCTAAGCTTGGCCGCCGAGATCATCAAGGAGGCCGAAGTTAGAAGAAGAGCCTTTCTGATGGCTGGCTGAGATCCCCTGTGCACACACACCCCTCCGAACTCATCAGCAAAGGCATCGAGTGCTTCTTACTAGCCTTTTCGACCGCTTATAGCAGCCGGCGACGCCCCGCCTACCGGGTGACTAGTCCGGTATCTAGGTACATACTGTGCCAGCAGCGCCGAGAAGACGCCGTTAGACGTCACCACGAGCCCAGCAACTGGGATTGGATTCCCAGCTGAGGTTAGAGGTGGTCGGTCGATCGTACAAGCTCATCCACCGTGCTGCCTTGACGAGGGACACCCACTCGTTTGCGATGAGAGAGGAAGAAAATACGTTTTACGCACTCCAATCACCAGCCAAGCGCACGCAGAAACGCACGCCCATACCACACCAGAAGGGGTCACAAACGACTTGCGGCTCCCAGATGGCTGTGCCGGCAGCGGTTTCGATTTGCAATATTTGTCACCCAAGCGTTCACACCACACCAACCGCCGGATGATTTCGACATCAGGCGCAGCAAAAGTTTGGAATGCCGACCTTTTACCCATCATTCTGGAAGGTCCCCGACACGCACACACACGCAGACACCTGCCCAGCAACGGACAAGGGGCGATCCGGATTCCGATGACGACGGCCACTATATCCCATTTTTAGCGGCCCCAGGTCCTGCAGCGTACAGGTCTTTTTCGGCATTGGTCAAGGAATCCCACAGGGTGTGTGGGTGAGGTTCGCTCGGTCGCTACCCAAGGCGACTTTCCACGTTTTCAACAGTCGGCTCCCCCGGATTTTTTTTACAGACTTGGCAGTTTCCCGTCACAGCAAAAAAAGAAGTCGAATTCTCCATGGACCCGAGTCCCGGCATGGGGGAGGAAACACCCTCAGTGTGGGGGAGAATCGACATGAACGGTTACTCCCAGGACCGGATTTGGTCGCGGACGCAATCTTGAGATGGGCTTGGGTGGCAGGCAAAGCCCGAGGTCTAATTTGGGCAAAGGTCGCTCGGTTGTGCGGTCCGTGACGCCGTGGATCCCCCGCTTCCTAGGCTCTCTCACTGGTCCCCCAGGAGTCATCAGCACACCACACTTGGGCTCACACCCACCCACGACGCACATACACATCACCCATCATACGTACACTCGCAGCCACGCATTCGGTCCCTGGAGCTCCTCATCGCCCATTTCGCTTGTCATCTTACAGCCCCGTCGCACAGCAGTTTTTTTGCCTTACCGCCTGCCCTGTCTGCCTGCCCTACCATCCCCGGAATTCCTGCATTCCGGACCAACCACCTCTTTTACCCTTGCCCCCTTTTTTCTTTCCGTCTCTCTTGGATGGAAAAAGGTAACGGCTGAAGAAAACAGTCTCCATTCTCTGTCCTATTTTATTTTTCTTTCCTCTCGTATTTTTCTATTTTCTTTCAAGTTGTCGTTTTTGTGAACACGTCAGCACGGCCTCAGCACGAGATGGCAAGCGAGAGGTCGTCCATACCCGAAAGGACGGCATGGGGGGATCGAGAAACAAGGCGAGGAGCCCCAGTGTACTGTACGTAGGCTGTCCATGCTATAGTGAGTTTTTTCTTCCTCCGATTTGTCTGTTTGTTATCATGTACAGTGGCTGCACATGTGGTTATAGGGAGGGGAGATGGCGATGGACCAGGGATGGCGGGGTGTGGCAAGGTAATGGATTGATTGATTGACTGCCCGCCCAGACCCGACACGAGGTCGGTATGATACCCCCAAAATAGGCCGGCACTTGCCATTTGAATACACAAGAAATCATATCCAAACCTGGGCACATAGGTAGTAGTTTCGTACGGCAAATGATCATTGCAATGTTGTGCTGGCAACCTATAGTTTGCACGGGGCCAGCGAAGGCCGTGTTGCGGGCGGTTCCATTCGCCCGACCGGACTACTCAAGTTGTCTTGCCGCTTGCCCACGCTGCCCACGTTACTGACGACAACGCTCAGGTCCCGCAACAACCTACCACCCACCCTACCTTACCTAAACCAGCAATCGCCGTCATCCGCCCAAGGTATTTTAGCTCAGGCACCATGTGGTCCATCCATCCCTCGGGTCGTCAAAGGTGGCCATATCCATGAATCGATCGCGGCGTCACTTGCATTTCGCCATCATCGGCCGATTGGGGAGGCTCACTTGACAGAACAACCTAAGCCCTTCTTCTCCCGTCGGAAGCCGAGGTGGCATCCAAAAGAAAAAGCAACTATCAAGTTATTCCTAAGCGAGCAGCCATGCCACCAGTGGCCATTGGCCAAGTGAGCCCCGTCCTGCCGCCTACCTGGCCTAACCCACCCCATCTAGAATCGCCCCTATCGGTACTGGGAAAAGTCGCCTTGGGCCGCCCCGCCCCTCTTTTGTGACCTTTCTCTCGTGATTCTGTATGCAACACAACAAAAAAAAAATCATTTCATTCTGTCACGACTCCTTTAGTCCTCTCCGTTTGAGCCAGTGACAGACTTGTGGGTATCCGGTCTATTATTGCAACCTGGTCTTCTGATCATGTCTTGCTGGTTCCTGGGTCCCTGATGGCTTGCATCTGTCCTCGAACCTCCCTTCTCCGCCCGCCCCTTGCGTCGTAGTTGTTTTTCGTCTTCTATGCTTTGCTCATTACCGGGGATCGGATAGAAGTGCGGCGGGTTTCCGAGACATGCAGAGCAACCCCCATTCGTGGACCTTTTGCGTCACGGAGGCATTCCCCGGCCCCTGCTCCGATCGGGGGCCTCCGGCATGTGTCCCTGGTATGCATCCCCGAGAAGCCTCGGCTCGGTTAGGATAGTGTGAGTGCGAAGGAGAGAGAAAGACCAGAGTGAAAGAAATCCACAAGATCATGAGAACGAGCCGCAGCGGACAGCTGGCTTGCCCTGACGAATTTAGTCTATAGGCCAAAGATGTCCGGGGTATGGGAGGCTGCAGAGGCGGCATCTGCTGGCCCCAATAGCACGAGCTGTTTTCAATGTGCGTTTGCTGTTTCGCAGCAGCGCTGCGGAGATGGTAGGACGTCGTAAGGGGCACGAGAGCTAGCATATAGCGTACGACCGACCTATGATATATCCTCTGCCACGAAAGCAGTGACACCGAAACAGGAATTTGATCTGCGTGCACCCGTTTGGCTGGGACCTACATATGCCCTGATATGCAGTACTCGCGGCCTCCCCTGAGCCCGAGGTGGGAGAACATACGTACATAGCTGGTCTATTCCAGGCGAGGCTATGGGCTCGGGGAGCAAGATGAAGGTTGTGCCGCGACGGCTAGCTGCCGTTCGAGTTACGCGTCGTTGTCACCGCAGCGCCCCAGATGGTGAGGAATGGGAAGTCCCCGGAAGGAGGCGCTTGGCGGAGATCAACGGGTAGCGGGACCATAAAACCAATCGTTTACGGCAAACAGCTGGGAAGCCAGCTCAAGAGCCGAGGTGTGTATCACTGTGCAACAGATTGATTAGCAGTTAGTCCAGCGCTTATGTTTTTGTGTCCGCGCTACGACGGACACTTGGCACGAAAATACTGTACTGCGTGACATGGACTAGTGTGGCCGGAATCGTGCCGAGTGGGTGGTTGGGGAAAGGTTGTGGTCCGCCCCGTCTGCTCGGCTTGTGCAAAGTCTCTGCTGTTCGGACGAAAGCCCTTGGCTAGAGGGAGAGAAGCTACAACAACAGTCGGACAGCGCGGAAGGGCGAGAAGCCCGGGGGAAAGAGCTAGTCGCAGCGGCCTATCGACCAACCCCTCCCTTGCACCACCAGGTAGGTAGCACGCGACATCGGGCGAAAACAGGCTGGGCGCGCCAGCCACTTCCACCCCCACGACCCCAGACGATATTGAGGACGTAAGTGTCGGCTCCAGATTGCAGGGACGGGCTTGGTCTGATGGGACTGTGGGGTCACGGATGAGTGCGGGTGGCAGGGACAGCCCTTCCTCTCTTTGGCCGAGTCGTTTGGGGGCTGTATGCGGAGCCGCCAGCGCCAATGGTTCCCATCCGATCTCGGACAGGATGCCCTGAGCTGGCCAGCACCCCGTCCCGCCTGTGATCCCAACGTTGACCAACGGTGACCAACCGCGACGACGGCGGTGACGGCGGCGACGGCGGTGACGGACGGCTTGACCGTCGTGGACATCAGGGTCTGGGTGGCCGTTTGAAATACTCGTCTTAATCGCGTCCGTATGACCTTGGGGCATGGCGAAACAAAAAGGCGGACTGAGACATCGGCTCTCAGCTGATTCCGGTTGGCGAGCAGAGGGGAAGTGGAGCCTATGGAGGGGAAGGAGGTGTGTCACGTGATGAGCTGTACCCCCGCGCCTGCCACGTCCGGTCCAGTGAACAGAGAGGGTGCCCCTTTTGGCTGGACGTATGTACGTGGAGGGTATCTAGGCTTGCACGACACTGCAGGCTGGTAGGTGGTGGTCAGCTGCAACGTCTACCTGCCGACCCAATCAGCCAGAGCGGTCGATGGTGCAGGTTGGCGGCGGTCAGCACCAGCTCCCTACCAACTAGGCCGCGTGAGGCAAGGGCAGGCATGCGGTAAAACAAATCCACATCTAATTGATTGAAAGGCAGCCCGACCGGCCAGCGGTCGACCCCCGACCCGATGTCGTCGCATGTGCGTGGGTGCGTTGCGTTTGCAGTGGCTCCAGGCTTGCCCAATCAGACCTGCACGCATTCGAGCAAAGCCCGCCGCCCCGTATCGCTCCAGTCTCGCCACTGGCCGTGAGCGGAGTGACAGAGGGAAAGGTTGACAGCAAGGCAAAAGCAAACAGGGTTGTCCGTTCGAGCACGGGCAGAGATAGGAGAGAGGGTGCGGTCGGCCGTCGCTCACCTGCGGTGTTTTCACGAGACATTGACCCAGAAGATTTTCAAGGTTGCTCCATCCATCGGGTTGCCATCCAAAAACGGCGAGTGGAGCGCTTGCTGGCAGCACCACCGCCAGCACCGCCGTCAGGCACGGACCTCTGCGCAGTAGAAAGCAAACGGTGGCGGCTGGCTGCTGAGAGTCAGTCGCCAGCCATCACATAACGGCGAGCCGTGCTGGGCCCAGTTTGATTTCTGGGGCGATCCATTGGCGGGCTTTGCTTCACTCCGGATTGTGCCGCCAGCAATTTTCCTGGCCATCGCGATTGCCGGGGCAGACGAACTGGCAGCCGCTCTTTCCTTTCTCTTTCCCTTTCACTTCTCTTTTTCCTCCCTCCTTGGAGCCCGCCAGCCCCGCCCTGTGGCCCGAGCTCTTTTGAATTCTGCAATGCCTGGATCATGCAATGAATGGTTGACGCAGCGTAACCCAATCAGCGACAGGTGCTTCATGCAGACCTAGCACAGGCCGGCCACTCAGGCAGCTCCAGCTGTCAGAGGCACTGTCCAGTTTGGGTGCGTGCAGCAGCCGCCCTGCCATCAGCCACCCACAACCCCCGCTCGCCCCTTCACCCTTGCAGCAGCGGCAGCAGGAGTAGCGGTGCAGTGGGCACCACACTGAGGGGCCAGCAGACACCCGACGGTGGAGAGAAGGAGAGAGAGGGAAAAGAGAGCGAACGAAGACAGGAAAAGGGAGGGAAATCGGGTCGGGCAACCAGAGCATCAGTGCTCGCCCCAGAGGCTCGCTGCCACCCGACTCTTGCACAGTCCAGCATCGCACTTGCTGCATATCCGCCCCAGGGCTGACGGCCGCCAGCGAATGGCCATCGTGGGTCCAGGCCAAGCGACCGGCATCCCCTCTGCTGCTGCTCCTATCAACCATCAGCGGAGACCAGGTCCCAGGGGCCACCACTTGCCTGACCACGCTAGCGACCACCGCCGCCACATCGCCCTCGTCCACCCTGGCACCGAGCATCGCCGTGGAGACAGCGGCCAGAGCTCCTCTCCATATTCCTGCTCCCCACCCCGCCCCTCCCAGCGTGATTGGGCCAAGATGGATGGCCCGCTGCTCGATTCGCCGCCTCGCCAGGCCTCGATCCAGGGCATAATACAAAGCCCCGAGCCCAAGTCTCAGTCGTCCCCCAGACGACAGAGACGAACGACGCCATCCCGCGCCTCCCAGGCCGCGTCTTCGTCAAGCATGCGACCCGAGCGAAGCAACAGTTATCCCGTGTCCACGCCGGCGAGGTCATCGGGCTCCCAGCAGCAGAAACTCCGCGCCCGCTCCAAGGACGTGTGGTGCGATGACGACGTCGTCTCCCGATCGGACCGAGACAGCAGCCGCCGCAGCGGCTCTTACTTGATGCCCTCCATGTCCCGCGGCACTTCGTCTTTCACCTCCGACTCGGAAGATGACACGTCCGTGTCGTCGCAGGACGAGCAGGGCCAGCCCGAGATCCGAGTTTCCGACAAGGAGACGCTCGCCGAGCGTCTTCGGACCAAGAGCAAGCGAGGAGGCGCACACCGCCGCCAACGCACCGTGGACGATGCAATCCCCGAGGAGGCCGACTACAGTCTGGGACGCAGCCGAGACGACTCGCCCGTCGCCCGTGGCGCCGCCCGCAGACACCAGCCGCGCTCGCCCTCCCGCCATTCCTCCGACAGGCATGAACCCAAGGAACACCGCCATTCGTCTCGGAAAACCCACCGGAAAGGATCCACCATCGACGAAGACGTCATGCGGCAGAGTGTCTCAACGAGGAGGTACGCTTTTGCTCTTTCCCAGTCTTCTTCTCCCCAACGGTGAAAAAGGCGGGATTGGAGCATCGTTTTTTCTGACATGAGTCGCGTGATTTTCTCCCTTGAAGAACTTCGCGGAGGCACAGCGAACCCGACCACGCAGAGAAGCCTCCAATGCTCCGCAAGGCGCAGACGTTCGGGGGCACCGACACGCCCTCGCAAGTCCCTAAGCTGCTTTGCCCCACCACGCACTGCAGGAAGCCCATCAAGAGCAAGAACATTTACAGGGAGCGAGAGGAGGAAGGCGGCCGGAAATACGCCAAGTGCAGTTACTGCAAATGCAGAATCTGCATCGACTGCGGCAGCCATTGGCACCGGGATCCCAAGTGCCCAGAGGTGGAGGATGAGGAGGAGGAGGGGGAGGAGATTCCGCCGAAGCGATCCCAAGCAAAGCCAGTCAAGCGTGTGCAAATATGTGCGGGTTGCGGCCACGAGGTTGCAAACTGCGACTGCGAGGCCGAAGAAGATGTTCCTGTCTTGAAACACAGACAGGCGTCGTCATCCTCCAGGAGGACAGACCGCCTCGAGTCGAGAGACTTGGACGTCCGCCCCCGCGTTATGGCTGCAGCCCCGGATCCAACTGAGGCGTACAGGTCTCGGGACCAGTCTCGCGAGAGATCCCGTGATCACAGCTCTCTTAGCCGCCGCTCGCAATCTCGTGGCCTTGAAGAGTACTCGCGACCACGGAAGATGCAGGCACAGCCCGAAGCGGGCTTGTCACGCAGACTCCACGCCCAGCCTCAAAGGTTTGACGACGACGACGACGACGACAACGATGACGATGATGATGACGATGACGATGACGACGACGACAATGATGATGACAACGATGATGAGGAAGAGGAAGAAGTCCACTACGCATTTGGTCAGCCTGAGGAGGAGGACCATCACCGTTCCCGATCTACCCAAGCACTCACTCCGGCGCCGCTCGGGCCCCTGGCCGCAGTGGCATCGCCACCGCCGCGCGGTGCCAATTATTACTCTCCGGCAATACCTGTTTATGGAGGCCACCGTGAGGCTCCGCCCACACACATGCAACTGCATAACCGGACGCAGTCCGGACCCCCGCCGCCTGCTGTACCGACCCCTCCGTCCTCAAACTTCAACCACCACTCCCAGCGAGAGCGGGAACGGGAGCGAGAGAGGGAGCGAGAGAGGGAACGTGATCGAGAGCGAGAACGAGAACGAGAGTATCGTCAACGTCAACGCGAGCGAGAACGTGAGAGGGAGAGGGAGCGGGAGCGGGAGCGAGAACGTGAGAGGGAGCGGGAACGGGAGCGGGAGCGTGAACGCCACGAGCGTCGTGCTCGCGAGTTTGAGCCTGAGTCCCTGCCGCTGCACCCAATGGTTTCGAGCCCCATGGCCGCATATGCACGCGACCACGCGCACGCAGTGCCACAGGCCCATTCGTACCCTCCGCCGTACACTCAGGCCCCCATACACTCCCAGGCCCAGTCCCGAGCTTCGCCGCCTGAACCGCACCCTTTCGCACCCATCTCGGAGAGGCAAAGACCGGCACACCACCATCAGCACCAGCACCATCACCATTCCCCCGGGGGGTCCTATACGCATTTGCAGGCCCCGCCCCCGGCACCGGTTCCGCCGTCGATGGTGGAGCCCCACCGCCATGGCTTTGAGCCGCCCTCTCCTCCCATCCCCATGGGACCATCGCGAGCTCCCATGCCAGCACCATCACCTCCTCCCCTGATCCAGGATGACGAGAGGTCCAACCCAGGCGATGACTACGTTTCAAATGTCAACAAAGCCCGCAACAAGCGTGCGACATCAATGGATAGGCGCCTGGCGGAACGATTCAATCCGGACTCGAGAGGCGCTCAGAATGCCTACCACGTACCCGTCCTGTCCCAGCACCCGCTGTCACCGGTGCCCCCGCCGGCGCCGCAGCCCGTACTCCATCACGCTCCGCCCCCGCCGTCCATCATTCACGCCGGGCCGCCGTCTGTAATCCACGTGACATCGCCGCCAATGCACCACGTCCCCATGTCTCCCCCTTCGGCACTCCACCACCAGCCGCACACGCCTCCGCACACCCTTCACCCCCAGATGTACCCGTCGGCGTACCCTCCTGCTGGGCCACACGTAGCCACGATTCCTATGCACACGCGGGCTATGGGAAGCCCAGCCATGCCGATGGCGGCTATGCCGCCGCCGGCTGTGCCCCTGGCGCCCCCGGCTAGCGGCATGAGGCGGCACACAATGGATGATGAGATGTATAGCAGCAACTCGAGAAGCACCAGGTCGTCGGACCAGGGGCTGTCGGGAGGCGCGGCCAGGCGCCGACACCGTGGCGATAGCTATGATGGCGGCGTCGCCGCCGCCGCCGAGCAAGAACGGTCGCCCAGTCGGCGCCGACCGACGGTGTCGCGGCGGCCGCGCAAGGACGCGGCTGCTCAGCAGCCGTACCTGGAGGAGGATGATGATGAGGACCCCGAGCCTCTCAAGGCAAGCCGCCTAGCGGGCCTGACCGGGCCCGGCCGCGGTGTAGGCCGGGTTTACGAATGGAGCAGCCACGTCGCGCCTTCTCCCAAGGTGTCGGCTTCTGTGGCATCCTGAGCCAGGGTTTAGGAGCCCAGAACAAACAAGGGAAATAGATTGTCTCCCCTCCCTTAAGACGCCCAGCCAGAAGGGAACGTCACAGAAAGTACCCAGCACCATCTGGACGGAATGTTAAAGCTCGTTATCATATTCGTGTATCTGAATTTCCAACATTTCTCTTTCATCATTTCCTTTCCCTTTGCTTATATCTTCTCGTTTCTCACACGCTCGCTCCCCTGCCTATTACGTCTTTGATTTCCGCATCGGATGTCATTTGTAATTTCGAGTTCGTCTAGTCCAAGGGTCTCTGTTTCGGTCGCAGGTTGCTTTTACGATGACTTTCTTGACGGATTTCTTTTCGTCATCTTTGAACTTTTTTGTTCCATTTCCTTTTTTTTTTTTTTTTTTTTTTTTTTTTTTTTTTT